>JAHBCN010000517.1:0-176420 GCA_019359885.1 Listronotus oregonensis
TTGTACAGGAAGGGGTTGACTGGGAAAGTTCGGGTATGGTAGTGGGAAGGGAGGTGGTTGAAAACTATGGGGTTTAGCAACTATTCTATTATGTTGATTTTTGGGATTATTTTGAGAACTTGCAAGTTGAATTTTTTTAGAAAAATTTATTGTGATTCAATCAATTATAATTTAATACATGTGCATAAGTTCGTTGAGACTGCTGGGGCGTTGTAACATTAGATTGTTTTAGATTTTGTGGAAATTTGCTGTTAATATTAAGACTGAAGTAGTTCTCCCTGATTTATTAAAATTTTTGAATTTTGGTGGGTTTGCCTTTTTTTTTTAAATAATTATTTGATAAAAGCTTTAAGCCTATCAAAAATCTAGTATATTTCTTTTTATTCTTTTTAAAAATATTGTAATTGTTGATTAAAATTTGATATGTTATGGGGCCCAAATTTTTTTGTCTTAAGTTTGCTTAATTCGGACCAGGTTTTTAAATCTGGTCGGGGAAGAAATTTCTAGCGTTATCGACTAATTTTTTTAATAACAGCTAATACTACTTTTCCTGTCCATTTGTTTCATTATAAAAAATTTATTTCATCTATTGCAAGAAAAACTTTCTATATGTTTGTTTTAAAAAGTGGGAAAAAGTGGGGAGAAATTTAATATTTTCCATTTTCTTGCAAACAAAGTTAAATTTTCAAGTAATTTACTTAACTCCTGTTTTCAGGAGTTGGTTTTTTCTAATATCAGAATCACCACGAACTATCGTTTTCTTAAAAAATTAGGAAAATTTTAAACCCCAAAAGACCTATTTTTCAGTAAAAAATTTTTTAAACGTTTAGAAGTTCCCGACTTTAAAATGGCAATTCCAATTAACTTACAATATAATAAAGGATTCCCTAAACTTATACGTAGAATTCACCACCAAAGGAACCCTATAAAGGCGGGGCTGAAGGCTTTCGTTGGGCGTGTTGATCTGGCGGGAAGACAGGAACGGGTCGGGGGTCTCTAACATCTAGTAGACTCCTTGAACCCCCAAAATTTTCCTTTTTATATTCTGGGATATACACAACACGTGGGCGGTATGTCCGAAAAGTTTCTTTTGAATTGTGCACAAAGATTTAAAAACCTCTCGCACAACGGACCCCGATAAAGGGCGAAATTGCACAACCCTGTTCGCAGCGCCAGTTACGACACTGATCAACCACTTCTTTTTAAAAAAATTTTTTTTCCAAAAAAAACCAACTAATTTTTCAATATTAACTTAAACTAAAAACTACGGTGAACTTTAAATTGAACAGCTTGGGCACACATAATTAATGTTAAAATTTTAAAACGTTCTTTTATAGGCATAAATTGGTTATTCAGCATTTATATTCTGTTGAGGGATATTTCTCCCGTATATAAAAACCCTTAGATAATAAACATAAACAGCCACGGCCAGACAAATCTCAATTTTTGTAACCTATTTCAGGTAAATCAACCTTTTTATATTGGCCGGGAATACTTGGTGCCTATTTGTATTTTATTATTTTATAATTGTATTCTGCAAATTATAAAGGTGAAAATACCCAACAATAATATTTATGACCAGGTTCAAATAGCATTAGTGGTTTGGGGAATTATGATCACTTTATATTTTTAGTTGTGTCTTAAATCGATAAGAGTGAAGTTATCGTGTTCGGGATCGAAACCTGTTTAATTATGTCCCTAAAACGAAACCGTTTGTCACTAAAAAAAAATTATGTTATCGTGAAAAGTACGCTTTGGGTTCGCAAAAGGAAATTGTTTGGAAAATCCAATAAATATACAAAGCAATTCAATTGGATGTTATGCAAGAATTAAACAATTGCTAGAATTAAAAAGATAGCACTTTGAGGTTCGCGAAAACTGGCGAAAATGTTTGTTCATATGGTTAAACAACTGTTACCTGGCAATACTGGCCACCCTTCTATAAAGGCCAATTTTTCTTAATTTTATGGTGGCCGTTATGGAAAAGTTTTACTGTATATTAAAACATACTTGCTAGTAATTTTTAATGAAAGATATTAGTTCAACAGTTTCGTCTGCTAAAACACTGACAAGAATAGCATCTTTCATACCAGGTTCACAATTTGATTTATCGATTTTATTTTTATCCCAAGAATTTTTAAATCTAGTAAAGATTTGAACATTTGGATCTGACGACGTAGGCCAGTATACATCGAACACACCTTTTAAAACACTTCCATGATGTGGGGGTGGCATGGAAACCAAATTAATTCTCTTTTTAATACTGTTTCCGGTTCAACTCCTGCACCATAAAAAGGACCTGAGGCAATAAATTTATTATTTTTTATGTCACTATTAATTTTTAGAATTGATAATTAATAATTGTATGTCAAACGCTAATACTTTGCATTTAAGGCTTGCAATATGAACAAAAGTGAGCTTCTCAATTATATATTTGGAATTTGCCAATTAGCCAAGATAAATCAGATTTAATTATTTAATTTTAAAATTAGTAATAATTTATAGTAACATACCTGTGTTAGCCGGTTTAGTATCGAAGCACAGGCTGAATTCATTTTCGAGAAATTGCGCTGCACCCGATGACGTAAAAATAATCGGGAGTCTGTCTATAGTGTCTCTGCCAGTAATATCAGTAATCATTTGTCCATCCCAATGAATTATATAATATCATCTAATTTAATATATTCCTTCAAGACGACAGCCATTTCTTTACGGAAAGCAATACGTCTCCAAGGAATGCTATTAAAGCTCAAATTTATTTTATTAACATCAGTTCCAGCACTTTTTAAGGTAGCAGATATGAGCCGGCTAAATGCAAAACTTGCAATTTTGCTAATTTTACAGTAGATCGTAAAAGCGTATTTCTCGTAGCTGCTACTGCTCGGGTGCATCAAAAATGTTTTTAATAGAAGTAACCTATCATACCGATCAACAGCCTTTAACTTGTACCTACAGATGGCTAAGGGACTGAAAAACGGAAAATAAAAGATGCAAGTGTAAAAAAAAATGTAAGTGCAAATACTTAAGGCAATCATTTACCGAGTTTTGCATTTGAGGTGAAATGATAGTTTTAACTTATTTCTTGTGATACATAGGTAAAACTGCATGTACTTTCGAATGATTTATTCGCTTAAACATTATAGAAATACAAAACGAAAAATTCATTCTTCCTTAATATAAATAAAAAAACATTTTTTTTTTTTAATTTTTAGGACTGGCTCATCTTCTTCACTCTCGTATTCCTCGTCTGGGTCTGTTCTATTCTGGGCTTCTGTGACATTTTTGTCAATAATTTTATGGAATTCCAACTCAGGTAAATTTCGCCATTCATTTCCGTAATGTTTCTTTAATAAAATGTCAATTGAAGACTTGTCTCCCTTCAAAGAGTTTTCAATCTTCATTTTCTTGGGTCTTATGTCTGAAATTTTATGATTTCTTTTTGTTACACTGCGAGGAACTCCTAAATTTGGCTTGTATAAAATTTCACCTTGGATGGTAGCATTAAGTGTTTGTGTTTTCGCAAAAATAAATCTCTTTGATTCAGTAAACTTGAAATGCCATTTTCCCGGTTTTTTTTATTACTCTAGCAGCTTCAGTCATCCAGTCCCACTGATAGTCACAATTTGCCAATCTCAGAACTGTAGAGTGTTTTGCTATAATATCTTCATATTCTCGTCGATTCAACGATAACATTTTGTTTTTTTATTTGTTTCTCTACTAAACCGAAAACTCGGTCGGGGGGGCTAAAAAAGAGTGTCCTACCATAGGAAATATAATTTCCAAATTCTTGATGTGAGCAGGTGCTTCCATTACAAGCCAATATGCTAACATGGACATTAGGGTGGTGTTTTTATTTTGCCCCCCACAACCATCTGCAAAAAGCTGAACTTTGTTTATTTTTTCTTCGAAATTATGTGTCGTCAAAACATTATGCACAGCTGGTGCAATAGTATTTGAGTTCTTTGCAAATTCCGTTTATAACCACACGAAAGATTTTACATTCTCTGGCGATAACTTGCATTTTAAATTACCGCAAACAACCGTAAAGTTATAAAGGTTTATTTGCTGACAAAAGTATGCCGATTGGTCGGGAAGTTTGGGTAATGCCAAATTTTTTCTGGCAGTCAAACGTAAAAATTTCCATATCTTCTTCACAATTTTTGGGCATATCGTAAAAAGCTTTAGCTTTTAAGACATGGACCCTGTGTTTGATTATTAGTTTTGTTTTTTCTTCGGGGGAAGTTACTTTTGCAATAGAATCTTTTGCGCGAAGACAAGTTGAGCATGCATCTGTTAATGGAGTACCAAAAGCTAAGTTGTAGTTGCGGTTGACGTAATTTCTAAAATTTTATTTCGGTCGCAATAAATGTCATAGAGTCTTTAAAATTAAGATCACATGGATGGTATAATCTACTTGTATGACCACGTCTATAATGGGACTCAGCACATGTCAGACTTTCGATAAAAAAAAATATTGACTAAACAGTCAATAATTTTTTTTATCGATGATCATTTTAGTCTTTAATTCGGTCCCCTCCTCTCTTCTCTGTCGGCGCTTCTCCTTTCAAAAGATAACTGCGTGCTAGTCTCTCGATTCTGAATGGGCTCAGCAAAGTAATCCCTTTAAATGCTGCTTTACAAACTCTGACTCTAGTCCCGTCATTTTTTGAAATATTGTACTGGATAGAAATTGATTTTTTCTTTCCAAAACTTCTTTTGGGTTGTACTCCTTCATAAAATTTAAATATAAGGATATCTTGTTCAATTTTACGGCTACATAAATAAATTAGCTTATGAAATCGATGGATATCACTCATTGATAGCTTCTTACATAAAAAAGTAGATTTCTTGTCATGGCGGCATGTGGGATATTCAGGTAAACCTTTTGGCCTAAGCCTGCAAACAATATTAGTTTGGTAATTATTATTTTTCTAAGAACCAAGTCAATCAAACGTACCTTTGCGCTTTTAATTTGGACCTTTTCCAGTTTTCTTTTCTCACTGGTCGTTTTCGGCTTTTTCCCGCTTCACAAGGTAGAATCAGTGAATTATCATTTATTGTTAATAACACACTTGACTTAAAAATTCAAACTTCAAACTGAAAATAAACAAACATAGTACGAGATAGACACGCGCCGGTGTTCCAGGATTGATCACGTGATTAAAATGCTCCAATGGGATTGGTTTACGCTAATTACGCAGTTTTGCATTTGACATGTATATATTTTCACAGAGTTTTGCATTTGACCGAATATTTACAGGCTTAATAACTCACGAAATGATGAGTTTTGCACCTAATTTACTTTACAGTTCTTCTGCCTATTACTATATCTACCTGACCAATAAAAATCTCATTTTTCGATTTTTTGCAAATACAGAGTTTTGCATTCAATGGGCTCATATAAAGTAAATAGCATCGCTGCTACGCAAATTAGCTCGATCAAGTGGAGCTACTAAGTCGGATGTCATAATATCTATTTTTCTAGGCTTTTTATGTATTGAAAATTCTATTTAAAACTCAGATGATTTCCGGCTTATTGTAGATTGTGAGGGAAAGTTGGTAAGCATTTGTCATTTCTGCATCATTATCGATATTTACATCTGAACCTGAGAATTAAGGTGTTATAGATTAATTAAATTATAAACCAAAGACCAAAGTAATACAAAAATGTATTAAAATTGAAAAAATATTCCAAAAATACTTGTATTATCTATTTCCATGGTTTCTTCACTTCTAATTATGATTCTTCAGAATCCTCATAAAAAAACCTCGACGACTTAAAGATCCTTGTGCTTTTAAAAAATCTATTTTGTCTTCACCGAGAGATTTGAATATATCTTTATGAGCATTATCGAAAAGTCACCCCAGCTTGTTTGTAAATGCTCTAAATTACGTTGAGAGCCTCTCCATTAATATAAAGAACCTAATACTTTATTACCTGCCTTTTGTGTTCCATAATTTGGGATTTGCATTTTAATTGAGGTGACTTAGCTTAAAAGGCACATCTAGATGGTTTACCCTCTTGATAAAAATGCATTTAAGTTTAAAATATCAAGGAATGGGTCATTAAATTATGCTGTATATGTAGCTTCCACTTCCATCATACAAAGAGATAGGTACAAAAGTTTCAATTCTTGCTGCCATGCGATAACTCAGTTGTCGTGTAGCAGTTTTAACTTTCATTTTCTTCAAAATAAATGCAGTTCCTACATGCTTAAACCCTCAACCTCTTATAAAAGCATTTCTGGTTAGTTTTAGTAAATGGGGAACGTCAGAGGTGCATCTTTTCTCTCCATTTACCCGAAATGGGTATGCTGATGGATTAATCTTATTCTTAGCACTAATTGCACAGTCTGTAAGTAAAAAGAAGGCCTGTTTATGACGTTAATTTCTGACAGGTTGAAAGGTGTTGGAATTTGTAGAGGGTAATTACCTGAATATGACGATATAGTTTTAGATTAGAAAAAAGTGTGCTGGGGTGGGGGGTGGACGGTTAAATGTGCTAAAAACTTGTTTTTCGCTTCTGCAAGCGCCATTGTTAATTTTAGAGAAATAAGTTTAAAATGTTTTTTTAGGTATTAAAAAAAAACCTATACTTTGAGCCCGGCTAAAATTTTTTGGTCAATTTGTTTAGGAAAAATTGCAAAAAACCGTCAAAAATAGCCATTTTTTAAAATGTTGATATTTATTGCAAAAGTAGTGTTTTATCCATTTCTATCATTGCAAAAAATTGTTGTAATTAAAAATTAAATAAGAGGCTTTAAAGCATGATCGGATAATTTGTTGCTAAGATAATTGAGTTTTACTGATTTTAGAGCTCCAATCTATTAGAATATACCTATCTTCTTTGTTTATAAATATTTTAGGTTTTACAAACTTTCTTCTGCTTTTTCGAGACTTATATTTTACTAATTCGGATTAACGTAATAAAAAAATTATTGTTAAGTCCTGTTTTTGAGCTTTAAAAAACGGTACTTTTTTGTTAATAAACAAGTTGAGCCGAAGCGCCCTCTGCATAAATTAAGAATTTTTACCCTAAAAATATAAAAAGCTGACTTTAAAACAAATATTTTGTTAAAAAAAGAAGTATCTACGACCAGAAGGAACCGAGTTAACATTTTTTTAAAGTAATATCTTGATTGTTTCTAATAACTAAGAATTAATTTGAACGACATTCGATAGAATACTACTTAAACTTGATATGACGCCATAAAAAAAAGTTGTTATATTTGGTATTAATTGCTAAAAGATGTGTTTAAAGCGACTGATACTTTGGAGCGGCGAAAGGGATGTGGTGGTGGGTATAGAAGCTCTCGGACTCTCGCAAGTAGCATTAAATTATTGTTTAAATTTGAGTAATCTATTAATTTTTTTTTAAATCATGTTATTAACAAGTAAATGGTACAATATCCACTATAAAAAAGGGTAAATTATAATTCATATCGTCCTTAATATTTACAGATTAATAAATTCGATATTAATATTAATACATAGAGATGTAGTTTGTACAGTAATAAATACATACAGATTAAAGAAACAGTCTTAATTACGAATTAAAGAATAACGCAGATCCACAAAAAAAGTGGTGGCAATTTTTTCCAGGGGTATACCTTAAAAAAATCCTACAAATTCGGTTATTTGACTATAAATCAAAAAATATTGCATTAGACGAAAAAATCATATAACTTAAATTAAAGTTATTGTAAAAATACATAGTTTATGTCATATAAAGTTTTGTGTATCGTTAATTGTTTTTAAGATATTAACGCTTTGTATTTAAAAAAATCGTTAATATCTGAAATTCCTTGATTATTTGCCGTTTGACCCCCAATTTTGACTTCAGATTTGTGTTCAAAGGAAAAAAGTACTAATCCTAGACCGACACCCAGCACACACAACTTTTTTTGTGGGCCTATGTAATCAATTAAACTTAATTTTATTTATATTTAAATTTTTTATCTAAAACCCTTTTAGACGACATACCAATTAATAAATCTGAAGCTGAAATTTCAGTTTCAGTTTCAGATATATTAATTGATCTCTCGCCAATACTATTTTTATTGAAGGATTTATCAACACCAATCTGGCTTTTCGATTTCTGAAGTGCTTTTAATAATACCATTAAAAATGAGCTGAGAAGCATGAATTTAAATTTAAAAAAAAAAATTAATGATAATTTTTAAAACTCAATGCACCATTATTTATAACTTTTTGCGATACCCTAAATTACAAAAAAGAACTGGATCCGATAAAATTTCGCAGCGATATGGGTATTTTGTTCGCGCTCCGCTAATTCAAACTCTCAATTTCAGTTTTTGACTCCGCATGTCAGTCCGAGAGCTTCTATCCCCACCACTACCTCTCTCGCGCAGACGAAAGTATCAGTCACTTTAAACACATCCTTAAGCAATAAAAAACAAATATTACAACCTTTTATTATGCGGTATATTAAGTTCAAGTATTATACATACTATCAAATGCCGTCCAAATTAATTCTGAATTATTATAAACCATTAAAATAGTAAAAAAAATGGTAATTCCATATTTTTTGGTTAAAAATTCCTACCTTAGGTAGGGAGCGCTTCGGCTCCAATTATTTATTAACAAAAAATTACCTTTTTTTCAAGTCTTAAACCGAAGGACTGAATATTATTTTTTTTGTTTCGTTGATCTAAATTAGCAAAAGACAGTTTGTAATACCTAAAATATTTATAAACAAAAAAGATATAGCCTAATAGATTAGGGCTCTGAAATCAGTAAAACTCAATTATCGTAGCAACAAATTATTCGATCATGCTTTAGAACTTTTGTTTCATTCAGAATTTAAAAAAAAAATTGCCGTGACAGAAATGAATAAAAAAATATTGCAATAATTATCAACATTTTAAAAAATGAATATTTTTAACGGTTTTTTGCATTTTTTTGTAAACAAATTGACCAAATCAATTTTAGCCGGGCTCAAATAATAGGTTTTTTAAATACATAAAAAAACATTTTAAACATATCCCTCTAAAAACACGTTTTTAGCACTTTTAACCTTCCACCCCCACCCCTGCACTGCACACTTTTTAGTCATATTTAGGTCCCTCTACAACTTTTAACACCTTTTAACCTGTTACAAATTAAAGTCATGAAAATTACCTACAGACTAGCCCAGTCTGTAGGTAATTTTCATCAAGGTTTTTAAGGCTGTTCTATTAGTGAAACCTCTATAAAAACAGTGGATGTTACCTAAAGACCAGTATTTTGTAATTTAGTAATAATCTGAGGAATTAGGATTTTTAAAGGTTTTGCATCAAAAGTTGGAGATATATAGAAGTAAGCCATAACTTGCTTCCATTGCTTTTAGATTCCCCGAAATTTAAAAGCCAGAGCATGATTTGCAGCCTTTAATTAATCTTCCCAAATGGCTCAGATTCTCCAGCCAATTATAATTTATCTATGGGGATCTTAGTGTAAACTAGCACATAATGACATTTCATTAAATAAAAGGGAACAATGCTTATTATGATCATCCATTTAATTAATTTTAAGTTTAAGTTGTTCCAAATTTTTATTACTAAAGTCTGGGTCAAATGGTAATGTTCAAAAGCTCGTTTTAATGTTTTTGGGGAAGGCAGTTCGGAAGACCAAACTAAATGCCTATAAAGACGAAAACTTCGTTTATTTATATTGGCATTATATAAATCGATAAAGCAAAAATATCATCTGTTACCTTTTTTCCAACATTTTTAACCTGTGAATTTATGAAATTTGTTAAAACATTATTAACATTTTCATCAATAAATTAAAATCTCCTCTTATCAAAAAGTCAATTTAATGTTTAGTTCTGGTTTCTTTCTTAAACCAAAAAGGCTTTCAATTTTAAAAGTTTGAATGTTATGCTTCTATGAGTTTGACAGATTTTTTTTCCCTTTTATACAAAATGAACTTACGGTTTAATTTCCTGCATGTCATCAATCTGAGTGTCTAAGAAAGCTAAAAGTTAAAATTTGAGCAGTTTGTAGGGAAATCATATTTTTTATTTAAATAATTTGTGTCATTAAAAGGCAAAGTCGTTATTATTATAAATTTTAGATAAAAATAAGTTGTCTTAAGTATTTGAATGATTAAAAGATTTAGAAGTTGCCTTTGCCATAAAAGTCTTCTTTTAAAAAATGATTTTCATAAATTAAAAAAAAACTATTAATTTTAAATAAATCTGGGTTACGGATAGAAAAGTTACAGTCAAATTGTTATAACTGTTTTTGGTAATTAGGGAAAAATTTGTTCTCGCAGGAGGGAAATTTACAAAAATATCTGAAGGTTCTGAAATCCATGGCGATAATAAAGCTAGACACTATTAATGAAAGTCAGTCGGTCAAAGTCAGTTGTAATACATTAAAGTCCCTACTTATTTTTTTTATAATACAAAATGTCCAAAGAGTTAGATACTCCCTAGTACTAGTTAAGAAAAGGTAATTCGTTCATGACTCAACAGCGGTAGTCTCAAAATTGGTCTCTGTAGAATACAATGATTAAACCAGGATACTCGGTTTGATAATATTAATGACAAAATTAACTAAGAATTAGTAATCTAATAGATGAATTAAATGATTATGTTTATTAGTTGGATTGTACAAATCAAATCCTGTATGCAAAAATCTCAGATTAAAAAAAAAAGTAATAATTCCATTACACTAAAAATAGATAAATGCAATATATTTTTTAAATTTAAGTAAACTTTAATAAAAGTTTATTAAACTAAACTGAACAAATAAAAAAAACACCTAAATCAATCCAGCCGTTCTGGAGTAACAAGCCAAATTAAAAGAGGTAAACACACAGTCCATGCAACCCAAATGAATGTATATAGAAAATTTAATTTGAAAAATGATTGTTATAGTAATTAAAAATTAATTATAATGATACACAAGATATTTATTTAATTTATATAAAAATATGACACTAGCATGGATGAAAGTCATTGACATGGATAAAAAATAGTCATGCCAATGACAACACATATATCCATGCTAATGACAAAATGACCATCTTGGATTTATTACTGACTGCAGGTAAAATCAACTATACACAACTCACACCCTGTTTTACTGAAAATTTAAGGTGATTAATAAGAGCCCATGGCCTAATTTTATTCATAAACGTATACTCTTTATTTATACCTTGCTAATGTCAACTAATAAATCTACTTACCTTAAAATTGAAGTAAACTTTGAATAAAATCACAAACCAACAAGCAGAACAACAAAATCACCATACTGAACTGAAGAGGAAGCTTTAGCAGTGTTGCCACTCCAATTCCCACCAAAAAATTAATTTCCCTTCTCGAGAAATAATTGTTTGAAAACTATCCATGCCAATGACAAAAATCTTCTGGGGCAAAATTTCCCTGCTTAGCCTATCTTTAATAGTAAAGGAAATATTTTTTTCTTTTTACAAATATTTTTAGCATTACATTATATATATATATATATATATATATATATATATATATATATATATATATATATATATATATATATATATATATATATATATATTTTAATATATATATATATATATATATATATTGAAAATAGTAAAGAAAAATATTTCCTTTACTATTAAAGATAGGCTAAGCAGTCATGTTCTATGGTGTTTTATTATAGCGATTTGTTTTGTGTCTTGAAAGTTAATGGCGTGTCCAGTCTCTTGGTGGTGTTGGAACAATGCTGATGTTGTTTGCTTGTTCTTTACGCTATTCTTGTGTTCTTGGACTCTGCTGGATATTTTTCTGTTTGTCGCAGTCTCTGCAGGGTATGCTGTACACTCCTTGGTTTTCTAAGGGTATCCTGTCTTTTGGGTTGTGGATTGTTGTTTGAGGTTTGTAGCTTGTGCATATGTTATGTTTTCTCAAAATTCTTCCAATTACGTCTGTTACACCTTTAATGTACGTTAAAGTTGCTTTTGGTTTAGATGTGTCTTCCTTGTCCTTTGCTGTTGTATTTGAATTCTGTTTTAAAGCTTTTCTAATGTTGTGTTCCTTGTAGTTGTTTTGTCTTAGGGCTGTGGCAATTTTGTTGGGTTCTTCTTACCGGTTTGTGGGATTGGTTAGACGTATAAAAATAAATAATTTTTTAACCCTTTGACGCCGGAATTAAATTTAACAAATAAAAAAGTTTTTGTGAGGCACCAATCTATTGAAGGTCTAAATAAACATGTTAATTACAAAAAAATATTTGAAAAGTGATTTTAAGGCATTAGAAGGTGTCTTAGGCTTTAGGACACAAGGCACATGTATATCATAAAAAAATTGTTATAATCACATGATATATTTTAATTAAGTCTTAAAAATTCACATAAGTCACCCTATTTATTGTGGAAAAGCATAAAACAATTTTTTTTGTCACTAAGACAGAGGCCAACGTCACATGTAGAACAACTCCAAGATGATTTGTGGGGTTCATTACGGGTACTACAGAGGGCACATCTTCTTGGCTTCTTATGTACTGGCATATGTGCACATTTATCATACCTTATTTCTGGAGGTATATTTGGCTTGTAATTGCTAGCAAGTTCAGCACTGTCGCGTTTTCGACCTCTTTGTGGCATATCAGGCTTAGCTCCAATGAGTCCAAGGATAACTGACAGCCTGAATATTTTTAAATTTAATGTTTTTCCTTCAGATCGTTTTTTGAATAGAATAAACGAATTCACTAGAGATACATCAAGAAAATAAAAAAAATGCGATGCCACCATTTTTTTGATTTGCGGCTAACTTCATAGATAGATTTTAACATATCCATTTTGTCCACAAATCCCATATTTGAGTTATAATCTTTCACTAGTATGGGACATGATATTTCTTTTGAAGATCCATCTTTTAGTTTTCTGGATACTGTTCCAAGAATCGTTGGATTGTGATGATTGCTAAGAAATAAAACTCCTTTCTTATCTTTCCACTTTAGAAAGACGATTCCGTCTTTACTAATTCTCCAATCACTCTGTCCTCTTTCCAGATCCTTATCTTCTTTCACGTCCGTTGGTGTATCTTTACTGCCTTTTCTTGCTGTCCCACATGCATAAATAAGATTGTCTTGAAGATATCTTTGTAAAGCCATTGAGTTGAAAAAATTATCGAAATGCAAATTATGTCCTTTTCCAATTAAATCCTTGGTCAAGTCTTTTGTAACTCTGAATCCTAAACTTTTTTCTGCTATATCCGACACTTTACCGGTGTATATCTGAAATTGACACACATATCCACTCTCGTCAGCTCTAATCCACACCTTGTAGCCACGTTTGATGGGCTTCATCGGCATGTACTGACGAAGAGAACTACGCCCTTTGAATTTGATCATTGACTCGTCAATAGCTTGGTTCTTAGAGGGCTTATAAGAAGATATAAATGTATCGGAAAGTATATCTAATAATGGACGAATTTTATATAGCTTGTCGAAATTATCTTCATTTGGTTTGGGTTGTAAGGAATTATCATTAAGATGGATATTTTTGACAATCCAAATGAACCGGTCTCTTGACATACATGAACTAATGAAGGGATCTCTGAGCTCTCGACGTGAAGACCAATAATCTCTCATACTCGGCAAACGTTTTAGGCCCATAAGCAAATTTATGCCCAAGAAAACCTTGATTTCTGCTGAATTGGTGGGCATAAATGAATTTGGATTGCCGCCGGAATTTTGTAGAGCATACAAATTTGTTTGAAATACTATATGATTTATTAATTTCGTTGGAAAGATGTGTAAAAATATCTCAGTGGGGGATTCAACGTTATCTGGAAGACATGGTCCAAAATCTTCGGTAAAAGATTTCTGGATAGGAACACAATTTTCCACGTTGGAAGTCCAGATTGTTTTTTCTTGTAGAAATTTCCGTCTGAGAACCGCTAAACTGATTTCGTCATCACTATCGTATTGTTCATTATTTTGGTCCACAGACCGAGCAATTTCATCTTCCAACATATCTTCAGCAAATACAATGTCCGTTGCATTTATGTCAAGTACATCATTTGATCTTCTTCGTCATCCTGCAGCTCATCATCGAGCAGTCCTCAATATCAGACTCGGTGGCGGCCGGAATCTCCTCCAATAAAGTAAGATACTCCTCCTGGCTCATTGCCTCCAGCTCTTGAAAAGAGAACCGCTTCTTGTTGCCTGAAAATATTCAATACTTCAATGACCATGTAAAGTAATCCACATTTGCCTTGTGTCTTCACCGCTCGACCACCTCTTTTTTAGACTATATTGCCACTTCAAGCCTATAGTATTGTTCAAGACATAATTTTCTTTCCAAAACCTATTTACAAACAAAAAAGGTATCTACTAACCTGTTATGCCAAAAAACAAAACACAAAAGCAATAACCTCTAAACACCGTGCGTCACAATAGATCACTCGATCTGCAACAATCGTAAATAACTAAAAATTCGGGACAAAATCCGGCAAACTCTTAAGAACCGTAAAAATACGTATCGGCTTAGACACGCCCACATGTGGCACCGCCGAGCGAACACTAGACGCTTGAGGAGAAATTATTTGATTTGTGTCCTAGCCTTTCGACCACTAGGATACAAAGGGTTAACAATTGTTCTCCCAGTTAAAAACTAAAAAAAGAATTGGCAACAGAGCGCTACCTTTGTGCGTAAGGTCAGTCGTTCAAAGAAGCTTACCGATCCGGCCACGATATTTTTGTTTGTTTTTGAATCGGGAAAAATATGCCGATATGTTTTAAATTCAAGACAAACGTATTGCAAGTGTACCAAAGACTGATGAAAACGGAATGTGTGCGACCGAGAAATCTTATTCTTTAAGCATAACAAAAAAGTGCTGTTTTAAAGCATAACAATTTGTGTTCTTAAAATGGATATTAAGCCTATTCTTATGGTAAGTACAATTATTTTTATTACAAATAAACACCAAACAATAATTGATTGTTTTTACCTAAATTTAATATCAAAATAAATTGCAGGAAGTAATTTTTATTATTTGTATGTAAACGAACTTCTCCTTAAAAAAGTGTAAACAGTGCAAAAACTCACAACAACGTTCAAGTTGAGACTCGCTTCGAGGAAACAGGCGCGGTTTTGCCAACTTTTAAACTTTGAAAGGGCATATTTCGAAAACAATTAACTTTTAACTCATATGTTTCTTAGCTTTTTCGACTTATTTTGAGCTCCTCTATCTTTCATTAAAATCATAGGCATCATACTTTTTACACCTTTATATATATATATATATATATATATATATATATATATATATATATATATATATATATATATATATAAAATATATATATATAATATATATATATATATATATATATATATATATATATATATATATATATATTATATATATATATATATATATATATATATATATATATATATATATATATTATATATATATATATATATATATATATATATATATATATATATATATATATATATATATATATATATATATATATATATATATATATATATATATATATATATATATATATATATATATATATATATATATATATATACAGTGTGTCCCAAATTGGTGGGGGAAAGTTTGGGGGTCTTGGGAAAACCCCGATAGATAGAAAATCGGTTAAATGGGGAAAGTTTTTGGGCAATTTTGTTAGTAAGCTAATCCCGTTTACTACATGGTTCTATCTATTTAGGTTTTTTAAAAAATTTTGAAAAAACCAGAAACATGCATTTTTTAAAATCGGCCATATTTTTTATAAGTGAAAATTTTTCAAATCTGTAAAAACTTCTTCAAAGCAACTTTTTTTGTAGAATATGACTAAGTAGTCAATTTTTATTTTCTACGTTTCGGCTTTTAGAATCATCATCAACTTTATTTTTTTATATGGACGCCATATTGGATTTTTTCGCAGCCAAATAGTGCTTTTTATTCTGATTTCAACAATGTATAACATGTTATAATTTAAGAGTTTATAACCTCATTTATTTTAAAAAACAAATATTTTCTCGGCATTGATTCGGCGAACTAATTTTTTTGTAAACAATAAAATATTAGTAATTAGCAAAACAGATAAGCTAAACAAATATTTTACAGAAATGGGTTTCGTTACAACAAAACTACACCTAAGAGTTAATTGAAAAAGTGAAAACAAAAACAATGAAAACTGGACAAACTAATATGAAGATGTAAAATAACGACCTAAATTCAAAATGTTGTGCATATTTCTTAACATATTAACGATATTTTTAAATAGTCCCAACTACCCTATGAATGGTTAACTTAGGTGACTGGAATTCTCTTCCCAAAATCCTGGCTGAAGATGTTGGATTTTTTTTTTCTAAATTGTTGGTTAACTGTAGCATCTCGTTGTCGATTTTTTTTTAACGTACTTCTTAGGTCGTGGTTTTTAAAACTTCGAATTTAAGCAAATTTGTAACCAGTTTTTTGGGAAATATGTTAGTTTTTGGATGTTGCCTTTCCCGGAAAATTGTCGAAATACGTTTGCCAGCTTTATTAACATTTCTATTTCTTTAAAAAAACGTTGCAAAATATCAAGTTTTTCTTTAAATAATTAATCATTTTACAAAGTTAAAAAAAAATAATAACTACCGAGCTAACTTGAGAATGACGCTAGATGACATTCGCCGGAATCAAGGGCCCAAACTGAAAAATATTTGTTTTTAAGTGGATGAGGTTATAAACTCCTAAACTATAACATGTTATACATTGTTGAAATAAGAATAAAAGCATTTTATTTGGCTGCGACAAATCCGGCCATATAAAAAAGTAAAGTTGATGATGATTAATCAACTTTTTTTTCATATGGGCACCCGCCCATTTTTTGTAACACGGTATTAACGTTATATCTATGTTCCCTTTTTTTGTAAAATATCTCTTCAGCTTATCTATTTTCCCAAAACTAATATTTTATTGTTTAAAAAAAAAATGACGTTCGCAGGAATCAAGGCCAACTGAGAAAATATTTGTTTTTGAAATAAATGAGGTTATAAACTCATAAATTATAACATGTTATACATTGTTGAAATCAGAATAAAGCACTTTTTGGGTGCGTAAAAATCAATATGGCGTCCATATGAAAAAATAAAGTTGATGATGATTCTAAAAGCCGAAACGTAGAAAATAAAAATTGACTACTTGGTCATATTCTACAAAAAAGTTGTTTTGAAGAATTTTTTACAGATTTGAAAAATTTTCACTTATAAGAAAAATATGGCCGTTTTTTCGAAAATGCATGTTTCAGGTTTTCAAAATTTCTCAAAAACCTGAATAGATAGAACCATGTAGTAAACGGGATAAACTTACTAACATAATTTAAAATTTCCCCATTTAAATTTTCTATCTATCGTGGTTTCAAGATCCCATACATTCCCCACCAATTTGGACACACTGTATATATATCGTCGACAATATTCTCAAATCTCGTATGTGAAACAGGAACTTTTCAGGAGAGCTCAAAAACGGTATTATTTACAATGTGTTAAGTAAAACAAAAATAAACTGATTATATACTGTATTTATTTTGTTTATAAAAATGACATGGTATACAATTTTTGTTTTTGGTTTAATATTACCGAATTATATAGAAAAATATGACTTACGAGGTTTGTGAGAGTACTAAAAAAAAAGAAAAGAAGTAATCAGGGCATTTTATTTTGAAACTTACAAACTTTGTGAAATATTTAACAAAAACTTGAAAAGTTAACTTTCTTAAAATTAAATTCCTAACAAAAACTTATAATATTTATAAATTAATGATAATTTAAATTTTTGTAAAACAGATGGTAGTCTGCTTTAAGAACTTTGGTTAGCTCTTGCAAGTGATCATACTTGTCCTTTTGAATTCCAGGAGCAGTGGTATATAAATCCGCAGGCTTTCTAGTTGAAAATTTCCCTGGTCTTTGAGGTATAGGCTGCCAAATATCTGTCATTTTCAATTTGTATTCAATAGTAAGGTTTGATCCATTATACTTCAAGGCTCTTATGTCCGTAACAACTGGATCACCTGCCTTTTTTCCGGGACGAATAGAACTATAATAATTTAAATTAGAATATGCTTTAAAAAATGTGTGTTCTAAATAAATCACATTGTAAGGCATAGGATTTTTTCGTGCCGTTTCAATTATATTCACGTAATCAGCAGGAACACTGATAATTCTATTCTTAATTTTGCGTTCTATTACACTATGCACAGAATCGCAACTCATTTGTGTATGGCCTTTCTCCCAAAATCTTTTGTATAATACTTTTCATTTTTAGTGCTGAACATTGCAGAAGTGGTTTGATAAAATAGAGTTCCTATTTTGATATGTGCAACCATCCTCCATAGAATTATTTCTTTTAATTGTTCATTATGATTTTCTCGATATAGTCTACGATGCACGAGGGGGAATTCATTAGCTGTAACATTTCCCTCGCCCTCATGCCAGACGTAACAAGAACTGATGCAACATTATTAAACAATGTAAAGGGTTTTGAAATATTAAATTTTTTCTTTGTAGTATATGGCTTTCAAAAGTGGACACAAAAAAACCCCTGTAAGTCCATTGTGAACACCAGTGTGCTTTTATCTAATTTAGCTTTATTAGTGTCTTTTGCATTTTTTTTTCTTGCGTCTTCCTTCCTTTGTTGATGTTCCAGCCATTTTTCCTCACTTAGGGTATTTCTTCGTTCATACAACAGATCGCATTGTTCTTTTTAGGTTGAAATAACCCAATGTTCATTTGTGTAATTTTTTTTTTAAAATTTAGTAAAAGATAATGGCTTTACTTTGACTTTAGAGCAGTTTTCACGTATACGTCATAAACTTCTTGTTTGGATTTGAAAGATCGACTCTAAATATAACTTGCTAGATTGAGACCCTGCAGTAATGCGAATGCATTTCGGCAGATCATTTAGAAATGTTTCCAAATGTTTATTTTGTTTGGGTTTTACCTGAACTTTCAATTTTTCAACGTTAAGAGAAGACTTATGGTGTCCTTTTAAAGCCCAATCTCTAGCAGTCCATTCTCCGATGCCCAATGTATTTAAAAACATCTGTTTGCATACGCTTAACCTTTGGTTATCTTTTTTTAAGTAACAGATTTTTTTTGCTGATCATTTTTTGTTGATTTTGGTGGACTAACATCTATTAGTCCTGAAATAAATACTTTTTTTTGGCCCCAATCCATGTTGTCCCAAAAGTTATTAAATATTTTTAAACGATCCTCGGGGAGTAAACTGATTACAGTTTCTATTTTAAATCTTGAAACACGACGGCGAGAGCAAGCTTCATAAGCTGTCTTTTTTCTTTAATACTGGAACTTTTTCCTTCACTTAACTTCCTACCTTGGTACTCTTCTCCTTTTCTTCTTTTAGCAATATTTATATTTTTTTGCCATAATGAGCAGTCACTTTGACCCTTTAAAGAACGCTTTCGCTTTTCTTTTCTATGGGAGTTCAAGATTCGAGCTTCTTCTGTTTCTTGTCTGTTTTCGTTATTTATGAAAACTTGTCATCAGAGCTTGAGCCATTTTTATCACTGGATGGCTCATAAGGCTTCAGACTCATTATTTCATTAGAGTGTGAAGAATTTTCATCATCAAAGTTATTATTTGCATGCTGATTTTTAAAACAAAATGTATCAGAATCTTTAAGGATATTCTCGAAATGCTGAGTATTTTTCCCAGTTGAGGTGGAAGGCTCTGCTTGGGATGATTTTGGTTCGCCATCATCGACTGTGATGCGAAGCTCATGAAAATCTTCGGGAATTCAATTATTATATTATTAGTTTCTGTTGCACTTATCTGAGAGTCAGTTCATCCAGTACTAAAAACATAATACAGAGTTTTTCAAGAAAATGCTCCCAAGCATTAATAAAATACCGAGTTGAAACCCAATCAAAACACATCTAATTCTATCAAAAAAATTATAATATCAAATAGTCAAACTTACAGGTAAGGGGTGTACATTCTGTTAGGGACAAGTAGGGGGGCGTGATTTCTTCAGATTCGATTTGAGTAATAGGTTCTGATGCTTTTGTTATAAAACATAATTCCCAAAAAATTTCCCATCGGAAAAAAAAAACTGTAAGCAGACCAGCCAAAATTCAAAAAATGTTAAGTAGTAACTAAGCCGAAGGGCGAAACCAACGAACTCAAAGACTAGAATTTGACAAAATACCAATTTGTGGAAAAATATTTTTAATGATCTTTTTTTGTTTTTGTTTTAGAAAAACAAAACAAAACCAAATCTAAAATCAAACCAAAAAATGACCATTGGAAATGTAATAAAATTAGTTAAAAAAATTGATTCTAGTATTTAATATAAGCAAGATCCCTTTTAAATGAGACATTAATTTAAATGACAGTTTTTGACAGTTTTAAACTCTATAATCGTTGGCCGATGCGTTTTGTTTATAATAAGTCACCCGCCACCTCTTTTAAATATATTAAAGCCACAAAGTGTTTGTTTTGTCTTAATTCTATCCAAGACTTCGTTAAGCAAAACTGAACCATGTAGTTTTAAGTTAGTTAATAACATTTTTACCTGTGAAGGAATAAAATGTTACAATTATATCTGGAATAACCTTTTTTGGGTAAGTCGATAAAAAATTTAAAACATTTTTATAAAAATTGTACATTGTTAACTTATACTCTGAACATCAAAGCTTAGTTGTATAATTGTTTTAGAAAAAAAATTATTAATAAAGGCTGAAATCAGCCGAAAGTCTGAAATAAAACTTTTTAACATGGAACTAAAATAGTTTTGATTTGTTGTTGAACCAAAAATCAAGAAAAATGAAAAACTCAGAAAATATATATATATATATATATATATATATATATATATATATATATATATATATATATATATATATATATATATATATATATATATATATATATATATATATATATATATATATGTATAACTGGAAATTATTTAGTATTCAAGCAGTTGCACACTAATTAGTGACTAATATGACCCTTATAGTTCTTAATGTTGCTTGTGGACATCCATGCTAATGACTTTTTAGCTGTTTAAAAATTTAAAACATTTTTTATGTACACACTACACAACTATTTGTTATTAAATATTGTTAAACTACCTAAGTTCTATATAAAAAATATTCATTTGAAATAGTAGCTGCATATTAACAGTTTAATTGTTGAAGGACATGAATGGTCCTCTAATTGTAGAATCACCCATATACAAACCTTAAAATATAAACTCTTGTAGGCCTACATAAAATAATTTAAAAGAGACCAATTTTAGAATAAGACATTTACTTTTTAGATTAAAAATCTAAAATTCCAAAATTCAACTTTTCCACACAATGTAAGGTGGCAACATAAGATCTCGGATGAGCGTCTTTCTCGTTGCCTATATCTTGGGGTGGCCCATTTTACCATCTGATTGACATCCTCTCCCTCCGGGCAAGTAGTCAAAAAAAGCGTAACTTCTGAAGATGATAACCACTAATGCTCGCGACAAGTCAAGTATGCAAAGTCACCGAGGCGATGTAACAACATTAAAAGCATAATTTTTTATTCTGTTTTGTTAAAAATGCCCACCGTTATTTCTATTTGTCCAAAATTTTAAGTGCCTAGCATTTTTAAACCTATTTTAAGTATTTATAAGATTTTAATAAAAAATCTAGTGTGTACATGACGATAGTCGTATAACTTGATCACGGTGTCAATTGAAGGGGTCAGTGGAAAAGTTGCCTATTCCACATAAACTAAAAAATAAGAAAAACGTGTTTAAAGTTGAATGTGAATTAAAAAATCAGTGTGAGTTGAATAAAAAAACTAAAATGATTTTTAGTATCTATTGCATTGTAACATGCATGTAGTGAAAGGCCGGGATATTTACACAAATGTTTTGTTTAAATAAACACTATTTTACAAAAAAAAAATGCTTAGGCACCGTTGGTCCAACAAAACAAAATATAAATTAGATTTGTCAACTTTAATGTTATAACTAGAACAAATTATAATTACGTTTAAAACAAACTTTAGTCTATTTTTACAAATACGAAATAAGCAAAACTCTGTTGCATTGGTAACTTTAGTTTAACACATAATATAAAAAAACTTTCAATCCGAAAATTCTTCACCTTCACCAGGATCAGGATTTTCTAACAGGTCAACCGCCTCAGGATGTGTTCTTAGGCTGGTATAGAAATGATGATAAATTGGCGGGATATACTGACTTAACTCCGTCAAATGTTTCAGTTTCTCGTCGGTTAGTTCTTTTCCATTTGGGTATAATACATCTAAACTTCTAAGCTGGTATGAGCGTCTGCCTTTTTTCTTCGGCCATAGGTCCAGTTCATAAAAGTCAGTACCATAATAGTTGAATTTCATCTTTAACATCAATGGTTTACCTTTCTCTAGCCGAATCCATACTGTTTTAAGTCACTGAACTTTTGTACCATCAACATATTTTTTATATTTGTTATGTTTTGTTCCAAGGATTTACAGCTTAAAAAATATTCTTTTTTCATTCTAATGACTGCAAATTTCGGATTACTTCTTTTGCAGTCCTTCACCATATCCACCCAATCATTTGGTACAAAAATATCATCGTAGTATTTCTTAGCCTTCTTGATCAATGCAAAAGAGCGGTCACATGAATTAAAACTATGCCCACTTATAAAAAACCTTTTGGTCAATATGTTTAAGAGTCTCAGATTTTTGTAAAAGATCACATCCATCGCTATACAGAGTAAGGTGTGTAACAGAGTCTGGTACGTTGTGTTTCATATGATGGAACAGGCAAGAAGCCACCTCTTGCGTTCCACGAGATGCTTCATTTTCGGCCCACATGTATAAAATGAACGCTGACTTACTGTGTCAGGAACGCATAGATTGTAAGTCCCCATCTGTCGTTTGTAGTAGGCAATACCAGTTTATCTTCAAGTGGAGTACCATCTTCAGATTTCCTATTCAATGCCTTGGTTATTGAGCCGCCACAAATTACAAGGATATCCTTAAAATAAGTTTTACAAACTGGAACAACATTTTGGCCATCATTTAATTTGTAAACTCGAGTGAGTTGACGTCTTGAATCTTTATTTTTGCCATAGCACCTTTTTTATTGATGCCAGAAACTTGTGCCATAATGAAAGCATTTTTTAAGCCCCAGGAAAGGGAATAAATTTTTTTATGAATTTGAATTCTCCTTTCAACAGATATCTTAGTGTTGCATTTTTTCAAGCAACCGCATATTTTTTCAGCATTTAGTATTTTTGCAGGCATGATTTTTCCTTTTGCTGATGTGTATTCTTCTCCTCTCATTCGTTTTAGTTTTCTAATATTTTTCTTGTGATTTTCTGGCTTTAATAATCGTTTTCTTGTTTTTAAATTACTTCTTTCTATTTTATTTCTATTATCCGGCTCGTCACTGGTTTTAGCACTCTCTGAAACAATAACGCAGGAATGTAGAAAGGAAAGCGAATAAATCGACTCATAAAAAGCGACAGGCCTAACCCACAAAAATTTGTAAAAGGAGAAATGCCTAACCCACATGTGATATTATTTTGAGTATTTGCGTTTTTCACGAACTAATATACCAAAAATTTATTAAAAATGACAATTCTTACCATACGTGGCTTCATTTGGGATCGGTTGTTCATAATCTGGATCGCTAGAACGCTTTGAATCGCTGAAAACATGCGCACTACTTTTACTGCTGGCGGCCATTTTAATTGTGTTCGGGCAACTGTGGCTTAACGTAGGTGAATATTATGTTAATGGGCAGAGTTGCTTGTAGATGTCGCTTGCTTAATATGTTTCAGACGGTTAGGCAACTTTGGCAAAAGCTAATTCGAACATTTATCATATCGTGTAGCAAATTTGGCGATTTTTTTAAATTTGTGGGTTAGGCAACTTTTCCACTGACCCCTTTAATTGCTGTAATATATTTGACACGTCATGTTTAAAAGATATTGACTTTAATAAAAATCCAACCAATGAAAATTATTCGCTATAACAGTTATGAGAGTAAAGATAAAAATGTAACAAAAAAACTACTATAACTGCCAAAAATATTTTTTACAAAATTCTTAATGTTTAGTAAGGTAAGTTGGGGCAAATTCGAACGCAATTTTTTAGTTAAAAATTAACAGTGTATAACATCACTAAATGATGACAGATTTAAACTATATTAAAAAAATATAATTTTTAACATATAAGTAAAATAATTTTATTACGAATATGAGTTTTTACTAAAAATTGTGATAGTTAAAAAATATTATTACAAATGTCACGTTTCCGAACTTGCCCCATGTAACGGAAAAGATCGGATAACATTTAAAAATTCATTGTTAAGCCTGTGTAAGCATATGCGGGGTTAGTTCGAATTTCGAACATACCCCTGGGAAATGTAAAACCATTTAAAGTAAAAAATATTATAATTTTACATTTGCATCCATTTGGAAGATATTCGAACTTACCCCGCATTATAAAATAAACACGCAAAAATAAAGTTAACTAAAAAACTCTTTATTTCGTATTTTTAAAATTAAATAAAAAATCTTAATAATTATTAAGTCCAGAAAATTCTACATTAAATTTAAATATGCTACCTCGACGATCTTCTGTGGGGTTGGGTAAAAACATTTCAATGTTTTCATATGAAATTGTATCAATATCATCAGCCTCGGGCTAAAAAAAAATTATTGCTTGAGTTTAATATGGTCGTGTTCCTTGCTTTAATCCTTAGCTCTATTGGACTTTCGCTGATAATTGCGAACCATTTTAAAATACAAACTATAAGTATTAATAAAATAAGCTGGGAAAAGATCGGATGATCGATCAACCACATCAACCATAAAGGGGCAAGATCGAACACCAAAATAATTTCAACTATAATTTGGGGTTATCGTTCATTGAGGCTAGATATTTTTAAATTTGCTTGGTTATTTATATTTACAAAGAAATTTTATTAAAGATTCTTGTTTACTTACATTTTATTGTAAAATTATATAACTGGGGTAACTTCGGATACATCTGTTAGTCTTAGAAAACACAAAAATGCCTATTACTACGCATGAAAATGTTTAAGCTACTCGCCGACCAGCCAAACATTGCTCGAATCAGTTTGCTAAATCAAGCAAACGAAGGCAGCACCATTGCCGTGTTGACGCAGTTTTTACAGGCTTTGATCGATCTTGCCCCATGTTTGATCTTACCCCAACTTACCTTATTTTATTATATATTTTTTATTTTTAGTATATTCCGGTATTAACCACAATGTGCTGCGATTACGCAATGGGTGAAGCTCAAAAGTTAGTAAGCACCTGTCACAATCTTCAAAAGCCTTTGGATATTTTTACAAAAAGGCACCAGGAGTTGCAGGACTTTGTAGATCAAATTAAATGCAAGAAAGTTTCCTTTACCGCATCTAGATGTTTTGAAGTGGATAGAAAGGCCACTTTATTGCTACTTACTGTGACGTCTAATTACTTTATTGTAGGGGTTCAATTTTTAAATCAAAAGTAAATAGGTTTTGATAAGATTTGTTTTGTTATAGTTAGAATTTATAAAAAAATACTACGTTTTAAATATAGGTTGGTTTTTTGTAGTCTTTTAAAATATGTATTATGCTTATAAAATATGTAACTTGTAATTTGTTAGTGAAGTTATTAGAACCTTTTAATCACTAGCGCACATCACTTAAATCACATAATTTTTTACTGAAGCTTATTCCTGCAAATGTAACTGTGATGTGTTTTACCACAAATCCAAAATTGTTTTTCTGCTTAGTATGAAAGAGCACTACTTACGCTTTTTATATTATAAAAGTTATCATGTAAATTGTTTAATAAAAACTTATAATTAAACTTATTTATTTTTAATATTTTACTATATAAAATAATTTATGTACGATTGTATTATAACAGTTGTATATTATACATTTTAACAGTCGTAAATTAAATAATTATGCACTAGTAAAATAAAATAAATATTACACTTTTCCATGGTATAAACAACTGCGTTTGGAATATTTTTATACGTTTATTATTTACATACACAACATTACATTAAAATGGGTATAGTAAGGAACTGAAGAACTTTCTGAAGGTGTAGCCAATAGACACTCCATCACATGGACTGGTCTACGTATTCATAAATAAGTATTTGCATTGCATTCAGTCTTTGTACAAATTACGCAGGTCCACAAAAAACATGGTGTGTGCTGGGTGCCGGACTAAGATTTTCTGGCGTTTTTTTCGCTAAACACGAATCTGAAGTCAAAATTAGGGGGTCAAATAGCAAAAAATCGAGAAAAGGCGTAATTTCAGATATTAACGATTTTTTTAAATTTAAAACTTCAATATCTCAAAAACTATAAAAGATACACAAAACTTTATATGACGTAAACTATGTATTTTACAACATCTTTAAATTAAGTTATATAACCATTTTGTCAAAATGCAATATTTTTCGACCTATAGTAAAAAAAATTGAGTTTTTAGGATTTTTTCAAGGTTACACCAGGAAAAAATATAAAATATATTTTTTTAATTTTTGGATTTTTTTTAACTTTAAATTAATTTAGGATTTAAATAAATGACATAAATGATTTATAATAAAATTTTTTTTCGTATTTAGTATTACAATTTTCGTCAAAATTACATTTTCGTTTATATCTCCTTTATTATTTATCTTATCAAAAATGTTTATAACTTTTTATACAGACAATTTAAAAAGCTTAATTTCTTGTACTATAATTTTTTTTGTATCTCTTATAGTTTCTGCCAGTAAATGCACCCTATCAGTTTTTTTGGTTTTTCTCGATTTTTTGCTGTTTGACCCCCAATTTTGACTTCAGATTCGTGTTCGCGGAAAAGAATACGCCACAAAATCTTATTCCGACACCCAACACACACTACTTTCTTTTGTGGACCTGTGTTATTTTAAAGTGAACCAGCGACCCTCAATATGATTTGTAGACACTCCCGTGCTTGGGTCCACAAAATTTTGCGAGTGGTTGCAGTTTATATATATATATATATATATATATATATATATATATATATATATATATATATATATATATATATATATATATATATATATATATATATATATATATATATATATATATATATATATATATATATATATATATATATAATAATATATTATTACAGGGTCCTGCAGCTCACCTCCGTCTTATGTAGCTCTTTTATTATTCACTGTAAAATTATCATACCTTTAACCTACGGTGCATTTCAGAAAAATAATATTGGTTATACAGGGTGTCGCAAAAAGTGTGACGTCATGATGGTGCATTTTAAATGGAACACTGTGTATTTTTTTATATATTTAGGTACCTCTTGTAGTCAACTATCTTTCTCTAAAATTTTGTCAACATCGGTTCAGTAATTTCAGAGAAAAAAAATAAAATATAAAAAAAACTGTTTTGCACCATTGTATTTAAAAATGAATAAAAATACCCATAGGGCTTGATTAATAGAATTAAACAAGGAACTTATTAAGTAGGGTTATATCAGTCGCTTATGTCATGTTTGGTTAATTCGAACTGTACAGGGTGTCCAAAAATTTAGTGTCAAACTCTTCAATTTGAAAGCACTTTATTTTTCTTATTTTAAATACGACCCCCTGTATTTTTTTAGGTCGTTAGATGTAGAATTAAAAACAAACTTTTTTCTAATTATAACCCTATCAAAATTTCCCTAACACATTAAAAGTTATTCGTTGAAAACTCATTTTTGCATGTATTTTATAGTAATACCATTGAATAAAAATGATAGGTGGCTATGAAAAACAATTTATTGACATTAGAGTTTCCTAATAACGTTAATTATTACCTAGAAATTGGTTGAAGTTACATAAATGTTAGCCGAAAGTATTAAAAATTAAAAATTAGGTTTATTTAACATTTAAATTTTTAAAAATAAAACACTTAAAGTGATTTTTCCCCTGTTTATTGGTATACTATACGACATATGTTTGGCTATACTATAGCTTCCTCGGGTACTGTATGAATGATACAAAAAAAAAAAATAAAGAAAAAAGAAACGGACTGCAACCTAAATCTACTAAGTTTTACAATCTAATTACCATAACTATTTGGGGGGGTGTTGTTATACAAATTTAATAAAGGGGACGGGTTTGTTTCTAATTGACCATTAAGGGAAATTCGGGTTTAATTCTGTTTATTTTGGGGCTCTCAAAACAAGATATTTTTTTACCTTTATTTAGCACATGTAAAATATTAAAATCATAAATTAAATTTGTGATTTTCTTGTAATAATGTTGTGCGTATGCAATTTCTCTTTGGTTTAAAAAAGATTTTTTATGTTCCTTATACGTTTCTTAAAGACCTTCCGGTTTGACCTACAAACACTTATCCAAGAACCACAATTTAGCTTATAAATCCCCCACTTTAGGTTTTTATCTATCTTGTCTTTATTGTTCTTTATGTAATTACCCAAATTATTTACTGTTTTTTGTATGAGATGTTTATGTATCGGATATGATATATTTTGATACTTTTTCAGAAGGTTTGCCAAAATAAGTGATACACTTAAATTTTTTTTTTTTGTTTCTTGTACTAGTTGGGTAAATGTGTTCATACTTTTTTTTAAAAAGTTTATTTTTAAGTATTTTGTCAACGAAATTTGAATAAAACCATTATTAATTGCAATCTTTTTATGATATTTAATTCTTTATCAAAATTTTCTTTTTTTAATGGGACATTGACTAGCCTGTGTATCATGCTATGGGAAACTGCTTTTGTGAGTGCTAGGGTGTAAAGAAGAAGAATGTATAGTCATATCGGTAAAAAACTCTTTGTGGTATATAGAGAATTCATGTTTGTTTTTATTTCTGTTAATAGTCAAATCTAAAAAATTAATGCTTTTGTTTTTTTTCCACTTCTAAAGTAAATTCAATATTTGGATGTAAATTATTTAGGTAATTTAACAAAGATTCCAATTGTCTGGATGTGCCAGTAAAACAAACTAAGACATCATCTACATATCTAAACCAATATTTACATAAGTTGAATAATGGATGATTAATCAATTTCATTTCAGTTCACTCAAAAACATTTCCGCCAACAGGGGACTTAGGGGTTTCCCATAGTAAGCCCTGTAAAGCAGAATATATATTTCCATTAAACTGAAAATAACTTTGATTTAAGCTAACAGTTAAGGATTCACTTTTAAAATTTTTTTTTTTTAAATTAATTTTATTTAAATTAATAAATAATAATTATTTACTCGAATTTTTATAATATGTCAAACTAAGATTTTGTAAGTTAAATAAACCCCTTTGTCAATAAATTGTTTTTCATAGCCACCTACTTTTATTCAATGTTATTTTTTAAAATAGATGAGAAATGTTTTTAAACAATAACTTTTAATGTGTCAGGAATTTCGATAGGTTATAATTAGAAAAATGTTTGTTTTTTAATTCTACATCGAACGGCCTAAAAATATACAGGGGCTCGTATTTAAAATAAGAAAAATAAAGTGCTTTCAAATTTGAAGAGTTTGACACAAAATTTTGGACACCCTGTACAGTTCGAATTAACCAAACATGAATAAGCGACTGATATAACCTCTTTTAATAAGTTCCTTGTTTAATTCTATTAATCGTCGGGTTTTTTATTTTTATTCATTTTTTAAAATTACAATTTTGGTTTGGGAAATTCAGTTTTTTTTTATTTTAATTTTTTTTCCCCTAAAAAAATTACCTGAACCCGATGTTGCCCCAAAAATTTTAAGAAAAAAAATGACTACAAAGGGGGGTACCTTTAAAATATATAAAAATAAAAATTTAAAAAATTTTAAAATTATAAAATTTTTTAAATTTTAAATTTAAATAATAAATTTTATAATAAAATATAATTTTATATATATATATATATATATATATATATATAAAAATTTATATATAAAAATATATATATATATATATATATATATATATATATATATATATATATTTTATATAAAAAAAAAAAAAAAAACAGTGTGTCCCGAATTGGTGGGGAATGTATGGGGATCTTGGAAACCACAATAGATAGAAAATCGGTTAAATGGGGAAAGTTTTGGACAATTGTATTAGTAAGCTAATCCCGTTTACTACATGGTTTTATCTATTCAGGTTTTTGAGAAATTTTGAAAAAACCTGAAACATGCATTTTCGAAAATCGGCCATATTTTTTTTATAAGTGAAAATTTTTCAAATCTGTAAAAACTTCTTCAAAGCAACTTTTTTGTAGAATATGACCAAGTAGTCAATTTTTATTTTCTACGTTTCGGCTTTTTAGAATCATCATCAACTTTATTTTTTCATATGGACGCCATATTGGATTTTTACGCAGCCAAATAGTGTTTTTATTCTGATTTCAACAATGTATAATCATGTTATAATTTTTGAGTCTATAACCTCATTTATTTTATAAAACAAATATTTTCTCAGTTGGCCTTGATTCCGGCGAACGTAATTTTTGTAAACATAAAATATTAGTAATTAGCAAATAGATAAGCTAAACAGATATTTTACAGAAATGGGTTCGGAACATAGCTATAACGTTAATACCGTGTTACAACAAAACTACACCTAACAAATTAATTTAAACAAGTGAAAACAAAAAAGTGGCTAAACTAATATTCCTACTAAAATAAAGATGTAAAATAACGACCTAAATTCAAAATGTGTCCATATTTCTTAACATATTAACGATATTTTTTAAATAGTCCTAACTACCCTATGAATGGTTAACTTAGGTGAGTGGAATTTCTATCCAACATCCCTGGCTGAAGATGTTGGATTTTCTTAAATTGTTGGTTAACTGTAGCATCTCGTTGTCGATTTTCTTCAACGTACTTCTTAGGTCGTGGTTTTTAAAACTTTCGAATTTAAACAAATTTGTAACCCGTTTGAAAGTATGTTAGTTTAGGATGTTGCCTTTCAGGAAAATTTTCGAATACGTTTTCGCAACTTTATTAACATTTCTATTGCTTTGGAAATAACGTTGCAAAATATCAAGTTTTCTATAAATAATTAATCATTTTACAAAGAAAAAAAAATTTAAAAACGTACCCGAGCTAACTTGATAATGACGCTAGATGACATTCGCCGGAATCAAGGCCAACTGAGAAAATATTTGTCTTTTGAAGTGGATGAGGTTATAAACTCCTAAACTATAACATGTTATACATTGTTGAAATAAGAATAAAAAGCACTATTTGGCCCGACAAAACCAATATGGGCCCATATGAAAAAGTAAAGTTGATGATGATTCATCAACTTTACTTTTTCATATGGGCGCATTAAATTTTTGGGGTAACACGGTATTAACGTTACAGCTATTGTCCCATTTCTGTAAAATATCTCTTCAGCTTATCTATTTTGCCAATTACTAATATTTTATTGTTTACAAAAAAAATGACGTTCGCCGGAATCAAGGCCAACTGAGAAAATATTTGTTTTTTGAAATAAATGACGTTATAAACTCTTTAATTATAACATGTTATACATTGTTGAAATCAGAATAAAAAGCACTATTTGGCTGCGTAAAAATCCAATATGGCGTCCATATGAAAAAATAAAGTTGATGATGATTCTAAAAAGCCGAAACGTAGAAAATAAAAAATTTACTACTTGGTCATATTCTACAAAAAAGTTGCTTAGAAGGAATTTTTACAGATTTAAAAATTTTCACTTATAAAAAAAATATGGCCGATTTTCGAAAATGCATGTTTCAGGTTTTTTCAAAATTTCTCAAAAACCTGAATAGATAGAACCATGTAGTAAACGGGATTAGCTTACTAACAAAATTGTCCAAAACTTTCCCCATTTAACCGATTTTCTATCTATCGTGGTTTCCAAGATCCCCATACATTCCCCACCAATTTGGGACACACTGTATACAGTATGTCCACGGAAAAGGTGTTGAAGAGGAAAAATTTTGCTACTACTTAGCGTAAGATTGGAATAGAAACATTTAACATATTTTATAAGCGGTGTTCAGAAAATTGAAAAAACTTAAAATGGTACAAGAGTAAAGTGCATTTATTTGAGAAGATATGGAAATAAGTTGCTAGGAAAAGTTGTTTAAAATTAAAAGGTAGTCTCTAATACGAATTTTCGAAAAAATCGGCCTTTTTTATTTATTTGTAATTAAATTTATTTTAATGTTGATTTAAATTTTTATTATCAATTTTATCAAATTTTTTGCTGTAAAGTAAGCATTTAAAGCTGACGATACTACGTCTATAAAAGCGAAGTGTCAATAAAGCTTGTCACTATCAACGCCTACTAGTACAAAAATGAGTTGTTAATTTGGAATTAGTTAATTGATAATAAAATAATTTTTATCACAAATTAATAAAAGTAGGCCGATTTTTTCGAAAATTGGTATTAGGAACTATCTTCTACTTTTGAACAACTTTTCCCAGTAACTTATTTCCATATCTTCTCAAATAAATGCACTTTATCTTGTAATATTATATATATATATATATATATATATATATATATATATATATATATATATATATATATATATATATATATATATATATATATATATATATATATATATACGTCCACTTTAGAAAGTTAAAATTCCGAGTATTCCGGAGATATCTGGGCCGAAATTTGCGATTTTCGTTTTTATTTTTCTGACGTTATTTAAAGAGATATGGAAAAACAAAAGACACCTTCTTATGGCCACTTTTTAAGCTCTACAAAACAACGTTGAGAGATTTTTTGTACGACGTTTCGTTTTCGTTAAACTATCATCAACTTTATTTTTTTATATACAGACCTGGGTTTTTTATTTAATTATTTTGAATCCCTTATTATGCCACTTACAAAAATGTATAACACTTAATATTTATTAACAAATATGGAACGCCCCCATAAAAAACGATGTGCGTTCCTTGTCTAACTCATTGTCTCTTACGGAAAATATGTTTATTTAACAGAAAAATATTAAGTGTTATACATCATTGTATTTGGGATTATAACTACTTCAAAAAAATACAATAAACAATTGAGTGCCGTATTTAAAAAAATAAAGTTGATGATGGTTTAACGAAACGAAACGTCGACGGAAAATATCTTAACCCTGTTTGGTGAGCTTAAAAAATGGCCAGGTGTCTTTTGTTTATCCCTATCTCTTTAAATAACGCCAGAAAAAATAAAAACAAAATCGCCAAATTTCAGTTTTTTCCGGATATCTTCGGAAACTCGGTAACAAACCCTTTCTAAACGGCATGTTTAGGCACCTAAATGCGCAACTTTGCCATAATTTAACCGACTTCGTATCCCTTACGGTTTCCGAGATCCCCATGCATGCACTGGAATCTATGGCACCCTGTATTATATATATATATATATATATATATATATATATATATATATATATATATATATATATATATATATATATTATATATATATATATATATATATATATATATATATATATATATATATATATATATATATATATATATATATATATATATATATATATATATATATATATGTATATATATATATATATATATATATATATATATATATATATATATATATATATATATATATATATATATATATATATATATATATATATATATATATATATATATATATATATATATATATATATATATATATATATATATATATATATATATATATATATATATATATATATATATATATATATATATATATATATAGATATATATATATATATATTATACAGTGTGTCCCAAATTGGTGGGGAATGTATGGGGATCTTGGAAACCACGATAGATAGAAAATCGGTTAAATGGGGAAAGTTTTGGACAATTGTGTTAGTAAGCTAATCCCGTTTACTAGATGGTTTTATCCATTCAGGTTTTTGATAAATTTTGAAAAAACCTGAAACATGCATTTTCGAAAATCGGCCATATTTTTTTTATAAGTGAAAATTTTTCAAATCTGTAAAAACTTCTTTAAAGCAACTTTTTTTGTAGAATATAACCAAGTAGTTAATTTTTATTTTCTACGTTTCGGGTTTTTAGAATCATCATCAACTTTATTTTTCATATGGACGCCATATTGGATTTTTACGCAGCCAAATAGTGCTTTTTATTCTGATTTTAACAATCTATAACATGTTATAATTTAAGAGTTTATAACCTTATTTATTTCAAAAAAAATACATTTTCTCAGTTAGCCTTGATTCCGGCGAACGTCATTTTTTTTGTAAACAATAAAATATTAGTAATTGGCAAAATAGATAAGCTAAACAGTTTTTTTTACAGAAATGGGTTCGCGAACATAGCCGTGTTACATCAAAACTACATGTAACAAGTTAATTGAAACAAGTGAAAACAAAAACAATGAAAAGTGGCTAAACTAATATTCCTACTAAAATGAAGATGTAAAATAACGACCTAAAATTCAAAATGTTGTCCATATTTCTCAACATATTAACGATATTTTATAATTAATAATTTTAAATAGTCCTAACTACCCTATGAATGGTTGACTTAGGTATGTGGAATTCTCTATCAACATCCCTGGCTGAAGATGTTGGAGGTTGTGGGGATTTTCTTTAAAATGTTGGTTAACTGCAGCATCTCGTTGTCGATTTTCTTCAACATACTTCTTAGGTCGTGGTTTTTTAAAACTTCCTAATTTAAGCAAGTTTGTAACCAGTTTTCGAAAGTATGTTAGTTTAGGATGCTGCCTATCAGGAAAATTGTCGAAATACGTTTGCTCAGCTATATTAACATTTCTATTGCTTTGGAAATAACGTTGAAAAATATCAAGTTTTTCTTTAAATAATTAACCATTTTACAAAGTTGAAAAAAATTTAATAACGTACCCGAGCTAACTTGATAATGCGCTAGCTAGATGACATTCGCCGGAATCAAGGCCAACTGAGAAAATATTTGTTTTTTGATGGATGGATTTGGATGAGGTTATAAACTCCTAAACTATAACATGTTATACATTGTTGAAATAAGAATAAAAAGCACTATTTGGCTGCGAAAAAATCCAATATGGCGCCCATATGAAAAAGTAAAGTTGATGATGATTCTTCAATTTTACTTTTTCATATGGGCTCCATTACATTTTTTTGAAACACGGTATTAACGTTATAGCTATGTTCGCAAAACCCATTTCTGTAAAATATCTGTTCAGCTTATCTATTTTGCCAATTACTAATATTTTATTGTTTACAAAAAAAATGACGTTCGCCGGAATCAAGGCCAACTGAGAAAATATTTGTTTTTTGCAATAAATGAGGTTACTTTTAAATTATAACATATTATGCATTGTTAAAATCAGAATAAAAAGCACTATTTGGCTGCGTAAAAATCCAATATGGCGTCCATACGAAAAAATAAAGTTGATGATGATTCTAAAAACCCGAAACGTAGAAAATAAAATTACTACTCGTCATATTCTACAAAAAAAGTTGCTTTAAAGAAGTTTTTACAGATTATAAAAATTTTCACTAAAAAAAATATGGCCGATTTTCGAAAATGCATGTTTCAGGTTTTTTCAAAATTTATCAAAAACCTGAAAAGATAAAACCATGTAGTAAACGGAATTATCGTACTAACATAATTGTCCAAAACTTTCCCCATTTAACCGATTTTCTATCTATCGGTTTCGTCTATGGTTTCGTCTATCGATTTCGTCTATGGTTTCCAAGAATCCCCATACATTCCCCACCAATTTGGGACACATTTATATATTAATAAGCGAATATTAAATTATTCAATTAAATTTAATTGCAAAATAACCAAATTTTCGGTTCAGGTAAAAACCAACCAGACACCAGCCACCAGCAAACAATTTGTTATGAGTCTTTGTCAAATTTGACGTACAGCCGAATATAAGGACTGTTTTTTTTTCGTTTCATTGATCTCACATCTGGTTCATTTCAATCATTAAACGTATTGTTAGTAAATTTGAGTCCAAAGCCATCGCCATAAATAATTGTAAATGTTTAACTCAGAAGATCGAAAATAGATCCGAAAAAAGAGAGAACTGAACTTTTAATATTTTTATTTTTAATATTTACTAGGTTTTAATATTTACTAGGTGTGGAGCAATAAAATGAAATAAAATACAATAACTTTTTTAAAAATAAAAAATAATTACATAAAAACAGCAATTAATTAAATATTTAAACAACAACCCCCCATTAACAGCTAAACAATATCCCAAACGATCATAAAATTCATTTCCAAAATTGCTAAGTTAATAATCCATTTTTTTTTACATTTTTTGCACGAAATATCGTTTTGTGGCTGGTTTAGATTCTCAAATTTTACACTTTTATAAATAACACTTTTTAAGTCACCCCATGGAAAGAAGTCATTCGGTGAAAGATCGGGTGACCTGGCTGACCAAAATATTCGGTACCGTGGACCAGTAATATTCCCGTAAAAGGCATTTTTCGGGTACTCTCTAACCATATGGGCATTATGGGCGGGGCAACCATCCATTTAGCCCCAGATCATTTGATCTTCCGGACAACTTCTTTCAAGGCAGGTCCAATTTGATTTTGAAATAAGTCCAAATAGGTTTCTGCTATCAGGTTAAAGTCCATAAAAAAGGATCCAATGATATAGTGTCCGATAATTCCCTCGAATACATTTGTTTTTTGGGGATATTGTGTCCGAGTGTAAACAAAGCAATGTTCATTTTCTTGGCTCCAATACCGGCATTTCTAAATATTTGGTGTATTGTTGAGGGTAAATGTACATTCATCGGTAAAACAAATATTTCTTGAAAAAATCCTATCGTTATTTGCTCTTTCCATCATTTTAAAACAAAATGCCATTCTTTGCTCTTTATCATCTTCCTGCAGCTCTTGATGTTTTTCGAATTTATACGAATAATTTTTGTGTTTTTCCCAAGTGCGCAATACCGTTGTATGATGTTTATTTATCTCTTGCCCAAGAACCCTCGTACTAACCATTTTGTTTTCCTCCACATTCAGTAGAATATTAAAATCTCTGTTCTCTCTTTCTTTAGCTCTATTTTCGATATTCTGGGTTAAACATTTTCAATTATTTATTACGGTACCTTTGGACTCGAACTTACTGACAATACGTTTATTAGTTGAAATGGAAGGAATGGGCTTGGTGGGGAAATAAACTGAAAACATTTTAGATACAACTCGAAAACTGTTTCCCGCATAATGTCACTTAATTATGGATACTTTGTCGTCGATTAAATAATTTATATTTTTTTTCAAATACCAACTGTCACTGATTTATTGACACTTTTCGTCATGTCAGGGACAATATTCATTTTACTGGTGTCTATTTGGTTTTACCTGAACCCAAAATTTGGTAATTTTGCAATTACATTTAATTGAATAATTCAAGATTCGCTTATTAAAATTTTTTGAAACTTGGCACGAGGGCTTGTTAAATTGGTCTCATTAAAAAGTTTTCTTACATTTTTTCTGTAAAATATACAGGTAAGCCAATAATTAACCCCCTTCAAATTTACATCGAATTCACGGCGACGCACGGGTAAACATTTCCTATATTAGCTCTAAAGAATGGTAATCAAAGTTTTTAACAGGATCGTTTGTTGATGTTTTTTATAACTATTGCTCAGTTATTCTTTTAAGCAGCTAAGAGTGGGTTAAGAGCTGTTGCAAATATTTTATATCCCTATATATTTAACAATAGTAAGTAGGTTATATTTATGCAATTTTGAAAAAAAAATATTAAGTGGTATAAAATCAAACTCACACACCCCATTTTGGGGTGCCCAAATCGAGAAAACAAGGGGTTTAGTTATTCGTTAGTCCCTAGATTTGTCGATCCGTGGCCGGGTTCTGCTCGAGTTCAAGATGGCTTCCTGGCGATGGTCATTAAATAGTCTATGTACTTATAAAAATTTGTTTTACCTTTTTAAATCTCTAGCGCCAAAATTAAACAATCTCAATATTAATCAGGATCTTTAGTATGCTAAGTAACTTTATATCTGGGTATAACCCATAAAACTTAGTAACTTTTTTTAAAGGTTTTTATCCTTAGTCCTTTTCCATGACAAAGAGTACAATATACCTTAAGAAAACTAATTTTGTGGTTATTTACTGCAAACGATACGCCAATGGCACACTTAAAAATATAGTTACTTAGATCAAACAATTTTTCTAATTAGTAATGCAGTTTTCAATGTCTTTACTATATCATTATTTTGGTTTAAAGTTTAAGTCCAGAAGCGTCGCTAAAAAGATATTTAAAGAGTAAAATTATACATATAAATATAATTACACATGTAAATATAAAGGTGAAAAGTTCAATAATTTATCGCCAAGTTATATAAATAACAATTTACGTAAACACTCTTTCTTTCTACTATTATGTTTTGCTTTATATCAAACGACGGCAATTTTACAATTTTTTCTTAAAACCTAATTAAATATAATAATTGCAATTAAGCACCATGCACAATATTAGGGTAAGTGTTTATAAAAACTAACTTTTTTTAATATATTTATCAAATTATTCTTTAAGTAGGTAAAAAAATCTGACAGAGGAGCAAATAATAACGCAAGTTAGAGAAAGAATTAAAATACATTTCAAATCTTCAATAAATTTAATGTTGCTTTAGCAGGGAGCTATGTACGGGATTTTAAAGCAATTGTATTACATTTTAAATGTAGGTATAATGTAAAAGTGTTTACTTGGCCAATTTAGAGACTAGATAGATAACACTAGTTTACAGTGCAACTGTTACCGGGAAAATTTTCGCTGTTGGCTGCACATAGCATGCTAAGCTCAAATATATAATTCAGATTTTTTGATCAGCTTTAGTTATTAAGTTTCATATATCTACGAACAGAAAAAGCATAAATTCATTAGAAAAAATGTTATTAAATATTACACATAATCATCGAACATCAAACATAAATTAAACATTTAGTTCTAAAAACTTTGTTTCAAAGCTTTTCTCTTATGTGTAGACTTATAAATATGACGTATCAGGAGTGATGAGCGAGACCGGTCTTGGTCTTGCGGTCTTGGTCTTGGTCTTGCAGCAAGACCAAGACCGAGACCAAGACCAAGACCGCCTTTTCGTTTGCAAGACCAAGACCAAGACCGGGGTATGCAAGACCAAGACCGAGTAGTGCAAGACTACGCAAGACCAAGACCGGCCTGCAAGACTCTTGCACTTCGGCGACTTTTTTTATATTATAATATTCAATGTTCATATTCAATATACAGAGGTATTTCATATGGACATGACAAAAAATGTGTCGAGAACTGTCAAAAAGGCGATTTTTTAATGAGCTTACAGGTTTCTTTAATAAAATAATAATTAGATCGATCATTTGTTCCTTTCTACAGTTCTCTAACAACAATAACGAGTAAATTCAATAACATGTTTCAAAAAAATGAGATGGTGACTCAATGGTCCGACAAGTCTAGATATCTCCAAAACCGTTTACGACAGAGAAAAACTAGGGGTACAAAAGTTATAGAAGCTGAAAATTACTTTCATATTCCTAATGATTTTTTAAAATTAGCTATCCAGATATGCCACTTACAGGGTGGATCAAAAATTTTCTAAATCCAGAAATACATTCTTTTTGTTTCACACTGTAAGAAGTTGCACCGTTAGATTGCTTCTTAAAACTAAGATATAAATGTGAATGTGATGGATTAATAAAAAATTTATTTGTCATGTCACATAGGAATACTTTTTATATAAATGATGTTTAAATATCACTTCCTGTTTAGACTTTTAGACGGAAAAGTCAAATAATACCAGAAGAAAAATGATAAAGTCATTTTTGTCAAAACCGAAAATTATATTTAAAAATCATCTACGTCGCATTGTTCCTATATGACAGATCAACAATTTCCACTATAATGTACAGGGTGGCGAAATTCTGAAGTAGAAAATAACTTCACATTTTACGCCTCTCTTTTCTAAAATTTTTATACGTTCAGTTTTTTACTATTAGGAACGATTTTAAAGATATTGAGCTATGTGACACTATTGAGCCACCTTGTATGAATATGCAGAATGTTTATAAAGGATTTGTACAAACTTTGTACGGAAAATGTTTTACTTATTTAAGGATAAAAAGATCATATGAACTCTAAAATTTCTTCAATAACTTTTTTTTCGAATCAGAAACCAATGTTTATATGTTAGAATTATTTTCACGGAAATTTTACATCTGGTTGAAACTTAAAGTCTTTATTATTTTTTCTGCTTACCCAGTATTGTATTTACTTTAATTTTATATGCCTCTTTAAAGAAAATTAAAATAATTCTTATTACTAAAATGTTTTTATGCCACTAAATGTAAAAAAGCAGGTTGGGTCTCAATTTAACTAAAAATGGAGCGCTATAAATAAACCCCTACATTTAAAATAGGCTTTTTAATCAAATAATTCAAATGTACGGGTAAGGTCAAAAATTGGTTTATTTTAAAATTTTAAAGCAAAAAATATAATCTTCATCTTTATTTATTTTTAACTATTTAAAAAATATTTTTTATTTAAAAATGCTTGGTTTAAATTATTACTAACAAAAAAAGCAAGACCAGCAAGACTCTTGCAGCAAGACCAAGACCAAGAACAAGACCTTCTTTTGGCTTGCAAGACCAAGACCAGACTTGCAAGACCAAGACCAAGACCAAGACTAGCCCGGTCTTGGTCTTGGTCTTGCTTTCCTCATCACTACGTATCAGGGACCAACAATAGTCAGACATCATATGTTTATTCCAAAAACCCTAATAGCGCTCTTCTATGACACGTAAATCTTGATGCATCCGCTCTCCCTGCTTTTCACCATATCTCCTAGATTCTTAGGGAATATGTCCAGGTGGCTATGAAGAAAATTGAGTTTTAAGCTCATATTGCAACCTAAAGTTTTAATTGCAAAAGAAGGTCTTCTACAAGTTCAATATAATTTTTTGATTTTTTATTTCCAAGAAAATTTTGCATCATAGAGACGAAAGCTGTCTAATCCTTCAATACAAATTTATTCATAGAATTTTGTTATTGGGTCTCTTTCATAAGTTGTCTACTTTGGGGGCCATCAAATATACCTGCTGTTTTTCCATAGGAAGCTCAGAATATTTATGACATATATAGAAAAAGCAATTTCCGTTTACAACTAGAGCTTTAGCAAACTGTTTCATAATTCCTAATTTTAGATGTAGTGGCGGCAAAATAATTTTTTTATGAGCTACAAGTGACTCTTTGACAATATTTTGCTTTTAGTATCAAATTTTCTCTCAACGGCCAGCGTTTTTTTACCCAATGTTCGTTTTTTGATCTGATATCCCACAGGATAAAGGAATACTAAGTGTAACCACTTTGTTGACCAAGAAAAATTTTAAACATTTTTAAATCCACACACACTTGCCATTGGTGTTCACTGTATTTTATTTTGTGTAAAACTAATGGGATGTTACAATATTCTTCTTTCAACTTCGTACTGTGAGCAATAAGCAGTCCGGCACGAGAATGCATTTTAGGCCACGTATTGAACTGGCAATAAATAAACGCCAAACACTTAGTTCATACTGTTTTAATCCTATTTATCAACAAGTTTTCAATATCTGAGCAAAAAACAATATTGTCTTCTTCTTCAAAAAAAATAAATTCGAAATTCTTTTTCTGTTTCACAACAAAAAGTGACTTTAGTACCTGAAAGCATTTTTTTCTTTAAGTCTTAACGCCAACAATTCTAAAGCTTCATTTAAACAAATTAAATATCTTACAAGATCATCTAATTCATTTTGTGGAAAACATCTTGGTTCGTTGGATCTCAATCAGGATAATTTTCTGGTGAGCTTGTTTCTTCACCATCTTGTACTAAGGGTTCAGATATATTTTCAGACACTGGAGAGTCGGATGAACGTTACACTGGACGTAAAACACAAATAGTACTTGGGTACTGCCATTAAGCTCGATTTTTAGCGGTTACACTTTGTATGTTGACACTTCAAAAATGACAGTCATCAGGTTGATTTTGTGGTTCTTGCCAAATTGTTGGACTTTTGAATTTAAAAGCACTTTTTTTACCATCTTTCCACAATCTTAAATATTTTATTTTATTAATTCAATCAATACAAATACAATCAGGTGCCCAAGTCTTCTCATTTTTATCCCGAAATAAATAGGTATTTTTAACTAACTCTGATACAGCTATTTTATAATTTTGGAGCACATAGTCTCCACATATATAGCAAAAGTAATTTGAATTGTTTACACAATTTTTTCTTGAATTACTTATGATGTAGAAACTTAAGGTATTTATCTAAAAAAAGTAAAACACACACGTTATCAACAAACAAAAACACTTAAATGATGAAAATCAACAATGAAGTAATTTGAGCTGCACAAAAATTTTTGAGGTTATATTAGAAAATAACATGTCATAAGCAAACAACAACAACCATAAAATTCGCAACAGACAAACATTAAAATTTGGAAACTAGTGTAATATACAAACCATACAACTGTCGGGTTAGTTATAATTAGTTCTGGTTAGTGCTATCCGAGTATCTGGTTGTTTTGATAAAAAATCATTTTTTCTAACCAGAACTAACCAATCAGTATTTGTAGGTATTAAGTGAAAGTTTTTTTTTTCAAAATAATCAGAAATTTGCATGCAAAGCAATCTTAGCTCCAAAGGAAGAATAAAGACATTATGAAGAGATTTCTCACCCGAACTTTGCATTGATTTTTAAAAATGTTGACATTGTAACAAATATATTAAGCATTTAAAAAACGTCTAAACGTGTTTAATTTTTTTTAATATAAAATTTAAAAAATATAATATAACTAATTTACCATTGACCAAAATAGAAATTTTTTAAATAAACACGCTTTACAAAGCTAGTCGCTGTTTTGTAGGTTCTTTGACAGTAACATTAATTAAATTGCTTTGATTTTACCGCTTGAACATCTGGTGCTACACTATTGCAATATTTCTTACACTTAATTTAAAATTACTTTATTATGAGTGGTGGATTTAAGCAAAGGCTAAGTAGGCTGAAGCCTAGGGCGGCAAATATTATGGGCGGCAAATTTACGAATAATTTTTGAAAAAATGTTCCCGTAAATTTTAATGATATAATAAATGATTTTGCAAAAAAAAAGTTAAATAATAAGTACATAGTTCAAAAAAAAAATTTTTACATTTTAATTTATATTTTGTTTTTTTATTATGAAATTTGTTTATTTAAAAAAAAAAAAATTCATTTTTCTGTATGATTTACTTTTGTTAAATTTTTGCACTAGAGGCCTGCTAATCCAAACTAATTGGGACCAAACCTTGTTTGGATTTGTGGAAATTCGGTTTAGGCGGTATTTTGTCACATAATGGCATATTATTGTCTTTTAAATGCGTATTTAGCGTTGGTTGTTTAAAATAGTAAAAGTCAAATGCTAAAAACACCTTTATTATTTAACAATAGATGGTATATTTGACTACTCATTTCAACTTACTTACTTTATTATTTATCTAATACATACATAAATTTTGTAAAGTATTTAGTTAATAAACGTACGACGTTGCTTAAAAAAAACTTGTTTATCTTTACTAATCCTAGTTCTTAAACATTATTTAAAAAAATTATCCTGGCCCTGTTCGGATTAGGCGAATTTTCGGATTAGCGGGACTATAGTGTATTAGGTTTTTATAACAATTACTGGTAAAGTTTACATTCTTTTAATGCTAAATTTTTTGTTCTCCTTTCCAAAAAATATTGACATATTAGGGCGGCAAAAATATATTAGCCCATGGGCGGCAAAAAGTTAAATCCGGCCCTGTTTATTATTATTAAATTAAAGCTTAATTACACCTAATAAAAATATTAGACCTAATGCGTAATTCTATAGCAAAGATAGATACAATGCCATATTAAAAATTAAATTTTTAATATTTTCAGAAGATTTGGTGATTGTTTTGTTTTGCTTTTTGGTTTAGTATGGGTATAATACATGCTATATTTTTTAAATAATTTAGTTAATTCTTCGGTTTTTTTTTTAAATTACATCTCAGCCAAGCGGTTCAAACAATGATGTAGGTGTAAACACAATAAAGTTTTTTTTTATTTTAACAGAAAATCCCTAATGAATATTTTCTTGTAAAATGGTGGTACAGAAGCAACGTTTGCAAATTTAATATGGCGATAGCAAGACGTAATTGACAAAACTTGTAAACAATGAAAGTAAAACCTAAATAATTATTTTAAAAAAATTCTGGGATTATTTTAGTGAAAAAAATTACTTGACTTTTCTTTAGAATAAAGAAAAGATAAACATTTATTTTAAATTCTATATAAATCTAAATTTTCAGTATATTATAAAGGGAAAGTCTACCCTTGCGACAATTTAACTAAAACCATACAAATGTTTTATTATTTTTTTAAATAAATAAACCTAATGAATATGTAAAAAATGTAAAATAATCTTAAATGGATGTTGTCTAATAATAAAAGAAAGGATTATTAAAAAGAAAAAAAAATGTGTAAAATAAATTGTTGTAAGTAAATTAAAATTTTATTTCTTTTTAATAAATCTTTTGTTATATTATCAGAAGACACACATTTAAAAATATTTTACATTTTTTACATTTTCATTAGGTTTATTTATTTAAGGAAATAAAAAAAAATATTTGTATGTTTTTAGTTATATTGTCGCAAGGGTAGATTTTTCCTTCACAATTTACATATAATTTAGATTTATATAGAACTAGATGAAAAGCCTGTCTCCGCCAGGCGAGAGACTATATTAAGTAGCCTCTGTCTCCGTAAGACGCCTTCCGTACGGCTTACGGTAAAAAAAAACACTTTTTTGCTCCTATTTTTGTCCCGGGGGCGAAATTCAAAAAACGGGCTTCATTAGGTTCTAGCCACTACTAAAGACTACCACTGTGCCAAATTTCATGATTTTAGCTCAAGCCATAACTTCAGAATCACGTGAGGATAAATATAATATATATATATATATATATATATATATATATATATATATATATATATATATATTATATATATATATATATAACCATAATTAGAATCACGTACGAAATAAATAAAATATATATATATATATATATATTTAAAATAAATAAATATCTTTTCTTTATTACGGAAAAAAACCAAATATTTTCTTACCCAATTATTATGATTAAGTAACATGAAATTGCTTTTTTTTTTTAAATTGTTGTTAAGTTAAGGCCAGAAAAGTTTTTATACAATGGGACCGCTTTGGTTCTGGTCCGGGAGTAAAGCGACCAAGTGTGCTTAGTACTATTGATCTCTATGAACTAACGAATCGCGTAAAACATAAAAAAGAAAAATCACCCAGCTAGATAAACTTAAATATGCTACCAAGCAAGATAATCTTAAATGAAATATAAAATGTTAATTAAAATTAAAATTGTTTGAATTTTCATATAAAATAAAAAAATTCTAAAATCTTTTTGTGACAGTTTGTGACTTTTTGTCATATATGACCTATTAATTTGTTTGATGGCTGAATTTATTATCTTTAATTAAACAATAAGGGAGTGGTGTGTTAATAAATTTGAAGTTTTCGTGAAGTTACTTTAGCATCAAGCATAGGTCACCCTGTATTATTTAAATTAACAGATATGAATATCCAAGGTGTTCCTTGATATTATGTTAATATTCAAAGAAATAATTTAAGACCCATATGTATAAGAACGTTTATGAATTTGTAGTAAATTATAACTCTACAGGATTGGTATATTCGCAATATATAATGTGGCAAAGCTGCCTGCGCCGGCATGGTAAAATAGCCCGCTGGTTCAGATTGTTTGATGCACTGTAATGTCACGCGGTATTTAAATATCCAGATGTTATTATGGCGGAAACATTTTAGATTTAATTTTGTTACCCTTATAACCAGTTTTTTATAAAAAAACTATTTGGCAAAAGTATTATTTAGGTATATAAAGTTATCTTTAGCCAACAAAGAAATATGTAAAAGTGACCCCTTATTAGGACTCTTGAAAAATCCGCAATTAAGTTTTTGAGACAGATATTAAGTAGTAACATTTCCTTAATAATCCTGTTTTTTGACGTTTCTAGTTTTAGTATTTTACGAACTCGTAAAAAATCGCTTACAGAACAAAACAATTGTAAAGTAAATCTTTAATAAACTTGAAATATAGAAAGCAACTTTATTGTATTTAATCAGATTATAAAAATAGGTCTTACAACAAATCATCTAAGCACACAACAGCGCATATTAAAAGCTTAATATTAAAAGTGCCAAAAAATGTAAGTGTATATTTTTTATCGTTTAAAATGCTCTTGGATTTTGGTAAAAATATAAAAATTACATGTTATTAATCTTTTTTCTACTAGCGTGTGGAAAGCAGCACTTTTCCGCACGCAATTTAGTTTGGAAAGTGTCACTTTTCCGCACTAGTGCGGAAAAGTAAACCCTTGCAAATTTCCCACTTAAACAGGTAAGTACTTAAAATGTATTTAATTCTGAAGTTTCACTTAGTATAATTCTATTATTGGCATGGTATTCTTTTATTTGTACAAATTAGGTGTAAAATCAACGAAATATTCACTAAAAATTAATATTGTTTTAAAAACATTGTTTCAAACATCCTGGTATATATTAAACTTGCTTGTCAGATTTTTAGTTTTGACCGGTGCCGGTGTCCATATTATAAAAGATCAAAGTCATTAAAAGTCATCGATAATTAAAAGTGTCTTTAGTACATTCTGATCAGTATCGTCGATTTTGAATAAAAAACGTATCCCATGGAGTCTTCTGACGAGGAATTACCTGAATCCATTCTCAAAGCAGCCGAAATAGTAAATTTAGATTTGTTGCTGTACAAGTCGAGGCACAGGTACGAGAAAGAATATACAGCAATTACAAGCTGGTGTGGCGAGAAAAAAATATGAAAGAAGAAGTTTTTATGGCATATTTCGCCGAACTTGCTAAAACATGTAAACCCAATACCTTATGGTCAAGGTATTCCATGTTAAAAAGTGTCATTAAAGTCGAAAAGAACATGGATTTAAGCAAATATTTCAAAGTTACAACATTTTTGAAAAAGCCAAATGTGGGATTTAGACCCAAGAAGGCCAAAATTTTCTCGAAAGATGAAATAGCAAAATTTATTAATGATGCATCAAATGATGTCTATCTAGCGATGAAGGTAGCTAAAATTTTCGGACTAGCTGGTGCGTGTCGTCGAGAAGAATTGATGAAAATTAGCATTGATGATATTGACGATAAGGGAAATCTTTTAATTGTAAATATTCCAGACTCCAAAAACCATTCTAGCCGAAGTTTTGTCATTTCCGAGGAAATTGAAAATGGAAAATATATAGCTTTGTAAAGAAAGTATTCCAGTTTACGAAAGCCCGAAACACCACACAAAAGATTTTTTGTTAATTACAAAAAATTGGCTTGTACTGTCCAGTGCATAAAAATAATCACTTTTGGCAAGATGCCCTCTAAAATAGCTGCCTATTTACGTCTTCCAAACCCAGAACTTTAGACATAGCTTTCGCCGTTCCTCAGCTACAATGTTAGCTAATTCTGATGAAGGCATAACGAATATTAAAAGACTTGGAGGTTGGAAGTCATCATCTGTTGCAGAAGGCTACCTAGAAAGCTCTACAAATTTCAAGAAGGACTTATCAAACAAAATATTATCCCAAAATTCATCTACCTTTGAACACAGCAAAACGCACTCAAGGCCCATTGTACCGTCTTCTAGCAAGCAACAATGTGTCTCTGTTACCTGTAACGACAACCGGTTCAATTGCACCTCAACGGCAATCTGCAACTCCGCAACTTACCCACAACATCTTGCCTCTGCGATTCATTTGCAAAATGCTGTTCTTTTATGATTAATGTTGTTAATAATAATAAGTAATAATAATACGTAATTATGGTAAAAATAAATATTATCTAATGGTTGTTTAGTTTGACTTTTGCCACACACTCGTAGAAAAAATGTTGTACCTAACACGTACGGAAAGTGTCTTTTCCACCCTTGAGGGCTTACCCGAACTCCGTATCACTTTCCACACTTGTTGGGTAAATAACTATTATTTCATTTTTAGAAAAAAATAGAATGTTTCCAACATATTTACAAAATTTGGTATTTTTAAATGGGTAACTTTATTTTATTTCTTACAAAAATGTAATAAATACCAGCTTTGGTAATATTTATATATAAAAAAACAAAACTCATTATAAGAGTAAAATATATACGTTAAATTTTTACGTATGTTCATTTACAAAATTGTTTAACATTTTTTAAGTCATTTTTATGTTTATATGGAATTAACAATATAAATGGGTAGTAAAGTAAAATTTAATAGGTATATTAACACCATTGGTTGTTTTATATTTTTTTACGTCTATTTCTTTTCAAGACCTTTTAAAAAAACAATAGAGCACCCAAACTCCAAATTGAATATTAATCACATTGTATTGACATTAGTAGCTATTATAAATTTTAATTATATTTTAGTATGTATGGATACTTATACGCCTATTTAAACTGTTATATTTTTGTTTTTAGATTTCCCTACTTATATTTTTCCTAATTCAAGCATCTGAAAAATATGGTGTAGAAAAGGTATCCACATTAAAAAAAGGTTTGTAGCAAAGTCTCGTTTTAAAGAGGTACAGTTGCGGCCATAAAATTTTGGGCAAAATTTGACAATCCGTGTCAAAATCATTGATTTTTCGTAAATCAGGCTTTCACCTGATAATTATATATTTGAAGTACACAGTCACGATCTCAGGCCTTTTAATATCAATTTCTTAGCTGAAACAAAACAAACAAAGACTTGAAAAAAGCGAAATTCCATTAATTTATACAGAAAACTAAAATCAAATTGAATATCAACTAATAAACTATAAAACAAAAATCAGTATTTTATGATAGCTCCATTCTTTTCGATCACCAAGGCCAATCTTTTAGAAATCGAAGCGAACAATGTTCTAGTGTAATCCTCAGTCAAACTATTCCACGCCTCTTGAATTTGTACCCATAACTCTTCTTCATTTGCGGGCTGAACATGTGTTGACTGGATGTTTTTAACTATCAGTCCCCATACATTTTCCATCGGGTTGACGTCGGGACTTCGCGATGGCCAGGGAAGGATTCTAACCTGGTTGTTTCTTGACCAGTCGGTGACCCTTCGGGCTGTATGGACCGGACAGTTGTCGTGCTGATAGATAAAATCATTCCCATAGACATTAAAGGCCGCTGGCAGCATGATATTTTGGAGTATTTCTTGATAAGAATTGGCGTTAAGTCTGCCCTGGATATGATGCCAAACGCCCACCCATCCTGCGCCGATACATCCCCAAACATTGACCGAAAATCTACCACTCTGTTTTATCTTTTGGGTGTATGTCTCTTCAAATCTTGAATTTGGGGTCTATATACTCGCATACTTTCATTAAAACTTGACTGGAAAACTTTTTCATCACTAAATATTACCCTTTCCCAGAAACGTATTTCCCGTGGTGGTATTCTAGGCAAAATCCAACCCTTTCTTGTTTATTTGCCTGTGTTAAAAAGGGTTTTTTGGCCGCTCGACGGCATCGAAGCTCCGAAAATTTGTTGATGCAGCGCCGTGCTGTTCTGTCGGAGCCAGGAAAAATTGTTTCTAGTTTTGCAGAAGAGGCAGCAATGTAACAACTTGAATTTTTTTTGCTACTGATATGCGTGGCATGGTTCGAAGAACTTGATATATTTTTTGGACAATGACAGATTTCGAATTAGCGTCAAAAGTAAAGGTAAGCTGGTAACTGAAGGCTGTAAACACGTAAAATCGTTACCCGAAATTTTATGGCCGTAACTGTACGTGTAATATTAGAATTTGTCTGGTTGCTTGGTTACCTAGTAGTGTCCGTATATGAAGTTTTATTAGGAAGTAGGGAAGAATTTAATTCTCATCATTAATTCTACAAAAAAATAATTAATTTTTTAGAGAGACAGGTAAAATATAGTGCCAGTGCAAGTTGTAAAAAAATATTTATCTAGGGTTTTTTACTAAACCATAAATTGTTTATCCATGAGTCTTAAACTTAGTTTAAATAACAATTTACATCCCATTTAGTTAGCAACGGTTCTTAAAAACGGCAATACTTTAATAATGTTATTTAGTCTTTAACACTATTAATTTACTTTAAAGTAACCTTTAATTATTTTATGCATTTAAAAATTATGTGAAAAAAATATTTATCAATTTGTAAGTATTATCATTTAAAATTATTTAACGAAAGAAATTATCCTGCCTACTAATTAACCACAACAATGACGTATGTCAATAAAATGTGGGGGCAAAGCCACCTTATTTACATTAACCCTCCAAGAAAATTTGAAAAATTAGCTTAATATTTTTATTATTTAATAACAACCACACTTCAGACAACCACGGTACGTTAGTACTTAGGCCTTTGCCTTTATATACTGTCCCCAGAGGAGTTTTTTGTTTATTATTTTTAACACAAGAAGTAGCTAATTTTGTTTTTCTTATTTTAGATAGCAACTTAGGAGAAGAAGTTCTACAAGCAAAGTATGGTTTAGATATTCTGAGACACGTTGAATCCTATTCTCTTAGGTAACACTGATTATCTCGTTTTACCTATTGCAATTTAAAATATATTTGATAATATTTAGCTGTATCATTGTTAAAAGTATAAAAAATCCTTAATCTTTAATTACGTAAATTTTGGAGAATTATGTGGTAAACTAAAAACGACAACTCTGTTTAAAGAAACTCAAGGATTGCGTTAGCATCAGAACCGTAACACAACTGTTACAAAAAAGGAATAATTATTTTTGTTAAATGTTACCCTTAAGATATACAGGGTGGTCCATTAAACCTGAGACGGGCAAATAACCCGAAAGCTGCACATTTTAAAATAAAATGTTTAAAGTAAAATTTGTTTAAAATAAAGGGAAAAATGCAACGGTATCACTAGCTTGTGTCCTTAAGTGCAATTTAAAGGCCATATCCATATCAACTTTGTTTTTTCAAATAGGAACTTCTATTTTTTATTTTAAAATTTTAATCTACATACAAAAAAGAGCAACTTTTATAAAAAAAACTCTTTTATTCTGATATCAATTTTGGAAGATATCACAGACCCACAAAAAAAAGTTGAAGATTCGAAGGACTTGACCATAATACCTGGGATAGCTAAATCCGAATCCGTAATCAGTTTAGTCCCATCAAATTTGGTTGAGATTTGACCTTGAAATGCCCTTGTCTCTGACCTGATGGGGTCAAACTGAACACGGATTTGTATTTATCGACCTATAAAACATAAGTATACACTGATCAAATTTGGTTACGATTAATTTGGCATATTTAACCTTTAAATTCAAGTCTTTCGGACTTTCAATATCAAAAAAAAATAACCTGAAACATTTTCGGTTATCTTTTACACATCGGGCTAACGGCCGATTTTATTAAAATTTAGTGTACAGGGTTTTTAGGGGCGTTGATTACGAATTTAAAGTCAAATTTAGTCGGACACTTTTGGTTTTTAATTTATACACCCTACTCGGGCCTAATCTTAAAAATGTATTTAATATTTAACCTCTAAATAAAAACACCTTGCAATATAAAACTGCAGGAGTCCTTATGCACCCTTATCAAAATGCACTTTTTACAAAAGATTAAAATAATGCTTTTACTTGGAGTAAATGCTTTTTATAGAATTTTTTAATTTCTTTATAAAAATATTATCATTTTTTTCATTTATTGCTGGTAAAAAAATTTAAATTTTAAATATGGCACCTCTAAGTTTCACCAACTTATCTGTCAAAAATCCCTAGATAATTTCGTTTATTGTTTTTGAATATAAAATTAATTTTTAAATGTGCTTTCTAGTAAAACTAATGAGTAAAGAATCAGAAAAATTAGTTTATCTTTTAAAATAAGAGGTGTTCAACCATAAAATTATTCAGTTTGGTTAGGACCAGGTTCAAGAAGGGGGAATTTTCAAAAAGTTTGTGCAATTTTAAAGTTAGTTCCAAATAGGGTGTTATAACTTAAAAACTAAGGGCTTTTGACAAAATTCGACTTTAGATTCGTGATCAGCGCCCCAAAAAACTCATGTACCTATACTAAATTTCAATGAAATCGGCCGTGGGCCCGATAAGTAAAAAATTACCACATTTTCTTTTAAGATGTGCCATTTTTTGGTATTCGCCTCTCCTAAGTTAAATAGACCACCCTGTATAAATTCCAAAATATCCTTACAAAAAACTTATAGTTTGGGCGTGGCTTAAATTATTAATTTTTTTGTTAGAATATTTATTACATTAACATATTATTAAAAGCAATATTTCTTATTAAAACCAATTTGATTTTAAGTTAATTTTTGCCATAACACACAATATTAAATAGTTATTTTTCTAGTTTTGACATTTTATGTGACACTGTTCAAAACTCATTGACGTTGTCAAATATCTTTTTTATAAAGTAAGTTTTTCGCAACTGGTGATGAAAAGTAAGAGATTTGACAATTAGTTTAAAAAAGTGTCACTTTAAATGTCAAAATTAAAAGAATAATCTTGCGAAACCCAGTTCATTGTTGTATTAGGACAGTTTCAGTAACTTAACATGTCATTTAAATACTACCCTTATTTAAAAGTGCCGGGTAGATTTTGTTATACGGTTTAACGCCACACTCTTTTTTCATACAGCCAAAACATGTTCACTTTTTATACTAATACTGTGTTTTTGTTATTTACAGAAGCCACTTATTCAACCTAAAGAGCTATAATGGCTTTGGTGTCGAGGGTGCAATAATAAATCGTACTACTTTTTCTGGCAATGTAGTCATAATGCGTGGTTGATTACAAATAAAAATGAGTAACTTGGGATTAATATAAAAATATAAAAAGACCACGATAGTTGTTTTATTTATTAGTTAAGCGCTACAAATAGGTATGTTAGGTTTCGCCGCTGCATAATTTTGCAAAGACAAAAAAAATGAAATTTATTTTGTAAACATAGTTAATTATAAGTTAATATACATACAAATAAATATGGGTAAGATCACCTCAAGTGCCCCCCCCCCATTTTCCACTTGATCATAAAATCTAGGTTTATTTACTTTTTTAGGAAGAAGACGTCATTAATAATTAAATCCCTAAGCAGTTTTTTAAATTTTTCATTTTAACAAAAAAATTTTTCACAATAAAAATTTTGCGGAGTTTTGATAAAAAAAAAACGATTAAAGATAATTCAATGAAATTTTTAGGATGTGTTGTTTAATATTTATGTTTTTAAAACATAAATATGGAAATTATTTGTTTATTATCATATTTTTTATTGACATTTAAATAAACAAATGCAAATTTTGATGACTTCTCTCTCAAATAATCAAAAAAATATATATATGTTGTTAGATTCGCTTTTTTTATAGTTAAATATTTTGAAAAAAAAAATACTGCTCGCAATTAGTTTAAATAATATAAATTTATTTATGAGCGAGCGCCGCGCCATGATGATACAGAGCGTTCAAGCGCACTGTCGACTCAGCGTCGACTCCACTAATTCTTTAATAAATAAAAGTATTATACACTCAAACATAATGTTATTTAACACTTGCTTTTTTTAAATATATATAAAATTGTTAAAAAATAATGACAATAGTGCGCTTGACCGCGCTGTATCATCATGGTGCGGCGCTCGCTCATAAACAAATTAATATTATTTAAACTTATTGAGAGGGTGAAATTTTTTTCTGAATATTTACCTCTTATAAATAGCGAATCTAACAAAAAAAAATAAGGCAGAAGTTATCAAAATTTGTATTTGTGTATTTAAATGTTAATAAAAAATATGATAATAAACAAATGATTTCCAGATGTTACATTTTTGAAAATATAAATATTAAACAACAAATCCTAAAAAATTTACTAAATTTTTTTAAATGTTTTTATTTGTAATTGATTTTTAAATTAAGAGTCCGCAAATTGTTAAGTTAATATTTGCCATAACACAATTTTAAATAGTTATTTTTCTAATTTAAACATTTAAAGTAACACTCTTTAAAACTAATTGACGTTGTCCTAGTTTTTATAACTAGTTACGAAACGTAAAATTTTTGGCAACTGGTGATGAAAAGTAAGAGATTTGACAATGAGTTTTAAAAAGTGTCACATTAATAGTCAAAATGGGAAAAATAATCTTGCGAGGCCCATTTCATTGTTATATTAGGCACAGTTTGAGTAACTTAACATGTCATTTAAATACTAACATAATTTAAAAGTGCCAGGTAGATTTTGTTATACGGTTTAACCCCACACTCCTTTTTCATACAGCCAAAACATGTTCACTTTTTATACTTATACTGTGTTTTTGTTATTTACAGAAGCCACTTATTCAACCTAAAGAGCTATAATGGCTTTGGTGTCGATGGTGCAGTAATATCTACTAGTACAGCAAAAGGAATACCTTTTTCTGGCAATGTAGTCATAATGCGTGGTTAAATACAAATGAAAATAAGTAAATAAGGGATAATAAAAAGAAGACAATAGATTGTTTAATTTATTAGTTAAGCGCTACAAATAAGTATGTTAGGTTTCGCCACTACTTAACTTTGAAAAAACAAAAACAAAATAGAATTAATTCTGTTTACAAAGTTATTATGTTAATAAATAAACTTTAATATTTCTCTTGTTTATTTCATTAGAGTTTTTTTTTAATTAATTGTAAGATGTTTAAGAAAAAAGTAGGATAAGCCACAAAAACAACCTATACATTTTCATGATAGAGTTTAATTTTTAAAATAATTTTTAAGCATAATTTATTAATCACACAGATTCACAAAAATAAAAAAGTAGCCTGTTCCACTAAACACGAATCTAAAGTCGAAATTGGGGGCCAAACAGCAGAAAATCGTGAAAAACCCAAAAACCCATACGGTACATTTACCAGCAGAAACCTGCTACCACGAAACGTTTGACAACAATTTTAGTTCAAAATAGGTTTTTTTATTAAAGCGATTTTGGCAATATTATTATAAATAATTAATTTTGTCTATTTAAATGTTAAATCAATAAAAACTAAAACAAAAATGAAAAAAAAATAATTTTTAAATTTTCTCCAAGGGTATTCCTTGAAAAAAAATCAAAAATTCGATTGTTTGATTATAACTGAAATGACTTTAATTAAAGGTCTTGTAAAAATACATAGTTTATATCATATAAAAAGTATAGAACATATTTATAAAATTTCATGTATAGTTAATATTTAAAATTACGCTTTTTCTCGATTTTTTGCTGTTCGATCCCCAATTATAACTTTAGATTCGTGTTCAGTAAAAAAAAATACGCTAGAAAATCTTAGTCCGACACCTAGCACACACAACGTTTTTATTTTTGTGGACTGTGTAATTAAGTAATATATCAGTGGCTGCCATGTAGAATAAAAAAGTAAGAAGTGACACTAAACATAGCACTGGTCCACAAAAAAAAAGTGGTGTGTGCTAGGTGTCAGAATAGGATTGTCTGGCGTACCTACTGTTTTCCTCTTAAAACGGATCTAAAGTCAAAATTGGGGTTCAAACAGCAAACAATCGAGAAAAACTCAAAAAACCGACACGGTACATTTACCGGCAGAAACCTGCTACACGGAATGTTTGGACTACGACTATAAAAACCATTAGCGATACAAAAAATTTAATAAAACAAAAAAAAACTTTTTAAATTGTATACATAAAAAGTTATATATGCATTTTTGATAACATAAATAATAAAGGAGATATGTATTAAGAGTCCATTCGCGCCGCGAAAATTGGATCCAATTTGAGGTTCGGGGCATAATGTTTTTCTCAAAAACGGTATAAGTTATCGATAATTTTTAAAAACAATATGAAAGCCAACACTTAAATTTAGGCTTCTGCTGTAATAGTTTTTTAAATTTGGATTTAGTTTTTAATATTTCATTGAGTGAAAGTCACCCTAAAATCGGTTATGTTTAGATACTATTTTCTCTTAACTCGACTCATATTTCAAAAATCCGTTACAGCAGAGGCATATATTATTTCCTTACCTTTAGAATGGTGTATACTTTATGTCATTTAAGTGAAAAATAGTTACCGAAAAACGTTATCTCCTGTAGACTTGCAATCGGAAACAACATCGCATCGATACACCGAATTTGGAAGAACCTAAATAAAATATAATATTTTTAATGCGGCTATACGACAATTATTGTGGTGGTGGCGAGTTGGTGTAGTAGCAGCGTACCAGCCTCTTAGCCAAAAAGACCCGGGTTCGATCCCTGCACTGTCCCTTGGACTTTTTCATAGCTCGTCACCTCACAGAAGGCAATGGCAAACCACTGTGTAGTATTTCTGCCTAGTAAACACTCTCTCTCATGTGCTTCGGAAGGCACGTTAAGCCGGTGGTCCCCATATCTGCGTCTAGTTGGTACGCAACACAGATATGTGCGAGAGGGTGCCTACACTCTAAAATAGAGTATGGCACCGCAAGAAGAAGGTAGTGGAAGTTTGTTATCTCCACTCTTAACAAAAATGTAATTTTGACAAAAATTTTAGTCCAAGATATGTTTTTTTTTAATTATTAATGTGATTTTTTGTTTTTTTATTATAATAAATTATTTCTTTTAACTATTTAAATCCACAATTACCCAAAATTCGCAGAAAAAAAATAAAAAATATACAATTTTCAATTTTTTTCCAGAGGTTTTTAGCTCGAAAAATATTGCATTTAGACAAAAAGATTATATAAAATAAATTAAATTAAAGGCCTTTTAAAAATACGTAGATAATATTATATATATTTTGGGTATCTTTTATAGTTTTTAAGATATTGACGTTATAAAAAAAATCGTTAATATCTGAAATTGCGCCCTTTCTCCATTTTTTTGCTGTTTGACCAACAATTTTGACTCCAGATTTGTGTTCAGAGGAAAGCACAGCGCACACAACTTTTAATTGTGGGCCTGTGTTATTTTTATTCCATTTTATAAAAAATTATAATGTACTAAATTTTAAATTTCGAAAATTTTTAAAGGTTTATTTATGAATAAAAAAAAGGTGGTATATTACTACTATTATGTAAAAAGAAATAAGAATTGACAATATACAGGTATTATTAATATGTTTTTTTATTAGTCATAGTCCTAACCACAATTTTATAGGCAACCTATTTGCAGTAAATTTGTTTACATACCATATTTAATAAAAATGGTTTTTATTCGGTTGGCAGATGGTAAAAGATCGTCCCTAATTCGGATCTTACCCTATCAATAAATTCTATTAGGCAATATTTTATTGGGGAAATTTAATTAATGCTGTATTATCATTTAATTTTTTAATTTAAAGGACTAATAATCCTTAATATTTATTAAATAAAACATGAAAAAAATATAATAAAAGCCTATAAAGATTTTATAATATTTATTATTAAAGTTTTTGTTGCTCTTGTTTACTTGCCAAATGAAACTCTTTGAAACCGGTTCCAGAGTATAGATTTTCTGCGTACAGTCCTGAATCAAACTTTACTTTTCTTCGTACACACACCCTGGCCAAAGTAGTCTTATTTGGCAAGCACAAAAAAAAATTATACATAAATTTGTCATAATAATATAGAATATATCTTAAATTTGCGAAATATATTATAATAATAAAGAATATAAAATCTAAAATTTTCTTTAATTACTCTAGTAACATTTTTACAGCTTTTATTAAAAAATAATTTTAATATCTATATTTTTTTTAATTACAAAAATTAATATTTTATTTTTCGTTATTTAAAAACACAAATAAAGGCCTTAACTGACTTGACTTCTTTTGGTGTATATGGTCTAGTGAAATTGCTACTTATAAGTTACTTGGGCTAAATATAAAATTATCTTGCATATTTAAACACACATAAGCAGAAATTTGCCTTTATTTGTTTTTATTTATTTTTTACGACAAAATATATTTTTAAAACCTCTCTTAAATGAGCTACTAAATATTGTGTAAATGATGGGGTTAATAACAGAATTAGCATACGTCAAGTAACTAACTATATTCGTTATAACCAATGGAATATCGATACTAACAGGTGTAATTATGTAAAATAAATTTATAAATGCATATGGTCCCATAGAGATGATGAAAGCAAATGATATTAACCACACCACTTTCAGGGCTTTTTGTTCATTTTGTAGTGGCTGAAAGGTTTTTGTGTTTATCTTTGTATAATCAAGCCTAAAAACATAATAAAAATTGAAGTAAATTTTAATAATTGTTATTAAAATACAGTATGTTTCAAATTCGGCCCACACATAATATCCGGTTTAGTAAACAAGATTTTGAAATGTTTAAATGGATTTAATGCTAATTTTGACTGTAACGTTATTTTTTTTTTAAATTTAGTTCTAAAGATATAAGCGAAAAAGTGAAAAATTGTTAATAGCTTGTAATTTATTTGTTTAAATTTTAGCATCTTTTAAACTGTAAAATTATTTGGACACTTTTTAGTTAAGAACTTAATGAACCTTCGATCTTAAGCCTTGATTTGTATGCCATTTATCTATAGTAGATACACCTTTTTTTTCAATTTTTTTAAACCTTTAAGAAATACAACCTCCGCCTTAATTGCTTTTTAAACTTCTAATCCAATGAAATATGTTTGTTATGCATGTATTATTGTTATCCTCTTGCATTTATTTGAGGGTGCTTTGGTGTTACAATTTCTTGAGGAGTCACTCCAACCTTTTTGTGCAGTATCATGAGCGTCGAACCATGTTTCGTCAAGGTAAATTATTTGTCGATTTTCATCCCTATATTGTCTTATAGCAATTAAAAATCGATAACGCCATTCCCGTAAACGTTGAGATTCCATTATTGCTTGACGTTTTTTAATTGTCTTATACTTGAAACCCATTTTAAGTAAAATGTTCCTTAAGCTAGACACATTTGAAAAGGGAGTGCGTAAACAAAGTGTATTTTTTTCTACAAAATGCGAAAACTTGTCTGTCATCAATAAATGTCATAAAAATTAAGGCTTGAAATGAAAATTTTATTTAGTAGATGAATTACCAAGAGTTTGTAAAAAATACAACAAACATTTGGTAATACGGATAATCTTCATATTTTTAAATATTATCGAATTGCCATATTTATTTTTTTTATGATTGGCTGAATTTGGTTTCGTTAAAATAGGTAATTTTTTACTAAAGCACAAATATTTTTTTTAATATTTTTGCTTTGGTTTGCAAAATTATATACCTGTATAGGGAAAATTGACCAGAAGCGCATTTATGAAGCGTTGGGTTGGCGTTGCCAAAAATTAAAAATGGCCGCTATATAAAAATCGAAAGTTTTGTTTTGAAAATAAAAAACAAAAAATGAGCAAAGGAAACAATTGGTGGCAAAATGTCCGTTGTCAAAAAGTATGCTAATAATGTCATGGTTTAAAACATGTCAAAAATAAAACAAATGAATTACAAGCAAAAATTAAAATCGACTATTTCTACGCTAATATCGTCGAAACTAAATTTTCGAGAAACAATTCAACCACATAGTCAAAATTAGGATTAATTCCTCTAAGACTTTTTTCCTTTAAACATTTCTCTATTTTGTATGCTAAAGGAGATAGTAATACACGTAGGCGAAATTTGAGACCCACTGTATTTTAAAATAGTTTATATTAAGCCTTATTCACAATTTAATTTTTTATTGAAAGAATAGCCGATTCTTATTTAGATGTGCCTTGAATACTATATTAAATATTGGTTTTTGCTCTTGGATCTTGGCGAGTTTTTTAATATTTGCTATAAACCAGAAGATAAAAAGAGAGTTTTTAGTAGTCCATAATAGTCGAAAAGTCAAGACACATGTTTCGGTAGGATAGATTAGTAAGTAATTGACTGATTGCCTGACCAACATGCGCAGTACACCAGGTACTGCGCATACATGAAGTCGGAGCAACTTTTATTGTCATGATTGCCAATTGTTAAACCCCGGAAAAAGTGACTGTCTTTTTGCCAATAATTTTTTCTTAATATTTTTAATTAAGACGCTATTTAATTTTTGGAAATACAACATTGGGGTGATTTGGTTCTAAATTAAACCCCTTTAATGCCTTTCTTAGTTTTTATTTTCAATCAACTTAACTTTTAAATGGTCTTTTTTGGCTTGTTAATTAAACATTTTTTTGGCAAAATTTTTTTTACATCTTTTCTGTATGCGCAATACATGGTGTATCCAGTTAGGTCGAGCAGTACTAAATTAATAAAGTTTAAATATTTTTTTAGGCGTAAGTTTAAAAACCTGTAAATAGCATTATTAGCAGGTTAACAAATTTACAAAGAAAACAAAAACATTTTTTGTGCGCCCTTTAGTTTTTGCCCAAGGACCAATTAATATCAAAAATCAGCTGGTCAACGTATGAGTTGTATAATAAGCCAACTTTCTGTTAGCCGATGTAATGTAAAAGCAATTCTACTGGATCACCCTGTATGTTCTATTTAGTTTTTTTTAAGTAAAAAATTATGTCATACATTTGTATTAGTTATTATTTATAACAATAAAATTTTCCGTACTCTTAAATATATTTTTATAGCTTCTGCAAGTACGGTATGTATCAATCCTTCTTCGTATTTTTTGTTGAGTTTTGTTGTTGAAACCTTTCACCACTTTTTTGACCTTTATATATTTGGCGGGATTTTAATTTTTGATACATTTTTAATAGAAAACAGATGCGATTGTTATGTTTCGCTAATAAAAAATTAATTTATAAGAGCCTTTCAATATTTATTTTGTTTTATGTAACTAAGGCCAACTAAATATAGAATAATTTTAACATTAATATTCTACAAAAACCAATATTAAAAAGTTTTGATACCCTAAGGCACACATGAATAAGGCTGATTGCTGTATGTACAAGGCTCAGTTATAAAAGCCAGCTATCCTAGCCATGCTATCATTTTTTGACTGAATTAGATTACACAGGCCCACATGCGTTACCTGACTCCCTGTATGAGGCTGCAGCTTCTAGAGGGATCAGTCCGGTCATATGTGACTGGATCAGAACCATGTTAAAAAACAGAAACATAACCACCCATATGCAGGGGGAGATGATCAGATTTAGGGCCGCCAGAGGGTGTCCGCAGGGAGGGGTTCTATCCCCCCTGCTATGGTCGCTCCTGGGGGATGACCTGCTGGCCATACTCTCTCTCTCTCTCTCTGGGAGATCAATCTGCACGCATATGCAGATGATCTAGTCATTCTAATTAAAGGAAACTCTGAAGAGATGATTTCGAACATTCTTCAAGAAGTACTAAACACTACACAAAGCTGGTGTCAAAGGGAAAAAATGACAATAAATCCTCATAAAATGGTTATTGTCCCCTTAACCCGAAAGAGAAACCTGGTTAACTTGGGACCACCAACTCTGCAAGGTGAAACAATATCATTTGCGAAAGAAGCTAAATATCTGGGATGGATCCTAGATAGCACTCTTAGCTGAAATTCGCATCTAGAAAAAGTCATCCGTAAGGCGACCCTGTCTTTCTGGACATGCCGCAGGATCTGTGGCAAATCCTGGGGCATGCAACCAAAACAGATGTACTGGCTATACGTGACAGTCATAAGACCAATGATCACGTATGGCTCTGTGCCATGGTGGCGCAAGGGGCAGCAGCGGCTGACCCAAGCAAAGCTATCTAGATTACAGAGACAGGCCTGCCTAATGATCATGGGCGCGCTGCGCTCGACACCAACGGCGGCCATGGAAGCCCTCCTAGGACTGCCTCCTCTGCATATTTACTTGAAGAAGGAGGCAAGGTGGGCAACCTACAGACTCTATCAAGCGGTCAGTAACAAACCGCAGGCGTGTCATATGGAGAGCACCAGTCTCCTCAGGAATGTTCTGACCTGTGACAGACTGGGGATGCCCTCAGACATACTGCCTACAGCAACCAAATACAACCGGTCCTACAGTGTAGTCTACCCACAAAGGGAGGACTGGAGTCGAAAAACGACCGACCTGCTCCGGGCTGACATCTGTTGGTACACCGATGGCTCCAAAACCAAGCACGGTGTTGGAGCTGGAATATATGGATAGAGGCCGAGGGCAGAGCTTTCCTTTAGCCTGGGCACTCTCGCAACCATATTTCAAGCGAAGGTATTTGCTATTGAGATGTGTGCTAGATCGCTGGTTGATCGGCACTGCACACGTAAGACAATTAAAATATTCTCCGATAGTCAAGCAGCTCTTAAGGCTCTTGAATCCAGCCGGTGCAATTCGAAAACCGTGGTGAAAAACGTCTGGAATTGCAAGGATGCGCTGATTAAACTGGGTCTAAACAATAAGGTTTCACTACTGTGGATACCTGGACACACCGGCCTAGAGGGTAATGAATCCGCAGACCTCCTTGCCAAAAGGGGAGCGGAGACAAAATTCACAGGGCCGGAACCGGTCATCGGTATATCTTATGGAACGGCCAAGCAGTTCATATCAGCTTGGACACAAAGAGTAAATCTTCGGTACTGGCATGGACTTCCGGGTCTCCGACACTCAAAGGCCTTCATAAGCCCACCGAACCAACAATGTACTGTCAAACTACTGGAGCAATCAAGGGTACACCTTAAAACTCTAGTGGGACTGTACACGGGACACTGCAGATTGAAATACCACATGTACAAGATCGGCCTAGCGGAAGACGCCGAATGCCGCATTTGCATGGAGGGGGATGAATCGGCAGAACACATACTGTGTTCGTGCCCAGCAATCGCACGACTAAGATTCGCAATCCTCGGCAATGACACCTTGTTGCCGGGGGAGGTGAAAGATCTCTCTCCCAACAAGATCATCAGATTTATTAGGAGTCTGGACCTGGGGTGGGAGAAATATAAAAAGGTGTGAGTATGACTTTAAACCTACCTACCTACCTACATAGGCCCACAAAAAAAGTGGTGTGTGCTGGGTATCAGACTAGGATTTTCTGGCGTATTTTTTTCCGCTAAACACAAAACTGAGGGTCAAACAGCAATAAAACGACAAAGATCCAAAAAACCGACACGAAATGTTTGGACTACGGCTATATAAACTATAAGAGATACAAAAAACATTTATAAAACAAAAAAAATTGTCTATACAAAAAGTTATATAAATATTTTTGATAGGATAAATAATAAAAGAGATATTAACGAAAATGTAATTTTGACAAAAAAATTTACTCCAAATTAGGTTTTTTTAATTAATGTGATTTTGTTTTGTTTTTTACAATAAATCATTTATTTTGTTAACATATTAAATCTTATTCGTTATTACATGTAAATAAATAAGATATATAATCTTATAAATACCAAATAACAATATTCTAAAATTAAATAAATAACTTAATCTATATTTAAACATTATAAACTTCATCAAGTCCTAGTTCTTCCTGGATTGTTCCTAGGACCGATGCTGCATTACCCCGTTGCACAGCTAAACCAATTCTTTGGATGATGAAACTTCGAGATTTTTTGCATTGTATTTTTTTGCAAATTTCATTAATAAAACCCTTAGCCTCATCACCCAAAGGACCAAAAGTTTCAACAGCAAAAGGAATGAAGATAAAGCGTTCTTCAAGCTCTTTATATTTCAGATGTTTTTTATTCTTTTAATACGAGCAGCCGCACCTACAAAATTAGAAGTTTTGTCCAGATAGGATTTTGCAAGTGTATGGCTGCAAGTAGCGTCCCAAAGTAATTGTTTTCCATATTTCCAGGGAATTAAGGTCATTCCATCTACCCGTTTTCCATCGCTTCTGCAAACTCCAAGAGGCTCTAATACAGAAGGATTTTCAGCTAAAATCAGAGCTCTTTTGATAATGTCATTTATCTGACTGTGTCTAGAAGAACGCCCTGCGCTTTTTTTGCAGCTTAACCCATGTACGCCATAAATATCAGCATTTTCGCCGCAAACGCAGGTGTGCTCTCCACACACAGGCAGACCAAGTCTGAGAGCGATGGAAATATGGAATATTTTGTTGTCTAACAAATTTCCCAAGGACGAAGATGGAAGTGCGTTAATCCAAGCATTACTTTCAGGGGCCTGAAGAGCAAGTAGACGTGCCTTATCTTCACTTGTCTGGCACATGTTTGTAATATATTTGTGACGAGCTTGGCAAATTAAAAAGTCAAAATTTTTCTGTTTTTTTTGGTAATTCTTGTGGTTGATTTTGAAGATTGCAATCAGATAACCATCTTACAAAACAATTGCTGAAATCATTATCTACTGTCGCAAGAATATAGGAAGGTAAAATTTTGGAAAGTAAACCTGACACGTCATTGATTGAACCTAAAAAGGCAGAAATAGACAGGGTGGATGTATCTCTTATTCCAAGACCTCCAAATTTTACTGGAAGAGTGCTTTGTAACCAAGAATTTAATTTAATATCACAATTTGTTATGTCTTGAACTAAACTTTGTAATACATTATCAAAATTACAAAGTAATTCTGGAGATTTCCAACAAGGTGAACATCTTAACAAATAAGACATTCGAGGTATGGCAAAGGAATATTTTAGTAAATAATAGGAAATATGTGAGTCTATAAATTTTAATTTGGTGCTAAGAGATTTTAAAATGTTTTTTATCAATGTTGTTAAAGAAGATTTTCTATTATGTTTTGAGTTGACAGGTATTGCTAAAACGGCGTATGGGAAAAGAAATAATGAAATCCAAGAATGAAAGTCATTATTTGATACACATTTTTCAAGAAGAAATGAAAGTTCATCAGAAATTGATGGTCTGGCTCCTTTTGGAATGATTTTTACAATGGGAGTTGATGATTTTAATTCAGCAAAAGCTTTGATTAAAAATTCACCATTTAAACTTGGATTTTGATTAATCAAATTTTTGGGGGTTTTATTTGCAATTTGATTGGTGGATACTTCATTGAATTTTTCGAACGTTACATTTATTACATCAGATATGTTATTTTTAGATTTTGAGTTCTCCAAATTCTTTTTTACGTTGGTTTTTAGATGCATTTTTACATTATGAATTTTAAGGCCATTGATATTCTTGAACGTTTTTTGACATATCGAACAAGATGTTTTTTGTTCATCATTATCTAAATTATATTTCTGAATGAGATCATAATGTCCGCTATTAGGGTTTCCGCGAAAAAGTAGATTAATAGTTGATGTATGTTTCTTCAAACAATCCGATAAAACCATAGCTTTCTTGCTTAAAATCTGGCTTAGGGGTAGGTCTTCAACAAATGTAAATACATTAAAATTAATTTTGTAAAATTCAGATAAGGCAAAACATTCTAGAGCCGTTCCATAAGTACCTGGAGCATTAATTTTCTTGTAATACTCATCTTTTGATATATTCTCATCCAAAATATAGTTTTTAAGTTTTTCCCATTCATTTAAAATAAATTTTGAGGTGTTACTTCGAACTTCAGCATGTTTTTCTTGTGTTTTATATAAAAAAAAGACTTACTGCTCTAAATAAACAATTTCCATCTCCTATAATTTCCAAAATTTTAAAATTTTGATATTTGCTTGACATATGTAAAATTTTATTTTCTTCATAAAATCAAAATTTTGCGATCTTGGGTTTGAGCTTCATTGATTTTTGTTAAATAAAAATTCCAAAAATTTGGTTTTGGATAAGGGTTTCTTTAACTGTTTGTTATAAAATCTGTATAAAGTTATTTAAAAGGGAGTAAAAATTTTATATATATTTTGACTTTGACATAATTTATTTTGTTTATTCCTATCCTAAATCACTTGAAATTTGCATAAAAAATCCAAAATAAAAAAGAATAATTTTCAAATACTTCTTAGAGGTATTCCTTAAAAAAATTATGAAAATTCGGTTTTTTGATTATAACTCGAAAATAATGGCACCTGGACAAAAATGTTATAAAACTTAAATTAAAAGCTTTGTAAAAATACATAGTCTATGTTATATAAAGTTCCGTGATCCTTTTATAGTTTTTAAGATATTGACGTTCAGCGGAAAAAAATACACCAGAAAATCCTAATCTGACACCCAACACACACCACTTTTTTTGTGGCCTTGTGTTACCGACGAAGCAAATATAACTAAAAAAAAAAAATCTAATTGTCAACATTGCTCTGCTAAATAATATTTACCGCATGTTACTTACATGTAACCACCTACTGTTCTTACTAATCCGTCATCGTCTTTTAATGCATCTTCTTTTTGCTTTTTTGATATATTCCGAAGTATCTTGGTGGTCATTATAAACGACGTAACCACAACAATAATCATAAATATAATCACGAAAGCTTCAGCTAAAAGTATTATATTTTGTTTGTAGGTGGAAAGGTCTGCCAGTAAATGATGGCAGTACTTGGGTTCATCTGGGTATTCCGAGACTATAACTAAAATTATCTTATTATTGATTAAGGCCTACCTTTATCTGTTTATTAAAACATATTTTTAAATAAAAATTATTGATACTAATGATATTCTTTACTAGTACCGTCAATGAAGTGTTTTAGTTGGAAGTCCCCGAGAACTGCTTTGATTTAAATATGTTTTTTAAATATTTTGTTTTTCTATATTATTTAAAATCAAAAACCTTTTAAATGGGACAAACAAAAAAAAAATATGAAGCTTGGTTGTGGCTGCGTGCACGTAAGAATTTTAGTGAATGAAGAGACTTTGTATTTCGTGCAAATGTTTATTAAAAAATCCTAGCAGAGCGGTTTCGGTAAAACCATCATCAGTGCTATTCGTCGTCAAGCAGGAGCCGCAGCAAATTTGAGCCAACAAAACATGTAGAGGGCTTCAATAAAATATTACATTATCACACAAATTAAAATAAAAGTCAAACAACATTAATATATTAGAACCAGTTCCTAACCTAACATAGTCACATGTTCGTCTTTCCACAAAATGGTATAGTTTTTTAAATTTCACCCTGTAATAAGGGAGAATGTAACAAATATTAATGTTGTTTGACTTTTATTTTAATTTGTGTAATAATGTGATATTTTATTGAAGCCCTCTACATGTTTTGTTGGCTCAAATTTGCTGCGGCTCCTGCTTGACGACGAATAGCACTGACGATGGTTTTACCGAAAGCGCTCTGCTAGGATTTTTTAATAAAAATTTGCACGAAATACAAAGTCTCATCATTCCCTAAAAAAAATTATAGTGTTTAAACAATATTAATGATTTTTAATTTTTTTTTATATACCTCTAATTTTTTAAATATTAATTTTCGTCATTTTTTACACGGAATCTTTTTTGTGATTAATTAAATTTCCTACAAAAATAGTTTCATGAAATTTTTCATATTTTTTATAGTTTAAAGACATCGTGAACTATAATTTCTGTAAGCAGAAATTTTATTCTATTTCCAGAGTGTAACCATTGCTTATAAAATATTTTTATGTAATGGTGACATATAATAAATATACATACTCAAATTAAAAACGTATGTATTTCTTTGGGATTTAAACAACTTTGAGAAAAATTTTCAATATTAGATATTTAACAAAAATATGATAAAATTTAAAATTTTATGAAAAGTTATTTATCAGGATTTTTGAAATATTTTATTAAATGTTATTTTTTTTTGCTTTATTTACATACCCAAAAAAAGGGAAAATTTAATTTTTATGTATAATTTGCGTATCGGAGATTTCATGTTCTTCAAGTGGTGGGTGGTTATCGTAGTCACTTTAACTGCAGACAATGCAAGCCGATGAGCTTTTCTGCAGCCACATGCTAAACAGAATCCTGTTTTGCAGAAGCAAAATATGATTTTCAAGACGTTTTTAGGTGTTGCTGGTTGCGTCATTTTTACTGGTTTTAAGTAATCGTCGTTTTGCCAACCCCATTCTGCAGAGAAGATTAGAGAATTAATTTTCCATTGCAGGACGTGTAAGCAGACTCTTTTCATATGTTGTTTTGCTGCATCCTCTGTGAAAGTAAATAAAGTTGTACACTTTTATTTTTTGAAGCTAATGCTATGAAACGTTTGTATCAGAGTTCATTCAGGTTTTTGGCAGTTTTAGCACCATACATTGTAAGTATACAACTTACATTTTCATTGAAAAGTATTTTATCACTTTGATTTTTAACCATAAAACCACGTAAATTATAATCACCATTAAAAATTTAATTTATAATATATTTTTTTTAACTTTATTATAAAAGGCGGAGGTAGAATCACATCCGGTGAATGCATAAATAAATTAAATATGCTCTTTTTAATATTTTCATATTTACCTAACATAGTTTTTGTTAAATAAAATAGTAAGGTATTATTTTTAAGTGTTTTCAAAAAAACATTTGTTTATCATCAGGTGCTAAGAGTTTACATACAAGTTCAGCAATGGAAAATTAATTCTCTAATCCCTTCTTAAGAATAGGGTTGGCAGAAACACGATAATTTAAAACCAGTAAAAATGACACAACCCGCAGCACCTAAAAACGTCTTAAAAATCATAATTTGCTCCTGCAAAACAGGATGCGGTTCAGTGGAAGTGACTGCGATAACCACCCACCACTTAAAGAAGATGTCTGGGATACGCAAATTATAAATAAAAATTAAATTACCTCTTTTTTCAAATATGTAAGTAAATAAAAAAAAAACATATAATAAAGTATTTCAAAAATTCTTATAAATAACTTTTTATAAAATTTTATTTATTTAAATTTTATTTGACGCCGACAACTTAAATACCGACAACACAAATGTGGTGACAAACCTTGAAAATCACGATATCGAGGACAAACCTAATATCAAAGTTTTTTTTCTCAAATCATTAACACCAGAAAGAAAAGGAAAGTGGCAATCTAAAAAAATGCCATATGTTCTTACTTCATCAGGGTATAAAAAGATTATTAAAAAAAAGATCAAAATTGAAAAAGAGCAAGCAAAATAAGAGAGAGAATAAAAGAAGAAGAGAACTTAAATTAAAACAGAAAGAGGATCATAAAAAACTGTAATGATTGAGCAAAATTAGAATTTCCGCGACAATATAAACATAAATTTGAATACTGAAAGCCATGTTCGAACCCTATTTAACAGCCCAGAGGAAAATCAACCAGAAAAAAATAAAGAAATTGTATTAGGAAACAACATACAAATCAGAAAACGACTATGTTTTATATGTACATATAATATTTACTTATCTAATATAGGGATACTCAAGGGATTATCAAGTTAAGTGTCTCGAGAAAAAAATATTTATGTAGTTTTTTTAAATGTTCCGTTTGTCTCCTAAAGAATTACAAATTATTTTTCTAAATAGCAGAAACTTACTTCATTAAAAAATGGGGTAATAATTTTTTTTTTGTGTTTCTTGTATTAATTTTAAGGTCGTTTTTTTTTTGGTTAGTTATGAAAACCAAAGAATAGCTTTAGTTAAAAGTTTCCTTTTATTTTGCACTATCAATTTTTAGTTGTGATTTTGTTTTAAACATTAGGTTGTACTACCTTATTGTTTTTTTAGTTACCTCTTTAATCTGTGTTATAAAAAACCAAAGGACTGTAACAATATGTTAAAAATGTTGAAAATATTTATGATAAATAAATATTGTTTTTTATTCAATACTTGTGCATTATTTAGCAGTTAGGGATACCTATTTAATATCTAGATAGGTAGATATGTTTTATGCTAAAAATGACATGCCAATCACTGCATAAACTTAACTGTCAATAACTACTAGAAAGGGGCCAACAACTAAAGAATCCATAAAATCTCAAATTTAGGTGTTTTATTTATAAAACGTATTACAAATATAAATATTTAATTTTATTTTACCATCCAACAAATATTCTCAAAAAAGAGTTTACAAAAATATTTAAAAAAATACAATACATAATAATTCATGAATTTATTTATATATTAAGCTGTTTAAAGTGACAATAACTAACCCTTTTAACCACAAAACAGATTCCGTGTAAAAAATGACGAAAATGGTTATTTAAAAAATAACAGCAAAAAAAATCATTTAAATATCTTTAATATTGTTTAAACATATAATTTTTTTGTTTGCCCCCTTCAAAAGGTTTTTGATTTTGAATAATATGGAAAAAAAATTATTAAAAAAAATATCCAAATCGGAGGTGTGCTTGAGGACTTTCAAATTTTGGCCGTTTTATGTATTTACGAGTATTGACGCTACTATACGTAATTTTAAACTAAATGGAATTTATGCAAAAAAAAATAGTTTTATTAAAATATTAAATTTCGGCTACCTAAGTAGCATATCAAGCATTAACACAATTGGTAGGGAGCTGTTTTTAACTAGGGCAAAACTGATAATTAAATGAACAAACCTATAAATAACTTACCTATCGTCGTGTATGGAATTATTGTTAGGAGAGAAACAAGCCATACCAAACTTATTTTTAAGGCGAGTCTTTTATGGATCAAATTTTTTTGACTTAGCGGATTCCGTATTGCAAAATATCTCCCAAGACTAATAAAACAGATATGAATAGCAGATGCTGCAGTTACAAAATTATCACCAATCGACAACAGAAAGCACAGAGGAAATAGGGTAGGCTGTAACACTAAAACCACAAACTTGTGTAACTTATTTTTTTTAGGGTTATAAAAATTTTGTACATCTATATTTGACATAAATATGCATCGTTTTTCCTATATAATTGTTGGTTATCACTTTCTGTTTGAGCGGAAATGACTAGCCATTTCAAATTTTAAATAGGACAATCTTCGATCACTTATATTCATCGGTTATATCATTTAAAAAAAATGATAAATCATATATATTTTTGGTAGTTCTATCTTTTATTATTAAGTTTTTTAAATTAAAAGTGTCATTACTACGTTAAATCCATTAATTTTAAATCAAGTAGCCATGAAGAAACAAAGAGTGACCGCAAAAACTGCCTGTTTTTTCACTATTTACAGAGAGGTGTATTTTATACCAAATTACTCATCTTAAAATATAAGGATAAGTATTTTTTTGTTTTTTTTTGCAAATTTTTAAAAATCACCCCTATTTAGGAGTTAAAAAGTCGCCAAATCTGAAGAATTGCAAAAATAGCGGTAGTATTAAAAGTTATTCTCAATACGACTTTTGTTTCGAATTGACCTTGGAAAAATAAAATAATACATCTACATTCCTAAGAAGGTTGTAAACTAACCCCCATGGGCTTTGTGGGTGTGAAATCATCCCCCAAAATATATAAAATTATATGCAACTTTAAAAATTGCAAAATAAAAAAGACAGATTTTTCAGAACATATCTATTAAGAAATAAATGTTATAATCAACCACCCGTATCTAAGGGTGAAACCACCCTTATTAACAAGAAAAATTAAATTAAATGCTAGCTTTAGAAAAAAAGTCTTAGCTCTTTTTTTCTTTTTTTGATCCAAGTGTATAAAGCAGGTGTACCTAGATTTTTCGAGTTCACTGTTAACCAAACCCCCTCTGCAAGGAGTTATATTTATTCCCTAAAATGTAGAAAATCATATAAAACTTAAAATTGTAAGAAATATTTAGATGTTTTTGGGATATCTCAAATATGATATTAACATAAAACTAAAGTTCAAAGTAAGTTTTAATAATAAACCACCCCTAAAATAAAGGGTAGAAAACCCTTATTATAAGGAAAATTAAGTAAAATGTTAGCTTATGCAAAAACCGTTTTGGCCTCATATTTTTTATTCCAAGTGTAAAAAAAAAATCTTAAATTTTTCAAGTAAATTTTTGATGAAAGCTACCCCTGCAAAAAGGTTAATTCATCCCCTAAAATGTATAAAATCATATACAATTTTTAAAATTGTAAAAAAAATATTTGTATGTTTTAGGATAAATTTACCCACTTGCAGGGGTAGTTTTGATCAGAAATGAACTCGAAAAATCTAAGAAGATCCGTTTATACGCTTGGGTTAAAAAATACGAAGCTAAAACTTTTTTTTGGAACAACTCACATTTTATTTAATTTTTTCCTTATAATAAGGGTGACTTGTAACAAGGGTAGCTGTACCCTTAATTTTATGGGTTTATTTTTGATCGAAACTCACTTTAAACGATGGTGTTAGGTTCGTACCTGCTGAGTATTAGGAAATACACGTTTTAAATACGGCAACAATGCCATGACAGAAAGTTACTTGCAAAGCAAGTAAAAGAGGAAAGGTCTCTTCGACCACAGCCTTCAATCGATTATCACGTATCCATAAATGTAGTATTCTAGGGTAACGTGATACCTGTCTGTGATATACCGATATACGACGTAACATGAATAAAGTGTTGTTTAATAAATAGTGCCTTTCATTAAAACAATTACCACCACTTACCACCACAACAATACCCCCTTGTAGAGATGGTTTGGTTGAAAGTCAACTCGAAAAATCTAATAATAGCTGTTTTTTACATTGGGATTAAAAAAAAGCTAAAACTTTTTTTGACTAAGCTAACATTTTATTTAATTTTCCGAATGATGCGGGTATACCCATACCCATACCCATACATATACCCCCTTGCAGGGGTGGTTTTGGTATAAAGTGAACTTGAAAAGTCTAGGTACACCTGCTATACATACCTACTTGGATTAAAAAATACCAAGGTAAGACTTTTTTTGGAAAAGCTAGCTTTTCATTCCTTTTTTTCCTATAATAAGGGTGGTTTTACCCTTAGAAAAGGGTGGTTGATTCTCATATACATTTATTTCTTATTAGACATGTCCTAAAAAATCTGTTTTTTTTTTATTTTGCAATTTTTAAAGTTGCATATGATTTTATATATTTTAGGGAATAATTGCACCCCTACATAGTCCATGGGGTTTGCTCTACAACCTTCTCAAAAATGGGAGAAAGGAGTAATTTTTAAAATGTTGCAAAAAACGAAAAGCGACGAGTAATTTGGTATAAAATACATACTTGTATGTCTTTTTCTCACCTCTCTGTGAATTGTAAAAAAACAGGCAGTTTTTAGGCGAATTTTGGGGTCAATCATCCACTGTCTTATCCAATACGTAAACATTTTGTTCTCTTAAGGGAAAGTCGTGCTTATTTTTATTAAACTAAATTTGGCGTGTAAAATTCAGTAAGGTTTTAAAGCTCTAGTTGCTAAGATATGAAAAATTGGCATTCTTAGTAAGAAGTATGGTATTGGAGTCTTTAAAACCCGTAGATTAATATTTGTGATTTTTTGGATTCTTGGGGGGTTTTCTTCTTTTTTGTTGCAGGCGATCTGCAAGTTCATAGGGGTCAATAGGGCTGGACAGGGTCAGCCCGCATACCCTGGGACCCGGACCAAGAGGGTCCTATTTTCCAAAAAGTAAAAAGGCGAGTAACCCAAATAAAACAAACTAAAACAAAATTTTTTTGTTATCCCACTTGAAATGTTAAGTAATATCCAGATTGTTATTATTCTATCTAGTTGCTGAGATATGAGAACATCGCATTATCAGTAAAATCTGGTAATAGTGCCGACATAACTATTTAATTTCACATATCTAGAAAATCTCAGACACCGAATTTTTTAACCGTAGCTTTAACGGATTTAAAGGTATGTAAGTGATGTCTTACAATTTACTACCCTTGTATATTAGAGTATTTTTATTCTCTTACCGTATGCTATCATAGCCAATCTTCCTGGCAAAATAACCAGGCTTACTAACAGATCAGTAACCGCCAAACTAAAGAGAAAATAATTTGTGGGATTCTGCAAATTTTTGTCAAGCAAAATAGCTAAACAAACCAGACCATTTCCAATAGTTCCGACAATAATTAATGTATATGTAACAAATAGTGGTAAAACATTTTCGGGACTTGTCTGTTCAACTCCATTTGTTATATTTGTTACGTTGACATCAGTCTTATTCACGATGGCTGAAAGTAAGTCTTCTAATTTATCCATTTTGTCTTTTTATCACTACTTCTTTGTTTACAGAATATTAACAGAGTATCCTAAAATAAATATAATAGAAACTTAATATCTGATCCATTTGAAATTTACTAATTTATGTTTGTTGATTATGCAGAAGGGGATATTTAAAAAATATGTATATTGCAGGTTTTAAGGAAATCTGAGTTTATTTTTATTAAAAAAAAAATATCTTTATGTTACTTTTAAATGTAAATAAATGATACGCTGTTGCCAATTACATCATTAAAAAGGTAAATTATCTGGTGTTAAATGATAAAAAATACAACATAGGGTAAAAAAAAATATAATCTGGAAGGCCACCCCAAAAAATCAAGCCTATAAGAAAACTGCATGATTTTTTTTTTATATTACTATAAACTTTAGTCAATTCAAAGCCGCACTGCTGCCTCAGCTCCGCGGGTTAAAATTGCATTTTTTCTTACCTTAAAAAAAAAGGTTTTTTTTTTTTAATATAACTTAAAAACTTTAGCAAAAAATAGTACATAATGAAAATTAATGGTCTAATAAAACTACGCTAGCTTTTTTGTATAAATTTCTTTTTTTTTAATATTTTAAGAATTTAAAGAGTTACGAAAAAATGTAATAAACAAAAAATATGCCTTTTGGTTAGCTTTATAAAAATAGTGATAAACACATTTTTAATAAAATAAGTAATAAAGGGGATATAGGCAAAAAAGAGATTTTGGTCCTTAAATATTTCGCTAATAACAATATTTTATTGGTACAAGTATACCCGCTCCAATCCATTTAAAAATTAATTCAAAATGTACTATTTCTTGAATGAAAGCACGGATATTTTATTTATTTTTTTTTTGTCCAATAAATGTACCCATACCTATTCACTTAAAACTTTATCTAAAATAAAATTTAAATTTTAGGTTATTGAAAAAATAATAATAATAAGTGCCTTCTCTATCTGGGTGTTATATACCTGGCAGGACGTTAACATTTTTGATCTTCTATGTTTTATATGTATAGCTTATCGTTTAAATATTTTCAATATGGATTTAAATAATAATATTATTTATTTATAAAGACAGTTAATTGTTTAGAATGATCTTGAGAAAATTTTAATGGTATTTTTAACATGATTTTTTTTATAGATTTTTTTTCAGTTAAATTAATGTTTTTATTTAATCATATTTTAAATTAGTAAATAAATGGGTAAATACAATTATTTAAATAAGAATGACTTTAAGCGTAGAAGAATAGAAAGCTTAATAAGAGAAATTTTTTAAAAGTTTAATAATAAATTAACTACATAAAAAATATGTTAAACTTATGATTAAAATTTTTTCAAGATCATTTTGAACGAGTAACTGTCTTTAAAAAATTATTAATATTAATATTTAAATCAATAATAAAAATATTTAAACAATGAGCTATAGACAGAGTAGCATAGGAGATCTAGAAATGTTAAGCGTCCTGTCGGGTATATAACACGCAGATAAAGAAGGTATTTTTTTTAATTAAATAAAAATAAAATTTACTTTTAGTTCAAGTTTTAAGTAGATCGGAACGGGTGCTGTTATTGGACCAAAACAAAATTAAAAAATATATCCGTGCCACCAGGTTATCCCCCATTGCCTCGAAGCACATGTATATTAGTTTGTTTCATTTAATTAATAGAACATTTTAAATTAATTTTTAAATGGATCGATGCTGGTATACTTACTTGTACCAGACAAAATATTGTTATAAGCGAAACATTTAAGGGCCAAAATCATTTCTTTGCTTATATCACATTTAATACTTATTTTATTAAAAATATCTATATTACCTTTTTTATAAAGCTCACTAAAAGGCATATTTTTGTTTATTGCATTTTTTGTAGCTCTTTTAGTTTTTAATATATTTTAGTTTTTTTTTAATTAAATCGTTAAAATCTTAAGAACTAAAAGGGCCACAAAAAAATATGAGAAATTTGAGGAAGTTTTATTGGACCATCAATATTAATTATAAACTTTTTTTCCCACAATCAATGGTTTTTGAGTTATATAAAAAAAAACAATTTTTTTTAAGGTAAAAAAATGCAATTTGAACTTGCTGAGCCGAGACAGCAGTGCATCTTTATATTGACTATTGTTTATAGTAATATAAAAAAAAATGTTTTATGCGGTCCTCCTATATGCTTGGTTTTTTGCGGTGTCCTCCCGGACTGTTAGAAGTTAAATTAAACTAAAAAGTTTCTTTAAAAACGGATTTTACATGGAAATATTTAATTTTTAATAAAATCAGGGAAATAAAATGTCTTTTAATTTTAATTTTGTTAATTTTTTAAAAATATACCAAAAAGTGAAAATGGTAACACGCGCAGCAAGCGATAAATTTACAAGAAAGTTTTAAACATTTTTTTTTTGGTATTAACATAACGTATAGACCACATTATTATCTAAAGCTTTAGATCAATACTGCTCAACCCTTTTGACAGTCGGGTTAAACGAAGGATTCAGGCATTTAGGGCGGGCCCCTGACAATTCATGAAATTAATAATTATTGCTTATTTTTGTTAGGTAATACTCAGTATTAAAAACAGCTCATCTTATGTTAAATAAAGAAACAAAATTAAACTTAAGTACTATGCATCTTCTTAATGTAAGGTAGGTTGTTGTTACAATCAATGTTATTTTTGCCATTGCTTCTCTTTTAATATTTATCCTATGTTAGGCGACAAATTCGAATTTGACACTAACAACAAATTACATATATGTTTGTGTCAGTTAATGATTTAGGATATTTTTTTTTAAATAATTGATGTCTAAAAAAACCCTCTCACAAACATATGTTGAACCAAATCTACTTAAAAACTATAACGTCTGGTCAGTTCTGCTGGAAAGTCTTCTTTTGGTGCCAATTTTTAGAAATCTGCAAAATCTTCTGAATAATTTTGTGGTTTAGAAGACACTTTGTCGGCAAAAAGGTTTTTTTTTTAACGAAACATGATTTTGCAGTTGAACAAGTTCCAACTGAATATTGGCATGGCATGATAACTAACTATTTCAGTCAAACTGATTATAAAAGGATTTATAAAAATTTGTTTATTTTGTTTTTTGTCGTCAAAGTCTTGAAATCTTCTCACAAACGGCTGTGATAAGCATCTAATATTAGGTTCGTATTTAGAACAATTATCGAGAGCAATATTGACCTTCTTTTTAATTTTTTTAATTTGGGGAAAAGGTCCATATATTCTATGGCCAAATTAATTTAAAAGAGATTTAATTTTGTTTGGAATCTACTTATTAAATTAAACATAGTTTTTCGTAAACACTCTTTGCCATGTAATTTGAGATTCAAAATATTGAGGTAATTCGTAACGTCAACAAAAATACAAGATCACTCAACCAGGATGTATTCTTTAGTTAATCAGTTTCCAATGATCAAGCCTGTTTCTTTTTTAAAAATTGCAAGATCTCTTTTCTCAAGTTCAAGAAATGTTTTAACATGTTGCCCCTTGAAAGACATCGCACAGCACAGTACATTTGTAACTCTTTATATTCACTGATTTCTTCTTTAAATAAGAGTTTGAATTTACGTCTTTTAAGAGCTTTTGAACGTATGTAATTTACGAAACGTACTACTGGATCCATAATATCATCCAACTCCATGTCCTTTGCATGGATAATGCAAATCTTTGGGTTGTAGTTTTCAGCTGACAGACTTCTAGTAAACATTGCAATACATTCCAGTGTTCGTCAACACACCGCACAGAAATAGCCAACTGAGATCTACTGGTTAAATGGCAAGTTTTATCTAACGAAAAGTATTTGAACTTAGCTACGATTTCTTGAATCTGTCCTCTAATATCAATTGCCATCTCCTCCACCTGTCTCATAACAGTGGGCCGTGAGAGTGACACACCGTCAGCTTTAGCTTTGACGTCTTTATCATTAAAATTGGGTGCAAAAATTGTCAAATCCTCTTTAACAATCTTTTCATCAGACAATATTCTGTTGGTTAAAGAGTTTTCGTTTCTTTTTCTTTAAAAAAAATATTTGATAGTACTATCAACAGAATACTCTTTTTCAAAATTATTATGATTTTGCTTATAATGTCTTTCTAAATATAGTTTTTTGCAACAGCTACTGTCGTAAAGCAAAAGTAAACCTACTGGTTTATGCGCCTTGCTTTCAGCAAAACATTATTTCTTTTCCCATTCAACATAAAAAAACCCGATAGGACTTTGTTGATTTCGACGTACTGTGGGTCATATTTCAACAAACCACATTTTGTTTATACTTTTCTTTTAGATTAGGTAGGTACCTAAGTAGTATAAAATGGAAACTAACACTTCATGAATAACATACCTTTAAACAGAGAATGTAAACACAAAACTAACAAATGCTTGGTTCAGATTCTTATCAACAAAATCACAAATGAAAAAACTTTACTTTCAAGTCAGATAATTAAAAAATAGATACTGTAATGCGCGCAGTCTATTGTTTCTTAGAGCATGAGACTGTGCGCGAGGAGGGGAGTGAAGTGTGGAAGGTACGACACTCTAAGCTGACGTTACACCTACACTATATATGTGCACTCACACAAATGCAAAGCTCAGCTTAAGCATCGCGGACACTTTGTTCCTACCTCGGCTGCTTTGGCGGGATTTATCAATTTGGTGGGTATTTCGGGACTTGCTTGCGCGAGCCATAGTGTGGCCCGCGCGACTGGGATTGAGTAGCCTTGTTTTAGAGTATTATTTAAACCTTAGTCAGAATACTCTATTTCGTATTTCGTACTTTAAATTAAATCTTAGTAAAACAATGGGATCCTTAATGTAAGTTAAAAATAAATTAAATATGGCTCTTCAAAGAATATTAGAACTAATTGTTTTTTTTTTGTTTTTGCAGCAATATAATTAGATTGACAATAAAAGTTATGTTTAATTTTATTTAAAATCGTCTTTTATTAGCCCTTGGCTAAAGAAAATTTAGTTAATTAAACTTTCTTTTTCTTTTTCTTTTCAGATATGTTCAGTTTTAAATTTAAATCGGTTAGAAATACTTAATTAAATTAAATATATTTTTTTCTTTCCTGATGTGTTGACCTTTAATTTTAAATCGGCAACTACTTTGACGCTGTTTGGGTATACAGCAACCTGTTACCACTTGTTTAAATAGGGTAATTTAAACAACAAGGCGTTTTTAGGCTTAAAATTGCATCTCATATTCTCTAATGGTCTTATGCAAACATGTTTTATAGATCTGTTTATTGTTGTTTTATTATTGAGTCATAGTATTAAGAATTAAGTTTTTTATTACATATAAAAATACAACCATACAACAAATATCTTTTCTTTACTCTCAATAATAAATTAATATAATTACCAAAAAGCGGTTAAAACTTACAGTGGGTTTTATTTAGATACCTTTATATTAGGCTTGCTGTTTTAAAAATTCTAGGTAAATTAAAAACATAACATTACAGAATTCGTACAATACACCATTTAGTTTCTCTAAAGAAGAAACTTAATTAATTTATCCTATTTAGATGCATGTCATTGCATTTATATGGTAAAAACCACATAAATATTGTCTTCTTTAATCTACTGTTTTATCATAACATTTCATCAGCACGTAATATGATAATTCCTACGAGAACTACATTTTACATTATTTAATACCTATGAGAAATAATTAACCCTAATAAGCAGGGGTAGAATTTTTTGCTATTTTGTTAGCAGCAAAAACACTTAGGTAAAAAAGGGCCAAGTTCCTATTTAAAAATCTTGGCCTCTTAGTGTAATGAGATCTAAAATTAGACTTAGTTCTTTTCTGACCACGTTTTTTACTGATCTGTCTGTATTAATAAATGTTTTTTTTTATTTCATTAATATAGTTTTTTAATAAAAAAAACTTGATTTTAGTCTCAGAACTCAGGAAGGCGAGATTTTTGAATAGGAACTTACCCTGACTCTTATTTTACATTACAAGTGTTTTTGCTACGATCTCTTTTCGCTTTACTGAGTTCAATAAATGGAACTAAATCCAAGTTTAATTAGATTGCAAACTTCTAAAATACTTCCTAAAAATACGACATTACCGCACCCATTTCAGGGCGTTTCAAATAAAAAGGTGCGGTTTATAGAAATCTTCCTTTAGTTTAAGTTTTAAATTTTTATTTCCTAAGTAAGTGCCCTATAATCTTGGTGAGTTAATGAGTCAGTGAGTAAGTCAGTTAATCAGTAATAAAATGACAACGGTGGCAAGTCGGCCACCGTTGTCAAGATGAATTGAAACTAAATTTTAAAAAAATTTGCTTTAAAATAATTAGGAAATTCTGAAAGCTTTTTTTTGCTTTTTATGACGTTTTGTCATAAATGACATATTAGTTTATTTGACTGGTACATTTATAATTTTAAGAAGACAAAAAAATGGTATACTGTGTTTATAGGCCTTTTCATCATGTGTCAAGCGCAAGCGCAGTCGCCATGTTGAAATAGCGGCAATTCAAAAGTTTCGTACTGTTTTGATCGACAGTGGCTGGGAATGCAGTATTATCTCCCCAATTAAATCATTTACTGGAAAAAATCGTTGATTGTGCTTCACTGATTTATAATTCAGTTGAAGCACATAATTGTACGCAATTAAAAAGGTAGCTTAAATGTCATGGAGGTCTTTAAAAAGGAAAAAGAAGTGAGCTGATTAAGAGGTTAGGCATCATTACTTCTTTACTATACAAAAAGTATCTAAAATTTTATTCTAATTAGGCCTACCACATATATGTAATTGTTATATTGATTAAATTGTATTGTATTTAAATGATTTACAGCTTGTATCACTCTTACATACTCCATAACAACACCGCTTCTTCGTTCCTTTTCGTACTTTTATCATTATAATAATCGATTAAAAAAACCTATTTGCTAATTAAAGAACTTTTTTCTTTATTTTCGTATTTCTTTTCTTCAATAACTATGCTTCCTTTATCATTAAGTATAGGTAACCATGCATGCATTCAAAATAACATATACTGATGCTACCTTTTCTTAAATTTTTCTTAAATGCTAGAAGCTTTCCAGTTTTATTATGTGGTTGTTATTAAATGCGTGTTGATAGATTTCTAATTTGTGGAATTCTGCGTTTTTAATGTATGTTCTATGTTTTTCTATGCGTTTGGCTAATGGTCTAGAAGTTTCACCCATATAAAATTTATTATTTTTACAAGGGATTTTATAAATAATATTTTTTGTGTTTTCGTTTATATTGCATGGTTTTGTTTTTATTACTTGAGATTTAATAGTGTTTTGTGTTTTAAAGATAATATGAATATTAAATTTATTACGTATTCGTTAAAGTTTATTTAATAAGCCAGAAATATATGGTGAAAGTAGATTTGTAATAGGTATATTTTAATTTTGTCTTAAATTTGTGTAAGCATCTATATATATAATTTTATATGTAGGTAGGTATATATATTTATTTGTCTGTCCACGTGATTCTGAAGTTATAGATTGAGCTAAAATCATGAAATTTGGCACAGTGGTAGTCTTTAGCAGTGGCTAGAACCTAACGAAGCCCGTTTTTTAAATTTCGCCCCGGGACAAAAATAGGAGAAAAAAGTGTTTTTTTACCGTTAGCCGTACGGAAGGCGTCTTACGGAGACAGAGGCTACTTAATATTGTCTGTCGCCTGGCGAAGACAGGCTTTTCATCTAGTTTGTTTATAAAATCAAAAGATTAATTATTTTGAACTAAAATATTTTTTAATAATTCTTTTTCCACTTTTTTTTTATCAGACCAAATTACTTTAAGACTTTTTATAGAATTATCTTTTTGATAGAATAAATCGTTTCCGAATAATGCGCCGTCAAAGTGTTATATTAAATTAATTAAGTATTGAATGTACTTAATTTAAATCTATAGTGTAACAAAAAATATAAAAAAACATTACGTTTAATAATTTTTATTAGTGTTCCACCTAGATCCTGGATCCTGCCCAGGGGGGGGGGGGTCATGACCCCCATGTCGCCTCCCCCTTGGATACGCTCTTGTTTTAGGCACTATGAAAACGTGTACAATCGATGGCTTAAGGGTAGCGGGGCAAAACCAACCCCTAAAATTTTAAATTTGCATTTTTTTATAAAAAATACTTTTCGGGCATCCTGATATTTTGCATTTTTTTGATATAAAAGCAATTAAAATATGAAAAGACAAATTATTTAATCGGTTATAAAACTTTAACAGATCTTTGCCAAATTAATTTTTAAAAAATTAAAAACATATTTTTAAGCTACACCTTAGGGGTCGGGCGAAAGGACGCGGAGACGGTGGGCAAAGACTAACAAACTCCGCTACCACAATTTTTGTATAGCCGCATTAAAAATATTATATTTTATTTAGGTTCTTCCAAATTCGGTGTATCGATGCGATGTTGTTTCCGATTGCAAGCCTATAGGAGATAACGTTTTTCGGTAACTATTTTTCACTTAAATGACATAAATTATACACCATTTTAAAGGTAAGGAAATAATCTATGCCTCTGCTGTGACGGATTTTTAAAATATGAGTCAAGTTAAGAGAAAATAGTGTCTAAACATAACCGATTTTGGTGTGACTTTCACTCAAGGAAATATTGAAAACTAAATCCAAATTTTAAAAAGTATTACAACAGAAGCCTAGATTTAAGTGTTGGCTTTCATATAGTTTTTGAAAATTATCGATAACTTATACCGTTTTTAAGAAAAACGTTATGTCCCGAACCCCAAATTGGATCCAATTTTTGCTGCGCGAATCTACTCTTAAGGCACTTTAAGATATTATCAAGGCAATATTTATATATTAAAGAAAATATTGTTAAAAAAAGTAATACATAGGTAAGAGTAAACAGCAATATGGGGTAAGTTAAAGTGCAAAGGAGAGAGTATATTGGCCGTATCTCAGCTAAAAATCCTTACAATGCGATTGGCTCCCGCCAAACCACGTGACTTACAGCACCCATGAGGTGTTTACTGAGTATTTCGGAGTAGATATAAATCGTTTATTTACTTATAAATAAAAAAGGTTATAGTAAATTGTATTATCAATTCAGCATGCCATATTTTTTTTTATTGCAAGAACAAATTCAGGTAAACAGACACCTGAGAGCCTCGCTACCTTTTAGCCAGATCATTACATTTTTGTATTTAGATTTTATAAAAGAACCATTGCACAAGTTTTCCATGTGTGCCTCAAATACATACTCTAAAATGATTACCAGCTCTCTTACTATTACTATGGGATATACAGGGTGTCTGAAAAGTCTTAGTACCGGCTACTATCTCCGAACTAAATATAGCAAATTTTGTGAATTCAACGCCAATCATTACATTTTTGTATTTAGATTTTATAAAAGAACCATTGCACAAGTCAAGTTTGCACACAAAAATCTTAAACGAAACTCTATGTTGATATGTAGCCCATGTTAAAGGCCTTTAAAAAACATACATTGCTGCACAAACCAGAGGTTTGTAAAGTAACCAGGATCCGAATAAAACTATTTAAGTTAATTCAACAAAAAATAAATTTATCATCATGTTTTGTAAATATTGTTCTATTATCTCTCTTCAGCTCCATCCGTTGATGCTGTTTTAGTTTGACACTAACATTAAAAGGGCATTAATAAATCTTAAAATTATTTTTTTTTATTGTAATATCCAGACTTCGCGTTTTAAACAGCGCGCCCTTTTTTGGGTGTGGAAAATTGTTCAGTCAGCTGACATGCGTTAAAATGATATTCTCCATTGACTTGTTCTGGATATCAAGCCGCTCTCTCTGCTGGAGGCATTCGAAGTGAACAAACAAAATGTAAAGTAAAAATTATTTAATACGTTTACTCTGTGCTATCTGTTATCTGTGATATTGTTTCGAACCATACAAACTGTGATGTCCCTAAGTTAAAAATAATAAAGACAAAGTCATAAGTGATCAAGACTTTTATTTGCGTAAGAAAATTACATGTATGGACAAGCTAATGGAAATTATCATAAGACAGCAAGATTGTTTAATGATATTTTCCTCCTAGTTACGTGAGAAGTGTTGTGCAAAAATTCACTTCATCTTTTAGCGTAAAAGACGCTCCAAAATCCTGTTGCCCGTCCTTTAAAACCGAGGAGCTTCAAATACAAGTTTTGAGTACACTTACCATTGAACCAAAGCAATTAGTGCGCAAAATAGCTGCCGATGTAGGTATCAAAGGCAAATCAACAGTCCATGAAATTTTACAAAAGCATAAATTTTATCCTTTTAAAGTTCATCTTGTACAAGAGGTAAAGTTGACTATGGAACATTTAATTGCTACACAACCAAACTTTCTCTATCGGATATGTTTCAGTGACGAAGCCAGCTTTTTTATTTAATGATTTAGTTAATCGACACAATTGTCGATACAGGAGTGATCAAAATCCTCAATGGATTAAAGAAGGCCATACACAAAATCCTGATAATTTAAACGGATGGGCCGGAAATTTTGGGTAGTACGGTAATTGGTCTTTTTTTTATTAAAATAAATCTTACCGGAGGCTTATACTAAGAACTTTTAGAAGAAGCTATTACACCTTCACTTAAGAAAAATGCTTTTGACTCTGATCCAATTTTTTAGCAGGATGGGGCACCTCCAGACTTTCATTTAACCGTAAGAGACTACCTAGACGAGAAATTTTATGGTCGATGGATTGGGCGTAGAGCGCCTATTATATGGCCACTAAGATCCCGGCCCTCGCTTCCTTTGACTTATTCTTTTAGGGTTATGTAAAGGAGAGGGAATTTGCAACAAAACCAGAAAACATGCAAGAACTACAACAAAGAATCACGGGTTTGTGTACCACTATAACACCACAAATTCTGACAAACGTAACACCAGAATTTTAAAATAGCCTCTATTATTGTCAAGAGGTTGGTAGTAGTCATTTTAAACATCTCATAAAATAAAACTTGGAACTGTTCTTCTAGACTGGTATTTATTAATTATCTCTTATTAATCGCAAACGGGTGTTCGTAGGGACCTCTAGTTTGTGTAGCAATGTTTGATTCTTAAAGGCCTTTAAAATGAGCTACATACCGACATAGGATTCTATTTAAGATTTTGGGATGCCACCCCTGCAAGGGCGAAAAACTTGTAAATGCGAAAAGAAGTAGATTTTGTTATACGTATGCATTCGTCAAAATTTGCTTTCTTTATCTTTACTAAGTTCGGAGATTTTAGCCCGTACTAAGACTTTTTTGACACCCTGTATACCTACCTCACGTTTCATATTAAGATAATCTTATGCTATTTCTATTGGACAGTAAAGGTAAAATAATAAAACACTATTTTTAATTTTTAATATTTCCATATATTTAGTCTTTATTAACATGAACTTAGAGGTAGTTTTCAATACAATATTTAAAAAAAAAACTTTCATCTGGCATACATTAGATTTAATAATTTATTTAAAAATATGTACAAAAAATAGTAACTACAAATACATAGTTAAATTTTATTACTTATAAAAACTTATCAGCTTGATTTTATTAAAATGCAACAGAACAAAAAGACTTACTACTGTTTATTATATTTATTTTAGTTAAAAAAGTAAGTAAAAATAAATGCCCGTTTCTTGGAAAATGTCATTAATATATACTTTGTTTATAAAGGAACAATTGTATACAAAATTTAAAAACTGTAGAACAACAATATTTTATTACATTTATATAAATTGTTTTAACACTCTTGTTTATAAACTTTGCATAAAATAGAAGAGTGTTTTTTTTTTTAATTTAACTGGGATATTCTCTCAGTAGAAAAAAACATTTTTTAATTTGCCATTATTAAAAAAAAATCGAATGTGGGAATAAAATATGATATACAAATTATACCTACAATTTGCTATGAAAGGCAGTAAAACCAAATGTATATTTAGGTATAGGTTTTAAGGCTTTATATATAAATATGAACAACAATATAATTAAAAATATCCAGTAAGCACTCCGTTCTATGGAAAATGGGATTACATGTTAAAATAACATTTATATTTTTTAACTTAGAAGAGAATTCTGAGCTTTAAGGCAACTGATGTGGCTACAAACGTTAAAGCTTATAAAGTGCCTTCTGCGTATTCATTTACCGCGGCTGCCATCCGAGACGGCTGCGCACGGCGTCCTAAATCTGGTTCGACGCAGACAAGATTAATATTTTTTGAAATAAGGACCTCGGTTGCTTTAATGAAAGAAAATAATTAATATTTTTTGGGATACTGGATTTTGAATTCAAGTAAATGAATTAAAGTAAATTTTTGATGCCGCAACACAATACTTATTGGATTTAATTAAACAAATTAATGTAAGAACTATGGGTAATATCGCCAGCAAAACTGCAAATTGGTTTATTCGTAAAAAAAGAAGATCCTAATTGTAAAGAAGAAATAAGGGTGTACTTTCTCCCCCGACCTTAAAGTAGGATGGATTTGGTGAAAGCTCAAAGAGTGGCCATTTATTATAATGGATATACAGGGTGGCCCAGAATATGTGAGAAATCTCTCGGAATCTAATGGAAAATCCAAAAATATTATTTCAAGTTCCCATAAACTTTTTTCCTACGAGCCTTACCTACGGAAATACTGGTACTTTACGGACGACCCTGGAAATCGCTTTTTTTTTTAATAACTTTTAAAATACTAGGCGTAATTTAATATTTTTTTATGATGGTAACTAGATAAGTCTTCTTAAAATGAAACCAATAAATCATATTTGGCTTATTTAGTTTCCCAGGGACAAACTAGCTCTGACAAAATAATAGCAATTTTTTTAACACCCTGTATGATAAGGGCTTAACAATATTATTTTTGAATAGCTTTTTTATCAAAACTTTTTTTTTAGTTTAAGGTTAAAACTATCCAAAAATAATATTGTTGAGCCTTTATCATACAGGATGTTAAAAAAATTGACATTATTGTGTCAGAGCTAGTCCGTCCCCGGCAAACTAAATAAGCCAAATATAATTTAATGGGTGCATTTTAAGAAGACTTATATAGTTACCATTATATTAAAAAAATATTAAATTACGCCTAGTATTTTAAAAATTATTTAAACAAAAACAATTTCCAGGGGCGTCCGTTATGTACCTGTATCTCCGTAGGGGAGGCTCATAGGAAAAAAGTTTATGGGAATTTGTCATAATATTTTTAGGTTTTTTATTTGATTCCGAGAAATTGCCCAGATATTCTGGGACACCCTGTATATTAATTTAAAAAAATAGAGATTTAGCCTAAAGTTATGTTGACAGACCGCAGAAAGAAATTCAGTTAGGAAGCGCTTTCCCAAAATATAGGGGTTTCTGCTAAGAGGTCAAAATACAGTCAAAGATAATGATCTAGGATTCGCCAAGCAATAAAGATTTTTTTTTCATTCTGTGTAAACGCGAAAAATTTTGTGTTAATACAGGTATTTTAAAATTGATTAAAATTTACAAAATTAACAAATTAAAAAATAAATTTAATTTAAGGAAATTTTTATGACTTTTTGATGATACACTTCATATGGGCTATGTTACATAATAATTATGTAAAGGTAAGGAAAGGCAAGTTGGAATGGTAGCATGTTTGGAAACATTTTTTAAAAGACTATAAGTCGTATTCTCTTTAGCCAGAAGCGGTTCTTAGTATTGGGGAAAAGGAAAGTTTTGACCAGACGCTACGTGTTCTGAAGAAAGAAACTTTTTAAAAAGAAAAATTGCCAAAAGAAAAAATAGTCAAATTGGCAACGAGCTGATTTCATTAAAGCAAAAAAAAACGTTATCCTTAGAAGTTACTGGTAAACAAGAATTAAAACAGACGATTTAGCCGGACCAAAATAGTTTACTGACACCTAAACGAAAAAAAAATATATTATACAATAAAATTGCTAAAACAATATTTGGCATTTAAGTCAATTTATTAATTTGTATTTATTTTGATCTTTGATGCTGGCTGGCCTATTTTTACAAATAAATTACTATTCTGATAATATTAGACAACTGTATTGCCTAGTTATTATTATTTACTATATTACGTTCTATAAAATACAAGTATTTAGGTAATGTTAGGTTTTTTTTTTGCTTTCTAGAGTTTCTTACATTAAGTACCTTATAATGAAAAATACCAAATCTTTAATTTGACTTAGGTTAAAAATAATTTTTTACAATGGTAATTTTGCTTATGCATAAATTGTATTAATTATAACCTTTTATATCTATGTCTACAAAAAATTATTTTTAAAAATACAGGTATTATCACGTTAAGTCTTATTATCTTATTTTGTCTAAAACATGTTATATCACGCTTATTATTTGGTTAACATTTTCTTAAATTTACCAATACGTGCAGTTTTAAATTTCGTCATTTACCACATAATTTAGGTATTTACTTCCTATTTTCTTACTATTTAAATACATTAAAATAAAAGTCACAATTTAAAAATATTTATACGAGATGTCTTGCAGAATATAAAGATTTTTTTTTAATACTTAAATATTTTAATCCAACAACCATTTTGGTGTGGGTATGCATACAATAATAATTTTTTTCTTTAATAAGGCAAGAAACACTATGTACAGGGTTATTCAACGAGGACTAGACAGGCCGCTATTTAACTCTACCTGTACTTATAAAAAAAAGTGAAATAGACAATTTTCCCTCCGAATCCGAAAATGATTAATGTAAAATAATTGAACATCAAATAAAACTGCTAGGGGTCATTTTGAGATTTTTTTAAATGGAATGCCATATTTTTTTGGTGATTATCCGATTCCTTGTATATCTTTTGATCTAAAATGATATTTTTTTTAATTAAAAATTGGCAATTTTCTGCACGTTTAAATCGAAAAAATTTTCGTCTACCGTGTCATTAACACCTGAAATATTGATACGGATACCTGTTTACTCTTTAACGGTAGTGTCATTCAGACAAATAAAAACATAAAGTTTAATTTTTTGGTTAAATTTTACTTTACGGATACCACGCCGATTTTCATGAATTTTTGCATGCGGGGGTTTTTTTGGGCGCTGATCACGAATCTAAAATTAGTTTTTTCCGGCAACCTGATCACGAATCTAAAATTAGTTTTTTCCGGCAAACTCTGGTTTTTGAGTTATGAGGTCTCCAAGTGAACTAACCTCAAATTTCTCCCTTCTTGAAACTGATTACCAACAAATGGGAACATACACTGATTAGGCACTTACTCGTATATATTAAACAAATACACTAAAATTAACACTAATTTATTGACTATTTTAAGTAAAAATTATCTCAAATGAATCCTCTTTTCTGTACGTTATAAAAAGATATATGATGTATAACTGGTTGCCTGATTCATACTTAAGTTGTTAAGATATAAAAAACTGGATTTATTTAAAGTGTTTTTTACCAAAATTAAGCAATACACTTTTGTAAATTTTAGTGTATTTGTTTAGTATATAAGTGCCCAATCAGTGTATGTTCCATTTTCATGGTAATCAGTTTCAAGAAGAAAGAATTTTGGAAAAATGTCCATTTTGAGGTTAGTCCACTTGGAGGCCTCATAACTCAAAAACCAGAGGTTGCTGGAAAAAACTAATTTTAGATTCGTTATCAGCGCCCCAAAAAAACCCCGTATGCAAAAATTCATGAAAATCGGCGTGTCCGTAAAGTAAAATTTTACCAATTTTTTTTTTATATTTTTCATAAATTAGGTACAAATAACGTTAAAGAATGAAATATTCATTAGAAAACCGTCTACACATTGTAAAATTATATTACAAAAGCGGAGCAAATGCCCGAGAAACGCAAAGAGGATTTTTCGAGAGTTTCCAGAGACGCATTTCAGTGGATACAATTCTAAGAATTAAGACCATATTTGAAGAAACCAAAACATTGAAAGATAGGCAAAGAAATATAAGAAGACAAAAAATCGAGCAATTGTTCAATATTTTAGGATAAATCCGATGAGTTCTATTCTGCAGGCAGTACGAGAAGTAAGGTATGGCCTAGACCTCCAAAGGGTCAGTTATGAAACATTTCAAAGAACTCTGAAGAAATTTGGTATCAAACCATATTGTATCCTTCCCGTTCAGTATCTAACTCAAGAATAAAAAGAACTTCTTTTTCGATTTGTTGCTTCGATGTTGACGAGAGAGCAAGACTAGGACAACACCTTATACAATAAAATATTATGAACTGATGAAACGGCATCCACAACATTAGGAATATACAACCGGAGAAATACAAATTACTGTGCAGCAAATAACCCTCATAAATATAAACCGATAAAGTTTCAAGGTAGGAGCTTGCTTAATGTTTGGTGTGGGATGTTAGGAAATCAAATTATTGGACCGCTATTTTATCGTGGCTCTTTAACAGGCCAAAGATACCTTTAGTTTCTTTAAAAAAATATTGAGGACCCCTTGGAAGGATTGCCATTGCAAATCTACAATAATATTATTTGGCAGCAGGATGGCGCTCTACCTTATGCCGTTCGAGAAGTGGTAGTATATTTAAATGGGCGTTACAACGAGTGGATTGGCCAAAACGGAACACTTTATTAGCCACCCAATAGCCCAGATATCACACCAATTGATACATTTTTTTGGGGGCCATTTAAAAAATGTAGTTTATCAACGGCCCAATAGACATATCGACGAGCTACAGCAAAAAATTGTGAATGAAATTGACAGACAACCAGGATTACAATATCATAAGAGGCTCTCTGGAAAGACTAAAAAGGGGGCATCGGTCCCGTTTCGAAAACAACGGAGGACATATCGAACATTTATATTATTAAGATGTCTGGTGTTCTTAAGTTTAATTTATAGTTTTTTCTTATGGGGTATTTGTGTTATATGTTATATTGTTTTTATATTTGTTTTGTATCTATTTTGCAAATAAAGTCTTAATTCTTATAATTGTATCTACTGTATTACAATATGTAGACGGTTTTCTAATGAATATTTCATTTTTTAACGTTATTTGTTAGTAATTCATAAAAAATATAAACAACTTTTAAATTTTATTTTTTTGTTGTCTGAATGACACTACCGTTAAAGAGTGAACAGGTATCCGTATCAATATTTCAGATGTTAATGACACGGTAGACGAAAATTTTTTCGATTTAAACGTGCAGAAAATGGACCATTTTAAAAGAAAAAAATATCATTTTAGATCGAAAGATATACGAGGAATCACATAAAAAATATGGCAGTCCATTAAAAAAATATATATATCAAAATGACCCCTAGCAGTTTTATTTGATGTTCAATTATTTTACATTAATTATTTTTGGATTCAGAGGGAAAAATTATATATGATGGATATTTCACTTTTTTATAAAAGTACAGGTAGAGTCAAAAAAGCGGCCTGTCTAGTCCTCGTTGGATTAGCCTGTGCCTTAAAGAAAAGAAAGATGTTTAATAAAATAACAATATTGCATACCAGTGTGGTCGAACTAGTTTTAAAATTTTCTTAAAATTCTGGGCAACCCTATTGCTTGAGTTTAAAAATTTCGGAAACGCATTTTGGTTTTAGTAGTATGTTGAGGGCAAGCAATGACAATAGTGAGCAGCTTATTGGTTAAGTAAGTGCGGTAAAAGAGTTTAACATATATTCTGGATTAGACGATATATTAGGTGGGGGCAAAAGCGACAATAATTTTAAATATTTGCACCAAAATAAAACTGTCAAGTCCAATATTTGGTAATTATAGAATAAAAAAAACTTTAGGGTTGTTTTATGCTGTTTCGTAATTTTAACATTTATTAAAACAAAAAAATAATATTTTTTTTTATGTCCAGGGTCCTCGGCAATTTTTATAAACACTTGAGCTTTTTAGGAATAACGGAACTGGGAGTCGCTATAATTTTTTTGCTAAATTGGGTAGAAGTTTGGTTTAAAACTTTTATGCGGCGTATTTTTTAAAACCTAGGTACAGTTTACCGTTTTAATTTTAAAAGCTGTTTCATAAAAATAATTGTTAGTAAGTTATGACCTGGTGTATTATAAATGTTTTTTTTTTAATGGTGATTAACATATATCACAATTACTATATACTTTTTAATTCTTTTTAGTTCTAAAACTGAATCTTAAAAACACCCTTAATAAATTTTTAGAAAATGTTAATGGAATAATTTTTAAAATTATTTCCAAGCATTTAAGAGTCCATCTAATTTATATCAGGTAACCAAATAAGTTCGTGCGGTTTTTGGTAGAAAAATATAAATTTTTATTGAGGAACAATAAGACACTATTTATTCGTCGAAATAATTACTATCACACTCAATGACCTTTTGCCAACGTGGAACCAATTTTTGTATGCCGGTATTATAGAACTCCCTGGATTTGGAGTGAAAAAATTGGCGGTCAGCATTTATTGCACCATCTCGAGTTGTAAACTGTTGGTGCTTCATACAGTTGTCAAGAGAAAAAAAAAAGTGATAATTACTTGGCGAAATGTCGGGAGAGTATGGCGAGTGCGGTAACGTTTCCCAGCCGAGTTCAGAAATGTTTTTCTCGGGTCACTCTTGCGGTATGAGGCTTGACATTATCCTGCAAGAATATCACTTTTTTCTGATTGATTAAAGAAGGCTGTTTCTGGATGAATGCTGTTTGTACTCATTGAAGCTGCTTAAAATACAAGTTAGCAGTGATGGTTTGACCCCTTTGCAATATGTAGACGGTTTTCTAATGAATATTTCATTTTTTAACGTTATTTGTTAGTAATTCATAAAAAATATAAACAACTTTTAAATTTTATTTTTTTGTTGTCTGAATGACACTACCGTTAAAGAGTGAACAGGTATCCGTATCAATATTTCAGATGTTAATGACACGGTAGACGAAAATTTTTTCGATTTAAACGTGCAGAAAATGGACCATTTTAAAAGAAAAAAATATCATTTTAGATCAAAAGATATACGAGGAATCACATAAAAAATATGGCAGTCCATTAAAAAATATATATATCAAAATGACCCTAGCAGTTTTATTTGATGTTCAATTATTTTACATTAATTATTTTTGGATTCAGAGGGAAAAATTATATATGATGGATATTTCACTTTTTTATAAAAGTACAGGTAGAGTCAAAAAGCGGCCTGTCTAGTCCTCGTTGGATTAGCCTGTGCCTTAAAGAAAAGAAAGATGTTTAATAAAATAACAATATTGCATACCAGTGTGGTCGAACTAGTTTTAAAATTTTCTTAAAATTCTGGGCAACCCTATTGCTTGAGTTTAAAAATTTCGGAAACGCATTTTGGTTTTAGTAGTATGTTGAGGGCAAGCAATGACAATAGTGAGCAGCTTATTGGTTAAGTAAGTGCGGTAAAAGAGTTTAACATATATTCTGGATTAGACGATATATTAGGTAGGGGCAAAAGCGACAATAATTTTAAATATTTGCACCAAAATAAAACTGTCAAGTCCAATATTTGGTAATTATAGAATAAAAAAAAAACTTTAGGGTTGTTTTATGCTGTTTCGTAATTTTAACATTTATTAAAACAAAAAAATAATATTTTTTTTTATGTCCAGGGTCCTCGGCAATTTTTATAAACACTTGAGCTTTTTAGGAATAACGGAACTGGGAGTCGCTATAATTTTTTTGCTAAATTGGGTAGAAGTTTGGTTTAAAACTTTTATGCGGCGTATTTTTTAAAACCTAGGTACAGTTTACCGTTTTAATTTTAAAAGCTGTTTCATAAAAATAATTGTTAGTAAGTTATGACCTGGTGTATTATAAATGTTTTTTTTTTTTTTTAATTGTGATTAACATATATCACAATTACTATATACTTTTTAATTCTTTTTAGTTCTAAAACTGAATCTTAAAAACACCCTTAATAAATTTTTAGAAAATGTTAATGGAATAATTTTTAAAATTATTTCCAAGCATTTAAGAGTCCATCTAATTTATATCAGGTAACCAAATAAGTTCGTGCGGTTTTTGGTAGAATATCACTTTTTTCTGATTGAAGGCTGTTTATGGATGAATGCTGTTTGTACTCATTGAAGCTGCTTACAATACAAGTTAGCAGTGATGGTTTGACCCCTTTTCAAAAACTCATAATGGACAAGTCCAGTTGCTGTCCACCAAACACCCAACAAAACCTTGTTTGGGTGCAAGGAAGCCTTGGGCGTGTGTGGTACCGAATCAGAAGGTGACAACCAATAATACGAACGCTTAGAATTCAAATACAAGATCCATTTTTCGTCGCTGGTTATTAACCGATTAAAAAATGGTTCATTAGCGTTGCCTCAATGTTTGCTGAACAAATTGTAAGACGACTTAATTTGTTATCATTTGTCAATTTATGTGGGATCCATTTGCTTAACTTTTACGTCTTTCCTAGCTAATAAGAATGCAACCGAATAGTTTCAGGACTCACATTGAACATTTCTGCAAGTTCTTGGCACGTTGTCCTGGAATTTGCGTCCACAACCTGTCAAATATCCTCGTGTTCATGATTTTTGGTCTCCCTGAACGCGATTCATCGCTCAAACTGAGATATCCTGAAGAAAAATTTTTGAACCACTTCTGTGCTGTTCGATCACTAACAGCATCATCTCCAAATACGGTACATATTTTTCGCGCCGCTGCAGCAGCTTTTGTATCAAGTTTGTACTCATACAGTAAACAACTTCAAATTACTGTTTAATTCGTCGCCATTTTCAATTATTAAAACTAGGAATGTAACAATTTTTAGCAACTTTTTATGTGTGTGAGAAAAGAAGGATTCATACTAAAGTAACAGCAGGTAAGAAACAATTGCTATCGATCAACAACATAAACAATATCCATGGCAATGTGCGATGTACAGCAACCGCACAAACTTATTAGGTTACCTGATATTACAAATAAATAAATAAATAAATAAATAAATATATACCTATAAACACTACATCTAAACAATACATATATTTATTTAGGTTATATAAATTTGTCATATTGTTCTAAATGAGCTACGGCAGTATTAAGTAAATAATATTTATTTAGAATTATTAGGTTTTATTTTTTTTTGATTCAATCGAAAACTATTTAAAAATCGCATTTTTTAACTTCTTTAACCTGCTGTTTAAAGTTTTTTCAAAACTTAGCTTTAATAATAAAATATTTATCAAACCAACCAAAACGGGGTACTACTTTTATGCTATAATTTATAATTTTCTATATGGTTTTTGTATTTTATTTTATCAGATATATCCTTTATTTAAATAACTAACTTTTATTGTAAATTTATAATAAGCAATCTATTTACTAGATGTTCTCATGCAAATTCAAAAACGTTACTCATTCTTGTAGATAAAGTGTTTTTAATTTTGCTATTTGAAAAGAAACCATAGAATACTGAAAGCCAATTAAAAAAGAGACATTATGGCTTGACATAAATATCATATTTTTTATTTCTACATACTTTGCCTCATTAGAAATTTAAATTTTTAAACAGAACAGTGACAATTTATTTTGGCGATAGTTTAAAGTCTGAGACGAAAAAAAATGTTATTAAAAAAGATGTTACCAATTATCTGCTATTTTATTTTGTAAGGAGCAGAAACTATCAAAATTTAAACCCATAGAATTTGGTCTAAATTATTTAAAAATTATATAAAAATTGGGTTTCATAATATCCAGTTACATTTATTTTAAGACTTTTGTTATATTTGAGTAAAAATATTTATATTTGAAATGCAATTATAGGGTACCATGGTAGTTCATTATACATAAGACATGTTGGTTATATTGCCTTCAAAATAAGTAAAAGGCTTTTACTTTTTATGTCCAGGCAAATCAAGTAAATTTTTAGGAAGTTGGTTCAGCTAGTACAAATCTATGGACGGTATGCACTTATGGACCCCGTCAGTTTTGTGAAAAAGTGATTTTTTTATTATTTTACTAACTGTCTGTTTAGTGTTAATATGGCAATTATACGTTGGGTTTAGCTTATTTTAAAAATTTAACTAATAAAGACCTCCTTTTCTTCCTATTTTAATATAACTTAAGAGACCAGGGTGTCCAATTTTTAACAAATGCTAGTTTTTGTTCGAATGTATGTAGCCAACTGACATATCACATTCTTTTAAATTCTAAAAAACTTGTACTTTAGCCGTGCTTTGAGAAAAACAACGTGATTCAATAATAATGTTTTTTTAAAGCAGAAATTCTAAATAATTTTTTATAGGTAGTTATTACAAAAAAATTACCAACGTTGTAAATGACATCCATTAAAAATATTATATTTACTTTTTTCACCTTCCAAGAGACATGCATATCAATGCCTTCCTTTAAAAATATGCAAAAAATGCAATCTAACTGAAACTAGAAATATACAGGGTTATTTTATAAAACGAAAAAAAAAGGTTTGCTTTATGTTTCAACAACAAAACTATTAAGACGAGAACCGTGTATAGGCCACAAATTTTTCCGTAAAAAAACTCGTTTTTCGTTTTTAATGTTTAAATATCTTATAAACTAATTAATATATAAAAGGTAAAAATTGCAAATTTGAAAATAACCCTCTAACTCCGAAACAAATTTTGCCAGCGACACTATTTATTTTACAAAAAAATAGCACGGTTTAAATTAAACTTTTTTTAAATGTAATGTAAAATTTAAATTTTGGATAACTAAAGTTTGCATTATTAATGGAATCTATACAGCTTAAAAAAATAATTTATGTATTTAGAAATAAATTTAATCTCGCTTATCTTCATTGGACGGCTGTAAAAACTTAAATTTTGGACTGCCATTTAAGGTAATACTTAATTACTAATGTGAATATATTTTGTTATACCTAATAATTCTAAAAATAACGTCAGTAACGTTTCTTTTACAATAGAATAAATATACAAATAAATAAAATATTTTTACATCCATTGTGACTAAATTATTTCTTTAGCACCATAATAAAAAATAATAATTCTAATTTAAGAAATAATTTACTGTCATCTAGAAGGACCAGCTTCTGAATGCACTTGCCCAAGAATTTGACTAGAATTATGTGCTACATAATTTGTTGCATTTATTTCATTATTATTACTTTTATTGTCACTATTAGCCTTCTTATTATTTACAAGTTCCGATGCTGGATGCAAAGTTACTATTGACTGTCTTCGAACTGGTGTTAAAGTAGGTACTGCACCATGCAGAATTGCATATAATGGAGCTTCTTTTTCTTTGGCTGGACTAACAGCTAAACTGGATTGTTCATCTTCTAACTGCATACTATTTTCTGCAGCTGAAGGGATGGTGGTAAGGAACCGCACCTGTAATATCGCATAAAGTATTATACAATGCTTATGAAAAGTTTCCCTTCAAATAGGAATTGCTTTACCCTAACTATCAAAGGATTTACATAAGTCCCATTATCTATTAAAACTAAAGTTTTTGCAAAAAATGCAGTGTATATAATATTAGGATATGCTAATCTTGACAACCCCCCTCTGGACACGCTTAAACTTAAATTTTCATTGCTATTACGTTATAATATAAAAGCTAAGTTTTATATACAGTTATAGTTTCTAACTAAAGTATCGGTATTTTTTAAGCGCACATCAAATTATATATAACTGCCTAATTTTAAATTTTTCTTCTGTATCGTTTGCGAGATATTAAAAAACGATATTATACACAAAAATAAACCATATTTTATTTACCATGATAATGTGTTTTAATACATGCTGACATGTTTAATAATTCCATTTAGAACTGTTATTTTCGAATTAAAAAAAATGAATAAGAAACTGTAGTAAACACTTTTTCAAACATTCAACAAATAAGGTGGTATCTCGCAAACAACACGGAAGAAAAATTTAAAATTGGACAGTTATGTATAACTTAATATGAGCCTAAAAAATAGTATTAAACAAACTTGCGTTTCTATCAATAAAGTCATCGATAACGTCATATCACAAATTTGGGGCACACTGTATATAAACGTAGTTTTTATAAATATGACATAACTACAATGATATTTATTTAATTTTAAAGCTGTCCGGGAAAAATATAAAAATTAAGCTTTACTTTGACGATTTGGCGTAGCACCTTTGCTATTTGTTACGTGCCAACTTCTTAGTAGCCAATCTAAGTTGGGTACATTGAGCAGTTCATTTTTTTATACTAACGGCCGAGTGATGATCGCGTTGTTAAATTTAGCAATGGACTTAGCAATTGTTAAAAGTTAACAACGGTTTAGAATGTTTAACAAAATGTCAGATTTTGACAGGTTGCCTACTAAAATCATTAAATAACACTGACAATGATGTTTTGTTAAACATTCTAAACTGTTGTTAACTTTTAACAATTGCTAAGTCCATTGCAAAGTTTAACAACGCAATCATCACTCGGCCGTAAGGCTGTTAAATTTGTAATCATTTTCTAAATAAATCAATTACAACAAAGTGAAACTATTAAAAACCAAACAATACATTTTTTAAATAAAGCTCAAAAAAGTTTAAAATAAATAAAATTATAATTTTTTAAGCAAAAAAATTAATTAAAAATATTGTATTTAACTAAAAGGTTAATATAGCCTATTTACATGGGTTTAGGTATTAAAAATGTTTCCCTAAAAGAATCAATAATAATTAAGAACTTTATTGGTTTTAATGCTTAAGGAATTTCATTGTGTTTTTAAATATCAACATTTTTTATTATTTGTTCCCTTATAAAAAAAAAAGTGTTTTACTGAATCTGCGTCTGTTTCTTATACAGCATTAACTAAGTAATTATATAGTGTATTATTGTAAAATAAAATAGGTTATATATTTTTAAATTGAAAATAAGCTTGGGAGTCAGTGTTTTTAAACTTGAAGATTTTTTTAGGGTAGCTACTTTAATTAAACAACTAGTGATGACTCGTTACGACAATGGCTCAGGTATAACTCAATACTTAAATTAAAATATTCAACTTGTTTAGCAACTTTAAACTATTAAGAACATAATTAAAAAAATGTTCTTTACCCGCTCTTATTGTTAGTTAACCAGAATACTATTATCTTTCTATTACCACCTAAAAAATAAAATTAGTCATATAAAAATTGTAGATTGAGAAAACTCGCATAGCATGGCAAAAAATTACCATAGTGATAAACATTTTATTAGTTAATGGGTAAAAAGGACTTAACTGCAGCTTTTAATATTTTTAAAGTATCTAAATAAATAGATTTAATTTTTAAATACAGCATACAAATTCAGAGTTGCAGTTACGTTTTTTTTTGCTGAAAATAGTAAACTTAAAAAAAAATTACACAAAAAGTGGTCCAATAATATACAAATTTGCGGGTAAACTGGCAAAAAGGGGCCAAGAAACAACAAGGTACGTTTCAAGATTTTTAAATATTCTTTTGGCACAAGCATTTTTCTACGATTATAAAAATATTAATTTTTGCGAAATCTTTGTTAGTCACGTATTCACTTTTATACTGTTTTTTCTTAAAATTTTATGCCAACAAAAGCAGATGCCAAAATTATAAGATATTGAAATATATTGGTACAAAAATGGTTCAATGTGGACATTTTGGCGCACAATGTGTCAAACAGTCGATTTCCTGAGAAAGTATTAATCATCAGACAAAAAAAACTTTTTGGTAAATATATTGACTTAACGATACATTAGAAATTAATAAGTAGCTAAATGGGCACTGGCACCTACCGTTAAACGTCCTGGTGATCCGGGTGGATCCATGTCATCTTGTATTGCATATTGCCTTGTTAACCTAGGTTTTATTCTAACTTTACATGGTTCGCTGGAACCACTTGACCTGGATATTCTCCAGGTACTAGTGCTAGCCGTAGTTGCTGATCCCGATGAGTCATTTCTGGAGCTGGATAGGTTTGAATCTTGCGATGTTTTGCGAGTCACTATCCATGAAGAAGCTCTTCTTTTTGGATCTAGCAGTCGCAAAGGGATACCGCAGTGATGATTGTGTCGCCATGAGTCAGACCTTTAAATAAATAATATATGGTGTGCCTTTTTAACTACCCAAGCCCACCACTCTTTTTTACTGTATCTGAATTATTTTGTTAATAACTTAAATTTTATTTTAATCTTATTTCAATAGTCATAATTGATTATCGGACTTTCTTTCACCGTAACACAAACTCTTTATCATTAAAAATTATTCTTTACTTTTTAGTTCAGTTTGCCATAAATGCATGTTTATTAAGTTTCTTTCTCAGTTTAATTTTTTTTTTAATTTTTTAGTCTCAAAACAATATCATTATATTATTTTAAGTAATTCTGTTAACGTCGCCTTTTCATTTCATCATTGCATCACTAAAATTTTTAATTAAATTTTGTTTTGATGTTAGGGTTCTCAATGGTATTTTCTTACAACTTTTTCAAAGTTTTTTTATTCAAAATTAGTTTGGAATATTTTTTTCAATATTCCCATTATTTATTTCTCAAAATCAATAATTATTTTACATTAAATTTAAAAGCGGTCCATTGTATTAGGTTTGACTTAATAAGTAAAACAATTTAAAAAAATACATGTAGAAAAATGCTGTATGTGTAAAAGGAATGCATACGTAAGGGACAGTACAGGGTGACGGAACCTGTGTATGCTTAAGGGTTGGTGTAGAGCATAATGGGCTTAGGCGTCAGTGCTCAGGGCCCCAGCGAGGGAACTCACCATGCTACAATAGATAGATAGATAGAAATCCTGTGACAAAGCCAGACTTTTAAAAATTGTAGCCCACAAAAAGTTTCTTCAAAACCCCAGTCCCGAAAATCGACAGGCTAGCATCGAAGCGAGAAAATAGTATAATCAGATATATATAATATATATATATATATATATATATATATATATATATATATATATATATATTATACAGGGTTGTCATTTAATAACGGATATATTTAATAAAAGGGGAGGTATTTCTTTTTCGAGACATTCCTTAGACACATCGTTTTTTTTTTGGATCGGACATATTTTGATATTAAACGTAGAGTGTCGTAAGAAAGTTTGACCGGAAAAATATTTTTTTCTTAAAAGGAACCCCCTGTATATTTTTACATTTTCGGATTCTCCGGAAAATTCTGGACATGTTTTATGTATAATGTCATATACTGTCTTCAACTGTTCAGGAAATAATAACGTTTAAATAATAATTATAACACTCTATTGCATCATAAATTGATTAATTAAATTCCACATTTTTAAAATTTATTTTATTAAATGCTGGAAGTGGCCGCTATTAACAGCATCTCAAATCAGTATGACCCATTTATAACCAGTCATTTCAATTACTTATACACCTCTGTTTGTGAATATTTAACATAGACTTCAAATATGTGTCAATTATTTAAGAGTTTCAACTGTATTGTTAATTGAAAATAATTACAGTGCGTTTAATTGAGACTTAGAGAATCGAAATATTAATTATGCTTGGCTGTGGTGAGAAAACTAAAACACACAACAAAGTTCGAATAATGTTCAACAATAAATATCCGAACAGAGAACCTGTAAGTCAGTCTACAATCAGTAGAATTAAGGCTAAGTGGAGAGAGATTGGAACTGTTAAGGATATTGGCAGACCAGGAAGAGCCGGGGTTCCTAATGATAAAAAACTGGATATCCTGGTTTCATTACATGAAAATCCGAACCTGTCAAGTACTCAGCTCGCTTTGGATTATACGCTTCATAGATAGATTGTCACAAAATTTTTAAAAAAGGAAAAGTGGCACCCTTATAAAATACAATTACTTCAAGAGCTACTAGAAGATGATCTAGATCGTAGAAATGAGTTTTGTGAGATCATGACCGAGAGAACTGATAATAAGCCTAGACTAGTAAAACAGATATGCTTTTCAGACGAGGCAACTTTTTGTTTAAATGCACAAGTAAATAGGCATAATTTTAGGTACTGGGCACCTGAAAATCCACAGTGGTTTGGAGAAAGTAATTCTCAGAATTATGAAAAGGTGAATGTATGGGCAGGGATTATTAATAACAGAGTAATTGGACCATACTTCTTTAAAGAGACTTTGACGGGGCAGCGTTATCATGACTTTTTAGTAGACGACTTGATTCCAGCACTGGATCCTGATGAAAATAATCCAGACATGCCAAATCATGAATTAGTGTTTCAACAGGTTGGAGCTCCCCACTAAACTGCTATTGTTGGAAGATTTCTAGATGATGTTTTCCCAAATCGGTGGATAGGCAGACGTGGATCAATAGAGTGGCCACCTAGATCACCCGACCTTAATCCATTGAATTACTTTCTTTGGGGTTATGTCAAAAATGATGTGTACAAAGATAAGCCACACACGCTTGATATCCTCAAAGATCCCATTCGTAATGCAATTAGGAATATTTCTCCAGACACAGTTGAAAATGTACAGCAAGAATTTATCGATCGCCTGGGGTACTGCAGAGTTGTTAATGGCGGCCACTTCCAGCATTTGATAAAATAAATTGCAAAAATGTGGAATGTAATTAATCAATTTATGTTGCAATAAAGTGTTATAATTATTATTTAAACGTAATTATTTCATGAACACTTAAAGATAGGTATATGACATTATATATAAAACATGTCCAGAATTTTCCGGAAAATCCGAAAATGGAAAAATATACAAGGGGTTTCATTTAAGAAAAAATATTTTTTCTGTCAAATTTTCTTTTGCGACACCCTGTATATCTAAATAATTTGATGTCAAATATATATATATATATATATATATATATATATATATATATATATATATATATATATATATATATATATATATATATATATTATATTATATATATATATATATATATATATATATATATATATATATATATATATATATATATATATATATATATTATATATATATATATATATATATATATATATATATATATATATATATATATATATATATATATATATATATATATATATATATATATATATATATATATATATATATATATACAGGGTAAGTCTGTAAGTGAGACCCCCGTTTATTGCTTTAAATATTCAAATTGGAAAAATGTTTTATACAAAATATTTTAGTTTTTGCTGCTCTATATTTTGCGATCAACGTTGTGTATACAGGGTGTATCAAAAAGCCCGTACAAGGACAAAGTTTATTTTTTTAAATGACTCCCTATATTTATTGTTACATTTTTGTTTTCTTCATAAAATTCCAGATATTTTTTATTTGTCATATCATATCCCTATCTTCAATTGTTTACGAGATATCTGCATTTAAAAACAAATTTTAATGGAAAAATCCGCTTATCTCTTAATGTTGTTTTACGTTTTTATGGTTTTAGCGGTTTTTTTAAGTGACAAAACAGCCATAGTAATAATAAATAAGTAATTAGATTTCATATAACAAGTAAAAATAGGTTAAACCTTAAATATGACAAAAACGATTTAAACAATTTTTTTACTGATTAATAAAACTGTCGTGTTGACATTTTTGGCTAGTTACTATGGTTATTATGCCACTCTGAAAAAACCGCTGAAACCATAGAAACGTAAAACATCAATAAAAGATGAGCGGATTTTTTCCTTTTAAATTTGAATTTAAATGCAAATATCTCGTTAACAATTGAATATAGGGATATGATATGCTAATTAAAAAATATCTAGAATTTTATGCAGAAAACAAAAATGTAACAAAAAATATAGGGACTCATTTAAAAACATGAACATTGTCCTTGTTCTGACTTTTTGATGCACCATGTATACATAACGTTGTTTGCAAAATATAGAGCAGCAAAAACCAAATGATTTTTGTATAAAACATTTTTTCTTAATTTGAATATTTAAAGCAATAAACGGGGGGTCTCACTTTACAGACTTACCTGTATATATATATATATATATATATATATATATATATATATATATATATATATATATATATATATATATATATATATATATATATATATATATATATATATATATATATATATATATATATATATATATATATATATATATATATATATATACAGGGTGTTACAGAATGTTGTCAACAAAACCCGGGGGCGGGTTTAACATTAAAAAATAGGAAAAAAAGATCATATAAACAAGGGTCCGGAATTGCTTCGTTTTTGAGATACAGGGCGTTGAAATTTTTAAAAAATTTTTGATTTTTACTAATTTTTAAAAATCCTTTTTTCAATTTTCTTTAAATTTGGTGTGTGTGTTTGCAATAGTAATGGGTATCTTTTGAATTAATTACATTTAAAATATTTATTCGATTGGCGTCCCCGGGGGTATCTTAGGTCATATTAACGAGAAAAAATATGTCAGTTAGTTTTTAGATTGCGCAACTAAAAAACTAAAAAGAAAATAATGTACAATGCTTAAATAATTTTATTAATTAATAATTCAAATAATAACTAAACGAAATACATAATTTAGAAAAAAAAAATTCTACAAACTAAATTTTATTTGTAACGAAAACTAGTGTATTAAGTTTTGAATTCAAATGAAATGCTCGAAATGGCTACCCTGAGCTTCGATACATGCTCTAATTCGCTTTCGCATATTTCTTCTCACTCTTGGAAATATTCGAGGTGTTTGGCGTATTGTTTCACAAGCATTGGTTACACGTTGCACTAATGTGGCCTCATTCGCTATGGGAGTGGAATACACCAGTTGCTTAACGTGTCCCCAGAGGTAGAAGTCGCACGGATTTAAGTCCAGTGATCGGGGTGGCCAAGGAATAGGCCCACCTCGCCCAATCCAATTTCCTTGGAACGTAAGGTTTAAATAATCTCTTACATTCCGACTGAAATGAGCAGGCGCGCCGTCGTGCATAAACCATAAATGACTGTGAACATTAAGAGGGACAACTTCTAGAAGGATGGGCAGATTTTCCTGTAGAAAATGCAGGTATGCTTGTCCATCCAATCTGTTGGGTAAAATAAAGGGACCAACCAGATAATTTTCAATAATCCCGGCCCACACATTGATCGAAAACTGCTGCTGGTGCCTCGATTGATGGATGATGTGGGGATTCCCATCCGCCCAGAAATGTTCGTTATGGAAGTTGAAAATACCATTTCTGGTAAACGAAGCTTCATCGGTGAACAAGACAAACGAAATAAATTGCCTATTTTCTGCAGTTCTTTGTCTGAACCACTGACAATACTGTAGTCTGGGTAGAAAAATCTGCTTCAGAGAGACCTTGAACCCTTTGTAAATGGTAAGGATATAGCTGGTACTCTCGGAGTATTCGCCATACATTCACATGATTCGTATTCCCCAACTGATTTGCCAGACGCCTTGTACTGATAGCAGGATTTTGTTCCACCGCTTCTAAAACGTTTTCTTCATTTTCCACATTTCGTGCAATTCTTGGCGCCCCACAATCCACAAAATTGCCAGTGAGTTTTCCCGTTTCTCTCAAACGTATATGGACATTCGAAAAAGTATTTATACAAGGTAACTGAAGGCCAGGAAATGCATCCTCATAGAGACGTCTTGCTTCGTGTGAATTCCCGTTTGCTTTTCCGTACATAAAATGAATGTCGGCTAATTCTTCAAACGAATAATTCACCATATTATTTACTTATTTTAAAGGTAACTTATTAAAAATTAATTAAAACACTTTGAAAGCAAATTACTAAGCACTCTACAATATCCTTTTTCGAAAGTTTGACATATGACAACCATTTACAGACGCTATCTAGATTATTAATTTTTATTTAAAATTCCGAAAGAAGCCAATTTTAATGATTAATAAATTAATTTTTATCTCGAAACCGGTGCGTTAAAACGAAAAAGTCCAAGAGGCACTTTTTAAGCAGAATTAATTTTCCTTTAGGGAGACGATAGTAGTTTTTGCAAAAAATTTGAGGTGCGCCGTTTTTTGACTAAAATAAAATGCTTACCACCACGAACGCCACTGACGTGAGAACATTAACGAATAAATTTTGGACAGTTTGAAATTTGTTGTTTTATTTAAATTATGTATTTCGTTTAGTTATTATTTGAATTATTAATTAATAAAATTGCAAGCATTGTACATTATTTTCTCGTTTTACTTAAGCCGCGTTCAGAGAATTATTTTTTCCTTAAAAACAAGCGAGACTCAAAAAAAAGTGAGAGACAAAAAGTTGTATTTTTAGTTGCGCAATCTAAAAACTAACTGAAACCTAATAAAACGCAGTGGCGTGACATATTTTTCTCATTAATATGACCTAAGATACCCCCGGGGGACGCCAATGGAATAAATATTTTAAATGTAATTAATTCAAAAGATACCCATTACTATTGCAAACACACACACCAAATTTAAAGAAAATTGAAAAAGGATTTTTAAAAATTAGTAAAAATCAAAAATTTTTAAAAATTTCAACGCCCTGTATCTCAAAAACGAAGCAATTCCGGACCCTTGTTTATATGATCTTTTTTCCTATTTTTTAATGTTAAACCCGCCCCCGGGTTTTGTTGACAACATTCTGTAACACCCTGTATATATATATATATATATATATATATATATATATATATATATATATATATATATATATATATATATATATATATATATATATATATATATATATATATATATATATATATATATATATATATATATATATATATATATATATATATATATATATATATATATATATATATATATATATATATATATATATATATATATATATATATATATATATATATATATATATATATATATATATATATATATATATATATATATATATATATATATATATATATATATATATATATATATATATATATATATATATATATATATATATATATGTGGAGAGGAAGTCTCGATCGACAAGTTAAACAGCAAAATCCAATATTGGGGTATCGATCAGGTGGGCTTAAGAAAAACTCTTGTCTACGACGCCGAGCTTTCGGAAAACTTTATTCCTTTTTCAAGGCTACAATACAGAGACAGTTTGTTAAGATAAAAAAAAATTTTCTTTATACAAAAAAATTTTTAGTTAAAAACAGAGTGATTTTAACAAAAACAAATATAAAAATCTATAACTTACGTGCAAAGTGAGTTAATTGTGAAGCAATCTTATAGAACTTATCAAAATTCCCCATTTATCGAGTATAATTTATAAATACAACACATGTTATTTTTTATGATTGATCAACAAAAGTTGACCGACATTTTATTGTCCGGTTCATTGGTTAGAGCCACATGTAGCAGGTCTCCTTTACAATTAATTACTGGAGGTAGAAGGGGATGGCTGAACTGAAAGGTACGCAGATGTGACATGCCCAGTGTCAACTGAAAAGGAAAAAATCGCGCGCGCACCCATACCATTGGTGGTGAGTAAGTACTTTTATTTTAATTTTTAAGTGTAGCTGACGTAACATATATTTAAAAAAAAAAAATTAGAAAGAAAAATTTTTTTTTATAAAGAAAAATTTTTTTTTTATCTTAACAAACTGTCTCTGTATTGTAGCCTTGAAAAAGGAATAAAGTTTTCCGAAAGCTCGGCGTTGTAGAAAAGAGTTTTTCTTAAGCCCACCTGATCGATACCCCAATATTGGATTTTGCTGTATATATAATATATATATATATATATATATATATATATATATATATATATATATATATATATATATATATATATATATATATATATATATATATATATATATATATATATATATATATATATATATATATATATATATATATATATATATATATATATATATATATATATATATATATATATATATATATATATATATATATATATATAATCATAAATATAGGGTCCTGCAACGGTACGTCGGGCTTCTCTACAGCCTAAACTAAAAGTTAGGAGTTCCGTTCAAGTGCAGGTATCAGTTAAGAATAAAAGCGCATTTTAGGAAAATAATGTGGTATGTACAGGGTGGCCCAAAAAATTGTGGCAAACAAAATTCACTTTTTTTTAATAGTAACATACTGTATATTTTTGCCTCTAGGGAACCTCCTTAAGCATCTTTATTTATTCCTAAAATATTTCAGCTTTTAAATGGTTAGTTTTGTAGCAATAAATTATTTTTAAAAAATAATTGAATTTTCATGACTCCACTTAAACACATATCAGCACCATAAATACAAATTTTATGTCAATATTCGATATGATTCTTATTGTAGAAGACTGTTGGATGCTCTAACCTGGTTTTTGTGGTTTAATCTTATACAGAGTGTTCAAATTTATTTTTTTTAATTCAAGAAAATCAATGCTATTTTTCTCAATTTTTTTAAATGGAACACCCTGTATATTTATTATGCATTAAATGTAGAATTATTATACCAACATTTTTTGTTATACCAACATAATTGTTATCTTTAACCGTTCTGGAAATATTTATAATAATTACTAATTTATTTGTCTGAAAACCGTTTTATTTGGAAAATACTGATAAACACACCGAAAGTATTAATTATAAACTAAGGTAAATGTTCAAAATGCCTTCTGCTGGTTCTGAACTAGCATGAATTTTAAAGGTAATACTAATTTTAAAATTAACAATTTCTTAAATGAGGCAAAAAGCAAAAACATATTCACTGATTCACGCCTTGTAAAACATGCTGCACAATCGCTATATCCATGGAAACAATATCATACTTGCCGGATCCTATTAAAAACTAGTACGTGACATTTTGACTATTATTTTTTATTAAGCTTTTGTGTCAAAAACAATAATAAGAATAATAATGAATTTTAGCAAAGATGAGCTTGTTGACATGATTTTTGTACTTGGAGAAAATGAAAGAAACTGCTTTTTAGCTACTAGAAATTATGCTGCTCGATATCCTGACAGAAGACGCCCGGATGAAAAAAGTTTCAGAAGATTATTGGCAAGATTTGTTGAGACGGGAAATGTCGCATATCAAAAGCAAGAAAGAATAAAGCCTGTCACCAATGAAGAAAATGAGTTGGCCGTATTGTTGACGGTAATTGAGGATCCGCATATAAGTCAGGTAAACATCGGAAAAGCAGTAGATATGAGTGAAAGATCGGTCCAGAGAATTAAAAAAAAAATCGTTTCCACGGCTATCATATTCAGCTACACCAAGCCCTTTCTAATGAGGATTTTCAAAATCGTGTGCAATTTTGTACCTGGGCAAGAAATAAAATACATGAGGATCCTTTATTTTTTAACTACGTTTTATTTACAGACGAAGCAACTTTTCATAACAATGGATGTGTAAATAGACATAACTTCCACTATTATTCTACTGAAAATCCTCATTTTATGCGTCAGACAGACTCCCAGCACAGGTGGTCAATCAATGTGTGGGCTGGAATTGTAGGGTTACTATTATAGGTCCTATTTTTTTAATGGTCATCTTAATGGACAAATGTATTTACAGTTTTTACAAAACGAGTTACCCAGATTACTGGCAGAAATTAACCCACATGTTAGAGGCAGGATGTGGTTTCAACAAGACGGGGCACCAGCACATTTTTCACGCGATGTAAGGGACCATCTCAATGCAACTTTTGAACAGCAATGGATTGGTAAAATGGACCTACCCATTGGGCAGCTAGATCTCCTGATTTAACAAAACTCGATTTTTTTATGGGGATACATAAAGGAAATTGTTTATAAAGATCCGCCCACCACTGCAATTGAAATGGAACAACGAATAAGGAATGCTTTTGCAACAGTAACACCACAAATATTAAGGGAAGTGAACAGATCTTTTGAGAGACGTGTCAATTTATGTTCAGATCAAAACGGAAGGCATCTTGAACACTTATCTTAGTTTATGATTAATACTTTCGGTGTTTTTATCAGTATTTTCCAAATAAAACGGTTTTCAGACGAATAAATTAGTAATTATTATAAATATTTCCAGAACGGTTAAAGATAACTAGTAGGTTTGTATAACAAAAAATGTTGGTATAATAATTCTACATTTGACGCATAATAAATATACAGGGTGTGCCATTTAAAAAAATTGAGAAAAATAGCATTGATTTTCTTAAATTAAAAAGTTAAATTTGAACACTCTGTATAAGATTAAACCAAAAACCGGGTTAGAGCATCCGACAGTCTTCTACAAAAAGAGTCATATCCAATATTGACATAAAATTTGTATTTATGGTGCTGGTATGTGTTTAAGTGGAGTCATGAAAATTCAACTATTTTTTAAAATAACTTATTGCTACAAAACTAATCATTTCAAAGCTGAAATATTTCAGGAATAAATAAAGATGCTTAAGGAGGTTCCATAGATGCAAAAATATACAGCATGTTACATTTAAAAAGTGAATTTTGTTTGCCACAATTTTGGGCCACCCTGTACATACCACATTATTTTTGTAAAATGCGCTTTTATTCCTAACTGATACCTGCACTTGAACGGAACTCCTAACTTTTTTAGTTGAGGCTGTAGAGAAGCCCGACGTACTGTTGCAGGACCCTGTATATAGGGTGTTACAGAATGTTGTGGTGAAAATTTAATTGCAGATTCTACACCAAAAAATATGAAAAAAAGTTCATATAAACATGGGTCCGGAAATGCTTCGTTTTTATGATACAGGGTGTTTAAAGTTTTTCGTCCTTTATAGTTAATTTCATATTTCTCGAAAACCCGTGGGTATATTAAGATGAGTTTTGACGACTTACAGCATGCACTGAAGCAGAGGAAAGCCATTTTCGGCATTTGATCTAAAGTTAAAATCGAATACATTCTTCCTGAACAATTAGTTCAAATAAAACGTGTGGGTCAAAACGAAAAAGTCCAAGAGGTACTTTTAAAGCAGAATTAAACTGGCTTTAAGAGACAATAAATAAAAATATAATTTTTGCGAAAACCAGTAGCGTACAGTTTTTTTTTTCGCTAAAAATAAGGACTTACCGGCACGAACGTCACTGATGTAAGTGCCTTATAAAAAAATTTGTACATGTAAATGTGACCTATAATTGTACATTTGCGTGTACGAAAACTCATCTCATTATCTTTACGGGTTTTCAAGAAATGTGAAATAAACTATAAAAGACAAACAACTTTGAACTCCCCGTATCATACAAACGAAGCATTTTCGGACCCATGTGTATATAACTTTTTTTCATATTTTTAGATGTAGAATCTTCCCTTAAATTTTCCTCACAACATTCTGTAAAACCCTGTATATGTGTGTGTGTGTATCTACTATTGATTTGATAAAATATCATTAACCAGCAGCCTATATTTAAGTTTTTATACATTAAATAAAAATAGAGAAAAACCTTGGTGTACCAGATAAACAATAATAAATATTAAAAGCTACCTTTATAATTTTGTCAATAAGCCTAGGGTATCTAAACCATAACACCATTTATGCAATCACAGATGCATCCGCTTAAGTAAAGACTTTAATAATGATTCCTTATAACCAATTGTAAGTATTTTACTATTAAAATTTGTGAGAACCAAGGGTCTTTAAATTTAAATTTAAAGTATTTTAACAATCACAGATTTTTTGTTCTCAAATCTAGCTTGCGCCATTGTTTATCTTGGAATGGTTCAGAAAGTTTATAGCTTAGGTACTAACGTACCGTGGATGTAAGTAATGGTGGTTTATTGGCATACTTAAATGTCTAAAGGTTTAAAATAAAGAAAAAGACCTAAGCAGAAGCAGTTTTTATAGTCTGGATCACGGGTGGCCAATCGGTCGATTGCGGCTTTTAGTCCAGTCGATTGTGGCAAGGCAAATAATACATATTTAATAATAACATGTAAAAAATAAAAATTTAGAAGTGGGTGGAATTTATTAGTTATCCATTGAATAATCCCATTGATCACAGGGACATCTATGAAATGGCTAAAAAATTTGCAGGTACACATGATATTTCAAAACTAAATTATTACTCTGTGCTGCGATATACTTCTAAAAGTAAGGTCATTCTCTGGTCTGGATTTCTGGGCATTGGTCTTCAACGAGAAATATTTAAATCAAAAAAATATGTTAAGTAAATGCACTTGTGTTTTGGTTCAACTTATGGGATTAAGACTTTTCCTACTTCAAACACAATAAAAGTAAACAGCGTTCTAGCTTGACGGATGCTCATACAGTGGATTTTTTAATGATGGCAGTTACCAACTACAAACCTAACTTTGCTAATCAAGCGGCAGATGCTCAGACGCAGTGTTCATACTAAATAAATACGTTATTACTATAATTTAAAATTTAATGTGTTTCCTCTTAATAAAAAAAAATGTATACTGTTTCATTTAAAATTTTGACAAGTATTTGATTGGTAGATCGCACAGGGTTTCGTCAGTACACAATAGATCTTGAGTCTAATTAAGTTGGCCACGTCCGGTCTAGATACTCTAAGAATAAAGAAGCGCATAACGTAGCCAAATCGAGCATTTTCCAGAGGCACTGTAATGGGATGCATGGGTATGTCAAAATATATTTTTTATTTCCTTGGGACAAAAACCGTCAAATCATCCTTAAGATTACTGGTCTAGTAGGGCTCGTCGGTGTGCAAAAGTGGAAATAATATTTTTTTGGTTGGTATAATGCCTAGACCTAAAAACGATATTTTAAGAAGGGTCTATTTCTTAAGACAGACAGAGTTGACCAGAGAGAAATCCTAGCTGTGGTTGTGTTGCAATGAGTAATAAGAAACATTTTCATGACTCCGAACATGATTGTGTCTTTAGGTCATTATGGACAAAATTTTTGGTTCCTTAGTCCAATAAAAATAAAAGTTTTGTAAAATGCTCCACTCTAAATTTCATTTTTAAATCAGACTTAAAGACTAGCTTGAGAAGAAAGTAAAAATGAACAATTACCATAAAAGGGAATAATCGAAAAAATAAAGTTAATAATAATACTGTGCTATACAATACATCTATAATACCCGTTATACGTCCATTTAAAGTAAGACTAGAAAGCCAATCATAACGTTTAGATAAAAAACTACAGGAAGTAAGTTTGTTAAGAAAGGCATCATAACAAAACTGGGTAAAAGCCTTAGATATACCAAAAGAAAAAAAAAGGGATTTATAAGAAAACTTAAGGGTCTTGTTTGGTTTATGTAAAATAAGTGTAAAGGGATCTGCTGTAATTCTTTCGCGACGAAACTAGTACTGTCTGAAATATATTACTTTGTGATTTTAAATACTTCACAATACCTAAAATAAATGATTATTTGTATTTCGTTGCAAGCAGTAAATATAAGGGATATAGCTTTATGCTTAGCAGAAAGACTTTTGGATACTTTCTTGTCACAAAAAATTTTAAGGAGGCGGGTAAGGATAGGCAAAATGTAGTAATTGCATATTTTGGTACGTGTATAGTAGTAACAGGTAGTATACAATTTACTTACAGAATGTTGGCATCGTAAAAGACTCTTTTAGTAACTGATAATTTACAAAAAAATATTAATTGCCACTTTAATTGACAACAATAAATGTTTGTTTTGATGATACCTTTTGGATGGTTACTCTCTTACAGCGACCTACATGTTGTAAAACTTTATCTTTATAAGATAAAAACTATTTTTATAAAATTACATAATACTAATACTCTTTTGAGAGATGTAGTAAAAAATCTACCTAAGCTATTTTTTTGTCTTTAAAAAATATATTTAATTTTTCCAGTTTGGAACTGGTAATGGCCCATAGATATTTTAGCAAATGTTTAAAAGTGATTTTTAGACAATCGAAATAGCTCCTGCAGTTTTTTAATAATAACAAAAACAACACCCATATTAGAACAATTTAATACCTGGACGAGCTAAAATTCTCACTTGAAGACACTGATGATGCCCGCTTGTGTTGTTTCTGTTGGATTTCTGCAATTTGGTACGTATACGTATCATTAGGTGTTCTTCGATGTCTTGGTGGTTTTCTTACGCAAAGTAGCCATCTTGCTTTTCCTATTAACCACTCTCTCATACGTCCTTCTCTTGGTAACCTTGGCTGTGGTTTGACCGGTTGCTCTCCCAATAATTTTGTGTTGCACGTGCACGTGGGCACTTGATGGTCTTTATTTTCTCTAGATGATCTAAAATATCGGAGATATTATAAAACGACTATGGCAATGGTAAATATATATTCATTATGTAGAAAAAAACTAGAGGTTTAAACTTTGTATGGCATAATCCAAACAAAGTGTTTGGTACCATTATTAACTTCCCAAAATTAGGATCAAATTGGATAGTACTTGCAATATAACTTAAATTTTTTTAACCAATTAAACGACAAAGACACTTAAAAATTATCAATTTTTTTTTGAACTATTTTAGATAGTATACATTTTATTATTCAAAACTCAGTCAAATAAAAATTTTTAAATTAATTATTATGGAAAAAGATACCCTAAATTATTGAAAAAGATGATGTTTATCCTATTATTTAGAGAAAAAATCTGGGTATAATATTTAATAATAAAAGCTCACTAAAGCATGATCTTTATTTTTCTAGCTTGGTGGGACCACTTTAATCCAGATTCCATACACTAGTACACACATGTCATAGTCTCTAGCCTCATAAACTCAAATCTTCTTTTAATCTCCTTTTATTAAACTTAAAAAAATATATTTTGTAATTAAGTTATTAGCTAAATATATAGAAAAAATCCAACACACATTGAAATTACATGTTACCACAAACCCCAAATGTGTTACCATGCATTTAATTTAAAAAAAAATCTTTAAAGAAAATGCTTTATTATTACAATTAAAGTTAAAATATCTGTGTAGTTTCAATATTCGTATTTTATAATTTAAATAGTACTAGGTTATCTTTGTTTGATTCTAAGGTTATTAAAGGTAACCACAAAATCAACACGTATTCTACCAAATTAATTATTGGTACATAGTAAGGTTCTCAAAATATCTTAAATTTTAAAAGATTATTTTCTTAATCGTGATAACGATCATAGTTTAAATATTGATTTACTTTACTTTTAAGTAACCTTTTATTTTTATTATGCATTTTTTAGCAAGATCTAAGCACGTATACGTCTTAATTAACTATGTGTGCATTAGTCTATATACGCGAATTTGGACTAAAATACTCCTATCTGGCCAAAAGTTAAAATAATATTATCATGATAAACGAAGCCGCCACTGCAAATTATAACTTATGTCTAACTTAACGAGCTGTTGGTGTCAAACAATGTAATTGAATGGTCCTGTATATAAACAATGTATAATATAATATAGCAAACCTGCTACAACAATCCTTCAAGCGGAAAAACCGCATAAATGGACGATATTTTGCCTTTTTACCTTTAAATCTTGTTTTATAACAATAATTAGCAAATATAGAAGTAGGTATGTTGTCACCCTGCCCACCCCCACTTTGTTCACTTTTGGCGCCTCACAGTTCATTGTTTTTCTCGCTTAGCCTCTTCCACTTTCTTTGCTCCTTTCATTTAGCTCCTTTTACTTTCTTGGCTTCTTTCACTCAGCTTCTCCCACTTCTTTTGCTTCTTTCACCAGCCACTTTCCGTGACCCATCGACCTAGCTTCACCAGCTACCAATTACATTGAGGTTAACTACCGTTGGCAAAGTCTACTACTACTACTACTAACCACAGCTAACCACAACTAACCACAACTAACTTAAGTTCCTTTCCAATACTACCATACAACGGTTTCAAATATCAGAGTTTCGATTAAGCAGCTAAAGTCCGAGCTACGCCTCCGAACTATGATCTAAACCTTCTAAGTGAGCTTCCGAACACGCGAGCGTAACGGCGGTTCTCCGATAAAAAATCTTGCTTCAGTCAGACTCGAACCGCAGACCTTCAGTACAACCCTATGCCATATTGCTAGTCGAGCTATTAAAAATAAGTTCGTTTAAAAATGTAAGCTTACTTGGAATAGGTTTTATATATATATATATATATATATATATATATATATATATATATATATATATATATATATATATATATATATATATATATATATATATATATATATATATATATATATATATATATATATATATATATATATATATATATATATCCGGTGAAAACGAAATCACTACCGCCTTTTATTTTCTTGAATAAAACATATAGCTTTCAAATTTTAGGATGCTATATATATCATAAGATGCTGATTTGGATATTATAACATGTCTCTATCACTTCCGGTTTAACCGGAAACGACATCAACTTTGATTTTTCAATGGAATACCCTGTATATTTTTTTAAATTTGGATTCTACGAATCATTTCTGATATAAAATGTATATTATATCCTATACCTATATCTGCTAGTTTTTGAGAAAATTTCGATTAAAGATGTCCAAACTACCGCATATTATGCAGTTTTATGGGAAAACAAATAAATGATATAAAAATTATTATGTTTAATTTAATTTTTTCTGGAACTCTATCTGTGGAGGTCATTCTACTCGGGTTTACCAAGTGCTCAAAATTGACTTTCCAATAATGTTACTTCAAAAATTTAAATGCAACACCCTGTATACTTTTTAAATTTGGATTCTACAGCTCATTCCTAATATAAAATCTATATTATATCCTATACCTATCTTTGTTAGTTTTTGAGAAAATGGCGATTGAAGATGTCCAAACGACCGCATATTATGCAGTTATAGGGGAAAAAATAAACGTTAGAAACGTTAATAAGCCTAAAATAATTCAGGCCATCTCTTTGGAGCAATTTTGTTATTTTAATATTAGTTTTTTATTTAAGTAGTTAATTAAAAAATAATTTAATATTAAATTAAACAATACTAAATGTTTCTAACGTTTATTTTTTTCCCCTATAACTGCATAATATGCGGTCGTTTGGACATCTTCAATCGCCATTTTCTCAAAAACTAACAAAGATAGGTATAGGATATAATATAGATTTTATATTAGAATGAGCGTAGAATCCAAATTTAAAAAAATATACAGGGTGTTGCATTTAAATTTTTGAAGTAACATTATTGGAAAAGTCAATTTTCGCAGCACTTCCGGTAAAGCCGGAAGTAGTTTTATTATGACCTCCACAGATAGAGTCTCCAGAAAAAATTAAATTAAACATAATAATTTTTATATCATTTATTTGTTTTCCCATAAAACTGCATAATATGCGGTAGTTTGGACATCTTTAATCGCCATTTTCTCAAAAACTAGCAGAGATAGGTATAGGATATAATATACATTTTTTATCAGAAATGATTCGTAGAATCCAAATTTAAAAAATATACAGGGTATTCCATTGAAAAAATCAAAGTTGATGTCGTTTCCGGTTAAACCGGAAGTGATAGAGACATGTTATAATATCCAAAATCAGCATCTTATGATATATTATAGCATCCTAAAATTTGAAAGCTATATGTTTTTATTTAAGAAAATAAAAGGCTGGGTAGTGATTTCGTTGTCACCCGGTATATATATTTTATATAGGGTGTCTGAATCGACAGAGAATGTTTATACAGTTAAACATGAAATATTAAATATATAAAGAATCTCATTGCCCACGTGATTTAAATATATTTAAGGGTAATGCACAGACGTAAAGAAAATGACAGCTGTCAGTAATATGAAACCACGTGTTTTTAAATACTAAGACTAAAACCTTAAATCGATATGCGCAAACGCGGTTACTTCAATGGTTCGGAAGTCTCGCAATTACTACCTGAACAGGGTAGTAATTACGTATTGGGAACAGGTCGGTGGTTTAAAATAAAGAAAGCCCTATCATCAATGAATTAGTCTTTAGGTAAAAATTCTGCAAATACCTCGCACTATTAAGTGAATAGATACCGAGAGTGTCTTATTGATCCTAAAAGGTGGTCATCGGATTTGGAGGGTTTTTCCCTAGAACTTGAGGGTCGGTCCTCAGACATCGCCAGACGCCAAAACTTGTGAGGCCAGCGTTTGCCCTTATTTGGAAATACAGTGCCGGTATTTAGAAATACAGTGACGTTATTTGGCAATACGTTGCCACTATTTGGAAATTCGGCGCCTTGATTTGAAAATACGGTGTCGTTATTTAAATATATGGTGCCATTCCTCAAAAAAATAATGTTTTTAATAATTCTTAGATCCTAAGTATACTAATGTAAACATTCTCCCAAACAAACAACAATAACAAATAATACCGAATAATTTTAATTATTTAATAAAGTTACTAATAAAGTATTAAAAATTATTACTGATACTTCAATTTCCTTATTAAACATCTGATGATGTATTTACTTCCATACTCCTGTATGACATGTTTACCGTCAAAGGTAAACAATGTCTTTACAAACAACTGATACTGTAACTAAATAATTATCGAAACGCCTATTTCGTACTCGTAAAATTAAACTATTTATGACGCGACTGAACAAATTATCGAAACGACTTTGTATACTCTGTATTTCTATATTACATATTTATCATTAAAAGGTATTTTTAACCTTACTATATTTTTTTAATTATCTAGTATTACATTTTAAATTACCAAAACCTTAAATTAATAAACTGTTACAAATGTTATCAGCTTGTTTTTAAAAAAATAACTTATTTTTCTTAGTATGAAAAAAAAAGAAAAAACAACTATTCGCTTAAATTGAAACCACTTATAATTTTTTAAAATCTTCCAATTTAAAAACACCCTTATCTGCTTACTTCCTCATTGTTTTAGTCTTTAATTCTTATAGCCTAAGTCTATTTTTTAAAACAGATCACAATTCCTTTGTTCTTCGTGGAAAATAAAAAAACTATTTCTAGAATTAATAAGGCCAACAACTTCTTTTTTCATAAATATATCCCCTTGCCATAAAATGATGCAGTACTTGTAGAAAAAATTTTTCACAACACCTAGTATGGTTTTGATTCTTACCAGTTACTCTTCCTGTGTGTCGCACAATCTGGCCTTTTTAAGCCACAAAAACATATTATAAGATTCTTAGTTTACCTTAAAAACGTTTTAAAACTTGATAAGAAAAAACCCAACAACAGTAAAGATAAAACACCCTTATTTGTGAAACCGTTCCTTAACCCCCGGTATGGGTTATTAAAAAAAGCTTTCGGTGAACTATTTTTCACATACGTTTTCCTTGAAATGTTTACCTTTGAAGTTCGAACCCCGCTGGCTTTCGCCGGACCACAAAAAGCTGGTCGCCCGAGTCCTGGCGTCCGTTGTCCGAGGACGAACGCTCAAATCCAAGAGAAAAACCTCTAAAATCAGATGACCACCTTTCAATATCGCAAAGAGAAGCTCTCGACATGTATTCACCCAATATTGAGAGGTATTTGCACAATTTTTACACCAAAGACTTATGCATTTTTTTTTTTGATAAAAGTGCTTTTACCTGTTCCCAATTGTTATGTGATTTTTCCGCAGAGTGGATGCTAGCTGACCACCCACGTTTTTTTTTTTTTTTTTTTTGAATAATTTGTGCAACTATTAGGATGATGAATGAGCACCATTATTACCGCTAAGTGACCGTTTTACAGCTGTCCAAGCCGTTAACTACGTGGTATCAGGTATGTTTCAGTTTTAAAGCACTCCATAAGGTCGAAATTACCAAGCAACTGAACCGTCGAAGAACCAGCGTTTGCGCACATCAATTTTAGAACTTAGTCTACAGTTTAAAATTAAATATATCAAGACTTTCTTTTATCGGGGGACCGCTGTAAAGCTGCAGCACTTCGGAGGTTCAGCTTAGGGTTCAGAGCGGTGGTTCGGTCTTCGGCTGCTCGATCGTAGCTCTGATGTTCGAACTCGTAGTTGTTATAATTGAAGACTTCATTTAAAGATCCAGTTGATGGATTTTATTATATAATTCAAGTTACCTGAAGAGCTCATAATAGCCCTTGCCAACGTAATTAATGCAAACGTCACTACCCAATATGACTAATGTCAATCTAGTGTCAATATAACTAGTGCCCAAGTGGGGAGACCTAAATGGGTGGGACAAGGAAAGTGGTTGAAGTTAAGGTGGAGGACCCAAAAAAGTAAAAGAAACTAAGTGGGAGAAACAAAGAAAGTAGGATAAGTCACGGAAGTGGGAGAAGCCAAAAGTGGAAAAAATCGGGGTGGACAGGGTGACAACATACCCACTTATATAATTTGGTGTCATTCTGGTATTAAGTCTTTTTATTTAAATAGTCAAGGTGTGGTTTTTATCAAATTATAGCTCAATAAGCTTAAGCAGCCAATAACAATAAATTTGAGATAAAAGAAAACAACTTTTAAATGGCAATGATAAGTAGAGTTAAAAAAGAAAGTTTTGCGTAAAAGTAAATAAAATCCTGATTCAGCGGTTATCTGAACATATATCCGCATGTTTTGTGCGTTATTTTTAAATAACACACCGTTGGATTGTTGTGCAATTAATGCACATTTTTGCCAATTAACTTAGTTTTATCCATAACGGTATAAAATGTAAGACGTGTGAAGCCTACCTAAAACCGTGTCGCCTGTATTTTTGTGTAGATTTAAGTAGATTTAAACAAATATACAGGTTTAATTTGCTTTCAAGTTTAACAACTAAAGCATACTGTCATCTGGCTGATTATTCGCTAAATTAATTTTTTTTTTAATTTAACCTGAATTTGAAATAATTAAAAATATTTTTAGTGCTCATTTGCAAAATTTTTAAATTATTGAATTTTTTACCCAACAGCAATTAACAACAAGAACAATACACAATTTTTTTATTATTATTTTTCTAGAAAAGTATAATTTAATTAAAAAAGTGTTTAAAATAAAACAATTAAAATCAATCTCTCCAGAAAATAAAAAACTCTGTAATAATTTTTTCTCAGGCTTAATTCGTTACCGTGTACGCTATTACGTTTAAAAATATTTGCTCTTAACTTTTTTTACGAACTGTCAGGATTGATCTAAAATGCAGCGATACGCCTTAACACCCATGTAAAGTTAGTTGAACTTTTTGTTACTGGCAGTAGGTAGTGATAAAAAAAATAATGGATTTCAATCATCAACCCCTCATTTATCATTTTTCTTATGTATTTGATGACATCTAATATATTATAAAGTATTAAACGCTCTACAATATGTCGTTAAAAGCAACACGCTGCAAAAATTGAATTTAAGAGGGTCATTATGTCGTGGTTTGGCTTATTATTATTTTGGTATAATACAACACTTTACTTAATAGTAGTGTTGTAATTATTTTATTTAATTAAAAAAAACAGGCTAATCTCTAAAACTAAATACGCTTATCTATCAAGATTTCCTTACGACTGTTACATTGCGTATAGATTTTAGTAAATTACAATTAAAATTTAAAATCAAAATAATCATGCTAGTGTTTCTACCTTTGTCACCAAAATAATTGAAAAAATCGTATACATGTATATATATATATATATATATATATATATATATATATATATATATATATATATATATATATATATATATATATATATATATATATATATTATGTATACTATTGCTAACTTTTTTATTATACGAGATACAAGTTAGGTTAAATTAGCAAAGTTGTTTACATTTGTACGCTGATTACAATGACCATAATAGAAAAACAAATGAACATCAGATTTACGAGTTATTCACCAAAATATACCACCCTGTATTTATTGCGTTAATTCGATAGAGAATGTAATGTAATGAATGTAATGTATACAATCAGTTATAAAAATATGTTTTCTAAGATGATAAATAGCAGAGTTATTTTAATTTAAATGCATTTTCCGTAACTGGACGCAGGCAGCCATGGAATTCTTAAAATCGCACTTTTTGTACAAATTATATCGTAGTACGCTATGACAGAAACCAAATTTAAATAAAGTCCGCCATAAAGGATATAATTTGTCAAATCTTCTAATTACTTGGGTAAATAATAAACATCGTAGGTTCAGTTTTTTTTTAATAATAACGCATAACTAAGTAACATTAATAAAATACATTATGCAAATAATGGCTATATTGGCATCATCCAAAAAATCTTTCAACACATTTCTTAGTAAATTCAGATATGGTTTGCCTGTTAAAGATCCTTTATAAAACACAGGTTCAACAATTTTTGATCCAATGAGGCAGCACTATACGTTTAGGCAAAAATATTTTTGTGAATTGAAAGGATGATGGCGCAGGAGATTGCAATGCTTCAATAATGTTGGTTCTTTCGGTTAAACATGTCTCTATTACTTAAGTAAGTATCATTGCTCCAAAGAATTAATCGTAAAAAGTTTGGATTTTCTATAGCAGCATTTACAAACCATTGGCAAAAGTTTATATGCCTTTTCTAATTACCTGGCAACAAAGTTTTTGTGGGTCTGTATTTGTGGGGTACATAATTATGTTTTTTTTTGTTTTAATTTTGTTAATGGTTCCTTAGCATAGATCAAGATCTGACCTAGTCTCTTGTGGAGTTTTCACGATAAACTTTTAAAAATGCCAAAACATTAATTTCTGGTTGTTGATTAATTATAAAGGTTTTCTAATTTCTACGCATAAAAACACTTTTGTTTGATTGAAACTTTCGATAAAGGAGTAAAAAATATCTTCTGTTTGGCATATTTCCTTTTGAAAATAGTTTTCCTCTAAAGCCTGATGCCATTTTTTTGGCAAATTATGTAGCATTCTATCATATCAAACTTCTCCAAATGACAGTATTTTAAACAACAGTAGCATAAATGAACTGTTTCCTTATGATTTACTAGTTGTCACTAAAACATCATGGCGGATACACATGTTATCTTTTGTTTTTATTTTTTATTTTTGTCATAATTTGTACAAAAAATACGATTTAAAGAATTCCATGGCTGCCTGCGTCCAGTTATGATAAAATACATTTAACTTGAAATAACTTTACTATTTTTCATTTTAGGGAAAAAATGTAAATAACTAATTATATAGAAAATTACATTCTCTTTGGAATGAACGTAACAAATACAAGGTGTTGCATTTAAAAAAATATAATTTTGTGAACAACTCGTACATCTGATGTTCATTTGTTTTTTTATTATCGTTATTGTTATCAGCGTAAAAATGTACACCACTTCGCTAATTTAACGTAACTTGTATCTCTTATAAAAAAAAAGTTAGCAATAGTGCGACTTAATTTTGAACATTTATATATATATATATATATATATATATATATATATATATATATATATATATATATATATATATATATATATATATATATATATATATATATATATATATATATATATATATACATATATATATACAGGTGTGGAAAATCCAAAACCGAACATAGGGATAAAGTGTAATGTATCAAACAGAAACGGACAACCCGTTTAACTGTGTGAGAGAAGTGAGACAAAGCTTCGCAATGTGTCGTTGTTGGTTTCAAGCGCTGTTTCGAGCAGCGAAGACCGGCGATTCGAGGCATACGGGAACCGTCGTCAAGTGTACGGTGTTTAAGCTAATTTGGCGCGTATGTCCTAGTTTAAATTCGATCTCACTCTGTTTTAGTGGTTAATTTGTTTTCTTTGTTCTACTTGCGTAACGTCCATGTTCGGTTTTGAACTTTCTATATATATATATATATATATATATATATATATATATATATATATATATATATATATATATATATATATATATATATATATATATAAGCTTTAAATAAACTATATTTATATTTATATTATACAGTGTGTCCCAGGATGAGCGAATTTATAAGTAAAAATGACAAAAAAATTTGGGGTTGAAATTTGACCGTTTGGCATCCATCCCTGCTTGATTAAAAAATAAAATTTAGCATATTTTTATTTTTATAAAATCAAGCATGCCTTGATACGAGCATTTTTTAAATTTTATGAGTAGGTAAAGTAGTATTTCTAAGCAAGATATGAAAAAAGTTTATAAAAAAAAGTTGTTTAGAATGGAAAATTATGCCCGAATACCGAATTTTATAACCATAGGCCTACTTTGATTTTTACGTTTGGTGTACCAATTAATTTTTTATTCAGATTTAATAATAAGTAAATAATTTAAACGTAAAAATCAAAGTAGGCCTATGGTTATGAAATTCGGTATTCGGGCATAATTTTGCATTCTAAACAACTTTTTTTATAAACTTTTTTTATATCTTGCTTAGAAATACTACTTTACCTACTCATAAAACTTAAAAAATGCTCGTATCAAGGCATGCTTGATTTTTAAAATATAAAAATATGCTAAATTTTATTTTTTAATCAAGCAGGGCTGGATGCCAAACGGTCAAATTTCAACCCCAAAATTTTTTGTCATTTTTACGTATAAATTCGCTCATCCTGGGACACATTGTAGATGGAAACAGGTATCAATTTAATATTGTGTATAAGCTTTCACACATTCTTTTATACTTTTAGTACCGTAATAAAGATAGCAAAATAAAAAAATTAAAATAAAAAATGAAATAGAAAAATGTTTAATCAAATTAAAACTTGTAAGATAAACAAATGTTTTATTAGTTTTATTCAAATGTTTTTATAATAAAAAATAGTTTCTAAAATAAAAATTAATTCAAGTTTATGTTAAAATATTTGTGAGACAAAATAAATGGCGAAATGTTTTAAATGTTGTATCTAATTGCTTTGCTTTGTAAACCAAATTCCTAATTAACTATTTAGGTATATGTTAAAATATTTGTGAGACAAAATTGTTGTTTAGAAAAACGTTTGAATGTTGTATTAAATTGCTTTTCTTTGAAATCCTAAATTAAAATTATAATAAAATAAACTTTGGCTTAAATTTTACCAAAATAAATTTTGAATTCAAGTAATGATACAAGTTGATATAATTAAGCAAGAAAACCAGTTTATTTAATTTTAGAATGTTGACTATAAGAAAATAAAAGGGGTGTAATACAGAGCAAATTTCTAAAAGAAATTTCATGTTTGATTTGGGTTGTTCGGTGCTTAAATATTAAAAAAAATACTAAGTACTATGAAATTAAGGTTTAAGTTTTACAAAACGGGGTAAATTTGTCATCATTTTAATTATTCTAAATTTATGCATTTTAAGCAAAAATATGTATAGAGCATTTTTGTAGGACAACAACATAACAATATAGCTTAAGGCCTTGCTGCACAAAAAGAAAGCTGACCTTAAAGTCTTTAAATTGAGCTTGACTAAAAGTATTTTCAATAAAATTTGACATGAGTATGATGTTTTGTACTATACAACTTTTAATTATTTTTTTCAGATTTTTCTCTATTGTCAGATATTTTTTTCTTAAAAAAAGTATAACTTTTAAAAAAGGTAATTTATTACGAGATTCTTTTACAAACCATTGTTTTTAAGTACAGCAATAAAAAGGAATAAAATTACATTTATTTAATTGGGGTTAAAAGTCTACGAAACATAACTTAATGCCTACCAACCAGTCACCTACACAGCAGTCTATGCTTGAACATGTAGCTCGTAAATGTTCAAAAGGCAACAATCTGTAGTTACTTATGGCAACCCTTATTTTAAAGGTTTTAACGTTTTCTTCATTGTAAAGCAATGTCCATACCCACAACCTTTGCGGTTCAGAAAAAGTTGTAAAAAAATCTAATAAATAAATAAAAATTGCGATTTTTGTTTACTTTTAACTTGATTTTTGCATTTATTTTACAATAGTTGTTTTTTAAGTTTAAAAGGTGAAACTTTTTGTAGAAAAAATTATTCTTTACAAAAAAGCTCTTTACATATTTTTGCTAAAAATTCATAGAATTTACGATATACTAGAATTTTTAAGGTAATGACTTTACCCGGTCTAACCAAATTTATGAAACTACTATTTTATTTATTTAGCATTGCCCGAATACCACAGCCACATACAAAAAAAATAGTTTGTACCTAACATGCAATATGTATGTATCCTAAAGTATTTTTTCCTCCGAAACAAAAATTTGATTTCAAAATCACAGAAACTTCCTAATCTAAAATAATAACAATTCTTAAATACTGGCAAAAATATAGATATTTTTAATTTCTACATAAATACCTATTTCATAAAGACCATAAAAAGTGCACAATCGAAATAATTTTTGCCGCGGGATGTTTTTTTGGAACCTTAAAGAACAACCATTTTCCAAAAATCAACGCCAAATTTGATGTACGGGGGTTTTGGGGGGTTGGGGGTTATTCACTAATCCGAAGTCGGATTTGCAAAATTTGAGATGGTAGGTCTAACATAGTGAACCAAATATATAAACCTCTATCGATTTACGTCAAATTTGGTACAAAAAGATTTAAAGGTTCGGTAATCATGAATCCGAATTTTGAAAATCTTGTCTTGAATTTTGCAAATCTAACTTCGGATTCGTGATCAGCGACCCCCAAAATCCGATGCATCAAATTGGTCGTAAATCCATTGATTTTTGAAAGCCATGTTTCTTTTAACTTTTAATAAACATGTGACACAATAATTCTGCTGGTGACTTTCTATTTTTTATGGCCCTCTTGCAACTAATAAACATTTAGAAAATAAATAGTATATTGTGCAACAAGTGAGAAAAGTTTAACATTTCCCACGAGTAAGTCGCAAATTAGCGAGTGAAAAATGTGCTTTTCTCACATGTTTCACATTATACTTTTTCTACAACCATTTTTTTTATAGCAAAAAAAAATATATTAGTATTTTTATGAATAATATAGTCAATCACAATATAATCACTTCCATTAATAATTAACGTTTTTATTTATGTTTCAACAATAAACTAGTAACTGTAATAATTAACTTATTTGCGTTATACATTAAAAACACTAATTAAGAAATCGGATAAAGTACAACATTCATAAAATTGACGTTTGCAATAAATATGGTGCTCGTTCATGCATCACTTTTCTCACAAAAGTACTTTTCTCACTGTTTGTGGGTTTTCCTCATTGCATGAAAAATATTTTATTTTAAAAGCTAGCAACCAGTAAGAAAAATGTTACTTTTAGTGCCAGTCGTAAAGAAAAACTTTTTTTGTATTTTTGTCGGTATTTTTGTCCCAAATTTTTGGTATTTTAGACCTATTTTTAGGTTAGGAAGTTTCTATGACGTGCTTAATTTTGACACCATATGCGTGTTCCGAAGAAAAAAACACATTGGAATACATATATCGTATGTAAAGTACAGACAACTTTTCTTTTTTTGTGTGTTTTGTGTTTAATAAGTTAGGAATAAATGTAAAACCTTAGAGTATTATTTAAGAGAACACTAAAATTCGGCTACAGAGATTAATTGTAAATGACACGTACCTATCTGCTAAACTATTTGTGTTTGCAGGTGTTTGACGATTACTAAAGTTGGAACTATGACGACATCTTCCAATACCTCTCGTAACTCTACTTTCTTCAATAGCTTTACATATCATCACACAGTCTTTTTTAAATTGTTTTGTTAGGATAGCATAAAGGAAAGGATTACAACAAGAATTAAAGGGCAATACAAACACTGTAAATACTTTGGCTTGTTCTAAACTAATAAGTTGCAGTCCAAAAGCTGCTGTAAGTGAAAAAAATGCTATTGGAGACCAACACAAAAAGTCAGTAAACACTAAAAGAGCCATCCGTTTGGCAATGCGCGAATCATTTGAGTTCCAAGCTTGAGACCCGCGAATGGCACAGTACATTTTCAAGTAGCACCCCATAAGTATTAAAAAAGCAACACCATTTATGAACATAAGAAATACTACATAAGTCAAACTTGCGGTATCTTTAATCTCAAACGGTAGACACACGGCAAATTTTCTATAATCGGAAACACTAATAAGCGGAAGAACCGCCATAGCAATCGCAAAACTCCATCCACAAATCATAATGTAACCAGCGTGCTTTAAAGATAAACGTTTGTTTAAGTGCATGGCGTGAGTAATCGCATAGTTCCTTTCTAAGGTAATAACTGCCAAGGTGTAGACAGACAGTTCCGAGCTAAGGACTCCCAGAAATCCGGCTAATTGACATCCCGGAGACATTTGCCAAGGAATGGCGTACATCCGGAATTCGCCCAGAGTGGAGGCGTCGACGACAGCAAGGAATCCTGAAATTAAACGAATTCTATTAAAATCGGATTATTTTCCAAAAACTAGGGCATTTCAAATTGATTTGACTGGTAGGGATTTGAATTAAAAATTAGAAAATTTTTACTTTTGTTTTAATATATCTACAGGGCTACTCTAAAAGTCGACTTATTTTTGTTTAAATAATAAAAAAAATTATGTCAAGCATTGTGTCTCAGATCCGTCTTTTCTTACATAGTCATAATTATATTTCATTCGGTCTGTTAATGTGTATAATTTAGATAGGATTTATCCTTTTTCTGTGCAATTACTTAGTTTGCGTATTTTATGCCTTAAACAATTTTTAGTAATGAGTAAAAATTAAATAAACTTTGTACGAACACTTCATTATTCGCTAACAGCGCTGTAAAATTTAAAATTATAAAAGAAAATCTTTTTCCGCAAAAAAATAGTAGTAGTAACGTATATTTTTTTTTCTCAAAATAACAAAAAATCTGGTAATGATGATCTTGAGACGTACAACATCTTTGAACTGCTTATTATATATTTAAAATCGTAAAACCAAGGCCATACCCAAGTTTTTTTTCGGGATGGGAAGGTAGCTAGTGAACCTATTGACTTCCTTCTACCTCCTCATCTCGAGCCGCAGGATTAATGTGCAGTAGACCGGCAATTACTTTAAAGATCCAAAACCAAAGATATCAAAACTACATGCACTATACAGGTGTCACCCATTTTGACCTGAGGGATGAGGTATAATGCGTAAATTTAGACCACCTCGATCCAAATCTAAATGCCTTTAAACCGTACATTTCGACCCATGAAAATATTCAATTAATTTATCTAAATATGTAACGAATCATATTCGTGATTATTCAATAATATTATTAAGAGACTTTATAAATTTTAATGCAAAATAAAAGGCAAGTAAGTTTTAATTTAAACCTTCATTATTGTTATGTAAACCTACGCTACCAGAAAAACAAAATAATATAAACAAACAAAATCTCTTTATAAGAATGAGGAATAAAACTAAAAAGAACTAACCATGACGGTTGCTGGCTTAGGTTCCTATAAATCCTGGTGATTTGAAGAAGTTATTACTCTTTAAATAAAACCTACTTATAATAATGAGAAATAAAACAAACCAGAACTAACTATGACATTTTCTGGCTCAGGTTTGTGTGAGTTTTGTTGATTCAATGAAGTTAATACTCTACAAACAAAATCTTTTTAGAGGAATAATACAAGAAAACCATTTTTACATTTTACAATTTTAATATTCCTTTACATATTTTATCGTTAAAAAATTATTGTTTTCCCCTAATAAATTTCCACACATCTAACCACAACTAACCACAACTAAAACTTTTTGACTTAAAATATGTTTCTATTTGTACATTTAATAGTTCTTTTATGGAGGGATGTGACAGAACACTGAATTATTAAAGTGCGCATAAAATATCAACCCTTGAAAGTCTGATTTTGTAGGTCATAAAACAGACAAGTGACTACGGCCCTGCTTAAGACAGATCTAAATTCTAAAAAAAAAAATATGCTGATCAATAAAATAACTTCTTATAAAGCATATATGTAGTTTACAATAGAGCAATTTTTTACCTTTCGCAATCCCTAACTTTAATAAAGGTGGACTCTAAACTTTTAAAAATATGTGGAAATTATTTTCTTAATATACAAACAAAATATTTAATTGCTGAGTTAAGCATAAAAACATTTTATTGTTTGCCAAATAATAAAAAAGCAACCTATGAGCACAAAAATCATTGACTGACCAAATTTAGAAAGTTTAAAATACACAGTTTACTCAAACAATATGACATATGCCACAAATATATAAATTTATGACAAAACGTAAATTTAATAATATATTCTTATTATTAAGAGTATATATTACTTTTTACAAATCTATTTTTTTTTATTGTAGGTACCTATAATTACTATAAAATCTTAAATAGTTGAAATGTTAAATAATTGTTTTACTTTTAATTAAATTAATTGCATCATTTGTTAAATAATATATATTATAACAAATATTTGTTACCATTTCTTTAAATTTGCATAATTTTTTTGTAACAAATTAAAAAATAAATTTTGAAAAACTTCTTACCAAGATAAATTCCCATAAAAAAATCTGCGGCAGCTAAGTTACAAACTAAAAATCTTGGTACATCCATTTTGCTTCTGGAAAATATCAATACAAAAACGACGGTGCCATTTCCTAAAAGGGAGCAAAGAAAAACAATCCATACGCCACATCTCAATGTCCACCAGTCAAAAAGATCCTGACAGGGAAGAAATGGACCCGGTGAAGGTAAACACTGGATTTTTCCCGGAACTCCTAAAAATATATTTGAAATAAAAAAATATTTTGTTTAAAAATATACATCCGTTTATACCTAAAAACTAAATAAATAATGATTATACCATTTTAACACACACGTTTGTAAAAAGATAGATTTTAAGAAATTAAAAATAAGTATGAATTTTATTGTCTTTTAATTATCTCCTAAAAAACAGCTTCATATTTATCCCAAACAGGATATGGGTAAATTACCTGTAATAATACTGTCGCCAGGAAATCGAACCGGAATATCCTCTTCCGCAATATACTCCTCCATATATGATGGAAAATTTCCGGGATATGTGAAATCAGATCTTATATTTTCCCATATTGCTTCAAATTTACTTCCGAAACTTTTTGTTATATTTTCTAAAAAAAATTGAGGACAAAAATTAAATTATTGGGAACGTGTTACGTGTTAGACTAAATGTTATGCATTAAATTATATTTAGATTTATATAAAGGATTTTTGTAAAAAAATATGTTTTAACTGTTTAGTGTAAACACTAATTTTTTAGTTTATTGATAAAAAATATAAATAAATAATTGTATTTTTAACGTTATAAAATATTTCTACGTATAGTACTATTAAAATCTATATTTATTTTGCAAACGATTTTATCATATTATGTACAAAATCAAATACTTTATTTGAGATTTTGGAGTCATCCGGGGCGATTTACAAAGTTTGCTAGATTTTTTAGCAATCTATTACACTTCCATATAGCCTAAAATATTAACCCCCGAGAGTCTGATTTTGTAGGTCGAAAATCTCAGAAGTCTAATTTAAACGGTAACTGCAAAAATATAGTAGTCACTTCTTACACCCCAAAGCACATCCTGCTTTTCTTTCTGAAATTAAAGTCTTTTAGGGAAAAGGAAATAGGCTTATAAGGCAGACTAAGCTAACCGTCGAATTTCCTCCTACCCTTACCATAAAAGATACACAAAACAGGCATACTTTTTATGTCTATTTTACAAAAAACCCAACGAAATGCTTACACTAGTCAGGCAAGAGAAAAAGCTTCTGGTAAAAAAGTTTTTCCAAAATAATTTTTTTAGACAATCAAAACGGTGATCGCAGCATTAGTGCGCAAGTAGTGATAATTAATCTCCCTCAACAAACCCAGGTCTGTTTTCGTAAACAACCGTAAGTTTAATAAAATCATTGTTAACTTTTGAAAAAATAAAAGGATCACATGTAGTATAAGTAATGTAGCTTTAAAAACCTTTCAAAACAAAAATTTAATTGTCTTCTGTGCAATACACAGGTTACGGGCAACTTTCTTAAAAAAGAAGCATTATGGTCGACGTCAGTTATACAAATTTTGCACCCAGAATAGTGACCGCTGCTGGTGTACCAGCCTTCTTCTTGGAACCCTTTTCACAGCCGATTATCAAAAAAAAAAAAAAAAACTTTTATATTGGCTCTTATGCTAATAATATTTGTTTGTAGGTATACCTCGAGCAAAGACAGCCAACGCAATGCGAGACTTTCCGCCCTCGGACGTACTTGAGGGTTGAAAAGGGGTGGTTTTAAGGGTAACATCGCGCCAAACATTTTTTTCCAGTTTTTTTATGACTTTGAGATGATCATATAACAATTTCAGACAAAAAAAAAATCACCATTTTTTATGACTTTAAGATATTCGTATAAAAATTTCAGATCAATGCGAGAGTTGGATCAATTTATTTTGATTTTTTTTCGGCCCTCGGACGTACTTGAAGGTTGAAAAGGGATGGTTCCAACGGTAACATCGCGCCAAAAAAAATTTTCGGCTTTTTTATAACTTTAAGACTATCGTATAAAAATTTCAGACCGATGCGAGAGTTGGATCAATTCATTTTGAATTTTTTTCAGCCCTCGGACGTACTTGAGGGTTGAACAGCTTTTTTATGACTTAAGACTATCGAATAAATTTTTCAGACCAATGCGAAAGTTGGATCAATTTATTTTGTACTTTTTTTGGCCCTCGGACGTACTTGAGGGTTGAAAAGGGGTGGTTCCAAAGGTTACATGGGGCCAAAAATTTTTTTCATTTTTTTTTATGACCTTAAGACGATCGTATAAAAATTTTAGACCGATGCGAGAATTGGATCAATTAATTTTAATTTTTTTTTCGGCCATTACCCGTACTTGAGGGATGAAAAGGGGTGGTTCCAAGGGTAGCACCGCGACAAAAAAAAATTTTTAGCTTTTTTTATTACTTTAAAATAATCGTATAAAAATTTCAGGCCGATGCGAGAGTTGGATCAATTCATTTTGAATTTTTTCGGCCCTCGGACGTACTTGAGGGTTAAAAAGGGTGGTTCCCAGGGTAACATCGCGCCAAAAAAAAAATTCCAGCTTTTTTATGACTTTAAGACAATCCTATAAAAATTTCAGACCGATGCAAGAGTTGGATCAATTTATTTTGAATTTTTTTCGGCCCTCGCACGTACTTGAGGGTTGAAAAGGGGTGGTTCCAAGGGTAGCACCGCGACAAAAACAAATTTTCAGCTTTTTTATGACTTTAAGACGATCGTATAAAAATTTCAGACCGATGCCAACGTATTATTGCAATAATGCTTAAATACATACCTCTAAACCTGGTTTAAAAAATGGAAAATCAAAATTTACCCTGACATAACCCAAGTGCTAATAATTTTGAACAAACGTGCTCAAAACCATGTAAACCTTTTTTATACAATACTATATATTATAAACTTGTAAGATCGGATCAGATATCAAATCACCACTTGCAAATAAAATTTTAAAATATTTTAATCACTTTTAGCTAGCATCAAATTTTCCTTTCCTAAAAAACTTTTAATCTACAATCCATTTTTCGAAAAAAAATACGGACACAAACCTTTACCACTTAACCTGAAATATTTAATTATCAAAACAACACATACAAAATTCTTAGAGACCCAGTTGTCCAAGTACATAAAGCAAATAAAACTTAAATACAACACACATTTTTTTTTCTTCTGTTTGGTCTTTTCCTTCCCAACCATGGTTTAAGCTTCTAAACCCAGCATTTTATCATTTTCTTCTTGAATTACTTCTAAATCTTTAAGGCTTAACTCAAAATAGAGACCGCAACGAAGGCAAGAGCTCTCGTAAAAAACTCGGATGGGTTTTTCGAACATACCCATTTTATTATGTCTTAAATTCTAACTTAGTATAAAGACCGTAATGACTGTTTAATTCTCCCCTTAAAATTTTGTAGACTGTACAAATTAAAAACTTTTACTCTGCGACATTTCCTATAATATATTTTTTTCAGATTTCACCGATAAACCCTTCATAAAAGAGAAGCAAAAGTGTTCTGACAAAACACTAGCTTAAGAAACTCCTTTTGATCAATTGGGTTGTATTTAACAATTTTGTGCGAGTTCAAAAAGTTATTATTATATATTTTGTAGAATTTTTAAGAGACTCTTAAGCTGTTAATAAATTGCTTATACATATACTACCAACATATACTAAATAACCTTATTTTTTTAAGGATATACAGTTACTTACGTTGTGAAGGCCAGAGATCGACGGTACTATTCCAAATATTTAAGTCAATATCATCTATATCAGGAAAAACTATTAGATCTTTTGCCTTTGGTGGTGGGTTTAATGGTATTAAAGGTAAAAAAGCACAACAATGGTATGCATAGGAAAGCACTAAACTCTGTATTCTTGGAAAGTCTTCTGGTGGGGGAAATTCACGAAGATTAGGATTATTAAAAGTTTTTAAGTGTAGAAGTTTTTCTAATCCTGCCGACGGTAGATGTGGAAAAACATTGTTACCCAAATTCCTAAAATAATTTAAACACTTAGATTACAAACACGATATATTCAATATTTATGCGGGTACTTACAAATCCTCAATTTTGGATATTGGTAAAAAGGCATCAGGATGAATAAATGAAATTTGGTTATTCTCCAGATCCCTAAAACACGTAATTTGTTTTTATTTTAATACCAATATAAATTATTAAGGTTTTAGAAGTTGCTATAAAAAATTAGGGACAAACTGTAGAGTGTAAGCAATTAAAGCCTTAAAAAGGCAAAATTAGAACTCTTAACCTCTAACTTAAAAAAAAATTAAAATGTCACCAGAAAAAAAGAAACTAGAAAATGAAGAATTTATAATCTAAAAGAAACAAATTTTTAGTTAATAGTGTAAATGCGACAATGAAATAAAATTAATTAGATTTTAAAATCGTATAGCACCTTTACACTTAATGCAATTTTAATAAACAAAAATCCAAGTATACAAATTAAAAAACAAATATGGGATGTTTTAAAATTAGGGATCGTATAAAAAAAAAAGAAATATATATATATATATATATATATATATATATATATATATATATATATATATATATATATATATATATATATATATATATATATATATATATATATATATATATATATATATATATATATATATATATATATATATATATATATATATATATATATATATATATATATATATATATATATTATATTTTATATATATATATATATATAAAATATATATATATATATATATATATATATATATATATATATATATATATATATATACATATATATATATATATATATATATATATATACATATATATATATATATATATATATATATATATATATATATATATATATATATATATATATATATATATTTATATATATATATACCGGGTGTTTCTCAAAGGTGGTTCCCCCCTATAACTTTTTTATCTTTTAAGATGGGAAAATGAAATTTGGCTTATCGATATGTGACCTAAAAATGCATTGAATGACGTGTTCAACTGTTTCTGATGATTTCCGGTTTCACCGGAAATGACCTCAACTTTAGAATTTTAAATGGAACACCCTGTATTTTTTTATCTATTCGATAGAAAATGAAATCCTAAATACATTGACACCCCATATGTCAACTTTTGACATTTTCCTTTAAAAATATTTAATTTTTTAAACTTCAATCTAGAGTGCCATGACGTCGTTAAAACAACCAATTTTGAGTCAGGGAGGCGTGAAAAAATAGTTTTAATTATCTGACGTATTTTATATCTTTTCCAAAAAGGTAAAAAGATTCGAAAATCTTATTTCTAGACATAACTCAATTTTTTTAAATGGAACGATAGTGGCTCGTTGGCATATTTAAAAAGATCATTTTTTTGGGAATAATTTGATACCCCACACTTAATACTTTAAGTTAAATCAACTCTAAAAAAAAAAAAAATAGGCAAAGTAGTTGTTGCTTATAAAATTATTAAAACATCCGGGCCGTGGCGTTCGAATAAAAACATATGCATTTCGGCAATTTTGTCAGGTAGGCTTGGAAATAAACAAAAACGTTAATGGTAAACAATGATGTTACATAGTTTAATAATTAAATGCAAGTTAGTTATTTAAAGTTATTGCTGGGTTCATTAACAAGGCATTTTAATTTAAATAGCTATAAATACAGGGTGATTCATGAGAAAATGTCAATACTTCAGGTACGTACTTAGAGTTCAAAAATAAGCATAAAAGTCTATACACATATGGGTCCGCAAGGCCTTCGTTTCCGATATACAGGGTGTTAAAATTTTTATTTATATTTTTTTTTATGTTTTAAAAAAAAATAATGTTTCGCTGAACATAATTTAAGAACAATAATTTTATTGAAAATTATTATACATATCGTTTAATTATACATTTTGTTTAATTTTTTTTTAAATTTTGCTATAATAAAATCAGATGCTTGTCATGTGTGGTATTTTTTTTAAATCCAAATATCTAGAAAACGATTGCTCATATATCGACTTTTAACAAGGTATACCTGTTTGAGGTAAAAATGACAAAACAGTTATTTATTTACTTAAAAATGTAATACAGTGCCGTACCAAAAAGTTGTGATTGTTCAAAATAGTAAAAAGACGTGTAAGTGGCTCCCCCTACAAGTTAGAGCCGCACTAAGATTAGATTTGAATCCATCATACCAAAAAACCCCCGGATACCAAATTTTACTTAAATATTTACATTATCATAAATTTTATTTAAAAAATAGAAAAATTAAATAAAAACTTTAACACCCCGTATTTCGGAAACGAAGGCCTTGTATAATAATTAATAACAATAATATAATAATTATTATTCTCATAAGAAACAACTACTATGCCTATTTTTTAGTGTTGATTTAACTCCAAATATTAAGTGTGGGGTATCAAATTACTCACAAAAAATGCACTTTTCGAATATGCCAACGAGCCACCATCGTTCCATTAAAAAAAATGAGTTATGTCTAGTAATAAAATTTTGAAATTTTTTACCTTTCTGAAAAAGACATAAAATACGACAGATAATTAAAACTATTTTTTCACGCGTCCTTGGCTCAACATTGATTGTTTTAACGACGTCATGGCACTCTAGATTGAATTTTAAAAATTAAATATTTTTAAAGGAAAATGTCAAAAGTTGACACATGGGGTGTCAATGTATTAAGGATGTCATTTTCCATCGAATAGATAAAAAAATTAAGGGTGTTCCATTTAAAATTCAAAAGTTGAGGTCATTTCCGGTAAATCCGAAAATCATCAGAAATATAATTGAACACGTCATTCAATGCATTTTTAGGTCACATATTTATAAGCCAAATTTCATTTTCTCACCTTAAAAATTAAAAAACCTTCAGAAACACCCGGTATATATATATATATATATATATATATATATATATATATATATATATATATATATATATATATATATATATATATATATATATATATATATATATAATATATATATATATATATATATATATATATATATATATATATATATATATATATATATATATATATATATATATATATATATATATATATATATATATATATATATATATATATATATATATATATATATATATATATATATATATATAACCTAACCTAAAAATGCATTGAATGACGTGTTCAATTATATTTCTGATGATTTTCGGATTTACGGAAATGACCTCAACTTTTAATTTTAAATGGAACACCTTAATTTTTTTATCTATTCGATGGAAAATGACATCCTTAATACATTGACACCCCATGTGTCAACTTTGACATTTTCCTTTAAAAATATTTAATTTTTAAAATTCAATCTAGAGTGCCATGACGTCGTTAAAACAATCAATGTTGAGCCAAGGACCGTGAAAAATAGTTTTAATTATCTGTCGTATTTATGTCTTTTTCAGAAAGGTAAAAATTTCAAAATTTTATTACTAGACATAACTCATTTTTAATGGAACGATGGTGGCTCGTTGGCTATTCGAAAAGTGCATTTTTGTGAGTAATTTGATACCCCACACTTAATATTTGGAGTTAAATCAACACTATAAAATAGGCATGTATGGTTGCTTATGAGAATAATAATTATTATATTATTGTTATTAATTATTATACAAGGCCTTCGTTTCCGAAATACGGGTGTTAAAGTTTTTATTTAATTTTTCTATTTTTTAAATAAAATTTATGATAATGTAAATATTTAAGTAAAAATTTGGTATTCGGGGGTTTTTGGTATGATGGATTCAAATCTAATCTTAGTGCGGCTCTAACTTGTAGGGGAGCCACTTCACGCCTTTTTACTATTTTGAACAATCACAACTTTTGGTACGGCACTGTATTACATTTTAAGTAAATAAATAACTGTTTTGTCATTTTTACCTCAAACAGGTATACCTTGTTAAAAGTCGATATATGAGCAATCGTTTTCTAGATATTTGGATTTAAAAAAAATACCTCACATGAGAAGCATCTGATTTTATTATAGCAAAATTTAAAAAAAAATTAAACAAAATGTATAATTAAACGATATGTATAATAATTTTCAATAAAATTATTGTTCTTAAATTATGTTCAGCAAAACATTATTTTTTTTTTAAAACATAAAAAAAAAATATAAATAAAAATTTTAACACCCTGTATATCGGAAACGAAGGCCTTGCGGACCCATATGTGTATAGACTTTTATGCTTATTTTTGAACCCTAAGTACGTACCTGAAGTATTGACATTTTCTCATGAATCACCCTGTATTTATAGCTATTTAAATCAAAATGCCTTGTTAATGAACCCAGCAATAACTTTAAATAACTAACTTGCATTTAATTATTAAACTATGTAACATCATTGTTTACCATTAACGTTTTTGTTTATTTCCAAGCCTACCTGACAAAATTGCCGAAATGCATATGTTTTTTATTCGAACGCCACGGCCCGGAATTTTTAATAATTTTATAAGCAACAACTACTTTGCCTATTTTTTTTTTTTTTTAGAGTTGATTTAACTTAAAGTATTAAGTGTGGGGTATCAAATTATTCAAAAAATGCTCTTTTTAAATATGCCAACGAGCCACTATCGTTCCATTTAAAAAAATTGAGTTATGTCTAGAAATAAGATTTTCGAATTTTTTTACCTTTTGGAAAAGACATAAAATACGTCAGATAATTAAAACTATTTTTTCACGCCTCCTGACTCAAAATTGGTTGTTTTAACGACGTCATGGCACTCTAGATTGAATTTTAAAAAATTAAATATTTTTAAAGGAAAATGTCAAAAGTTGACATATGGGGTGTCATTGTATTTAGGATTTCATTTTCTATCGAATAGATAAAAATACAGGGTGTTCCATTTAAAATTCAAAAGTTGAGGTCATTTCCGGTGAAACCGGAAATCATCAGAAACAATTGAACACGTCATTCAATGCATTTTAGGTCATATATCGATAAGCCAAATTTCATTTTCCCATCTTAAAAGATAAAAAGTTATAGGGGAACACCTTTGAGAACACCCGGTATATATATATATATATATATATATATATATATATATATATATATATATATATATATATATATATATATATATATATATATATATATATATATATATATATATATATATATATATATATATATATATATATATATATATATATATATATATACAGGGTGTTACTTAATGGTATGTCATAATTTGAAGGAGGCATTCTTGGATCGATTTTAAGTCGAAAAGTTCATATAAACGTGGGCCCTAAAATGCTTAGTTATTAAGATACAGGGTGTTAAAGTTTTAATTTTGCTTTCGTTTTTTCTTAATTATTCTTTAACCAAATGACCTAGCGGTACAAAAAATTTTGGGGGCTGGGGGTTTACTGAGGCGAGAAATTTAAATTCGTCCACGCTTTTGATGTTGTAGTAGGCGCCAGCTACGGCCTCCTCACTTGTTTTAGATGTCGTAACTTTTTAAACTTAGAATATTGACCCGTTTATTAAAGAATCAGTTACTATAAATTTCCCTCTGCATCAAAAGTATACTTTATTTAAGTCTCTAGGAGCAGGGTTCTCGAGATAAACACACTTTAAGGATCCCACAATTCTTTATGGAAACTGAATTTTGGCCAATTGCTTCAAACTTTGCATAGTGATATTCTTAACACGATGATCAAAGGTCTTTCAGGGGACAAAGCGAAAACGCCTCCAACCCTAAAATCACCCTCAAAGGTCCCCAATTCCCTAGTGACTTTTGAGGGTGATTTTGGGGGTTGGAGGCGTTGGGTTTTGTGCCCTAAAAGACTTTGATCACCGTGTTAAGAACTACCACTATGCAAAGTTTGAAAACAATTGGCCAAAATTCATTTTCCATAAAAATTGTGGGATCCTTAAAGTGTGTTTATCTCGAGAACGGCTACTCCTAGACACTTAAATAAAGTATACATTTTTGATGCAGATGGATTTATAGTAACTTATTTTTTAATAAACAGGTCAATATTCTAAGCTTAAAAAAGTTACGACATCTAAAACAAGTGAGAAGGCCGTAGCTGCGCCCTCTAGTAGCATTATAAAATATATATATATATATATATATATATATATATATATATATATATATATATATATATATATATATATATATATATATATATATATATATATAAAGAGACAACGCAGAAAAAGCATAATACCAAACATGTATTTAAAGTAAAAAACGCATAGCAAAAGAATCAAAAAGACAGAAGTCAAAAAATGCCAAAACACAATGACTAGACATAAAAAAGTATTAAAAACTGCACAAACAAACAAATTTTAACACAACACTCGAAAATATATGGGTCTAGGATTATTTTTTTAACAGTATTATAATCTTTTTTTTTTAATTATACTTACAATACTTGCAGTTTAGACAAATTATAAAATGCATCATAAGGAATGTATTGTATCTTGTTATGGGCCAAAAGTAAATCGTGCATTTGATGCATTCCACGAAAGGGCTTGCCTTCAATTGATCTAATTAAATTGCTTGCCAAATCTCTAGAAATAATAAAATTTTTAGATAAAATTTTTATACAGGCGTTTATTTTACTTACAATACTCTCATTTCCTTGCAATTGTTTATCTCTGGAACAACTGTTAATTTGTTGGACTTAACATCCCTAAAACAATTGTTTGAATTAGATTTTGTTTTCCTGACCGTGTTATTAAATTAATAATTTTTAATTCTCCTGGGTTTTTCGGTCATTTTTTTAAAAATTAATTTGAAATAAAATTAAAACATTTCTTTGACGTTTCGGTTTATTTCCAATTAAACCATCATCAGAATCTAGAACAATAAGATGTTCTTAATGTCTTTATATATACAATTGGAAACAAAAACAAATAACAAATATTAATTAAAGGAAACAAATATAAAGTTACATACCTTTTGCCTTTCATAAACCTACACTATCTAAATAAGATTTAAAAATTCAAAATAAGATAAAAACCAACACTTAAAAACTAAACGATGAAACTATTACGCTTTACATCTTGAATGTTAGTGATGAAAAATAGAGTATATTTTATAAATGTTGGGTCTACCCCTAACTGTACATAACTTTGGGCTTTCCAGCCCTAATAGGTGGTAAAAATTTGCATTTATTATCCTGTAATTAGGTCGTTATAGACGATACTTAGATTACCAGTGTCAGTCCTAAAATTTACAGTATTTTTTGTTTTTTTGATATGAATCATTTCTTTTAGGTTTCTTTTTTTATAGTTCGTTTCGTAATCTAGAATTTGAACAATTTGAAATTAAAATTATGTAGTTCTTCTATTGCATGATTAGCGAGAGCTGTTGAATTATCTTTAATATTTCTTATGCTTGTTTTGTGTTCATTTATTCTATTTTTAAATATTGCTTTGTTTGTCCAATATAGGTTTTTGGACAATCAAGGCAATCTATTTTATAAATGAGGTTCGTTTGATCTAATTTTGGGATTTCTGGTTTTAGTTTTGTGAAGAGTGATTTAGAATTATTTAGCGGTTTTTCAGATACATGAATGTTAAATGGATTCAGTACTTTTTTTATTTTATGATTTATTTCAGGGTTGTAGGGTAATGAAATATATTCCTTGTCTTTATTACTGTTATTATTTTGATTTCTATTAGGGTTATATAAATGATTTATACGTGCTTTTATAATTGGTTCTGTGAATTTTTTTGGATATTTCAAATTAATTTTTAAAAAAATGACCGAAAAACCCAGGAGAATTAAAAATTATTAGTTTGAATTAGATTTATATAATTGGCAATTTTAGGGTTTTGACAAAGACTTATAATATTTTTCTTGTATTTATTCGTACGGCCGCTTGTATATTATTGCCTTACACCCTTTACGTTTTACATCTATTAGATTAAAATAAAATATTTATTATTCCCCAAACAAAAAAAAACTGTATGTTTATTGATATTTTTCCCACCATAAGCTGCATGTTTTTTTTTTTTTTATTTTGCGTACTTCAAAACGTAAAATATTGTCACATCGACATCGAATAAATTGATCAGCAGTGTATCTTTGTCTTTAACTTATAAGCAGATTGAGCAAACAATTATAAATATAAATCTGATGATGCTTTTAAAAGTTATTTTAGTTTAGTAAAAATTAGTTCAAAGGAAAATTGTTAAAGTAAATTGTGTTTATTAGACGATTAAAGAGCTATGTACTAAAATGTTTATCATTAGGAAGAAAACCAAGTTATAAAAAAAACTATCCAGTACCCCTTTTTTATTTATTTAGCACATAATATTAATTGTATCTGATATTATTATAAACCAGTCCGATTTTTTTTTTTTTTAACTTGGGACAGTCCACGAAGGCTGATGCCTAAGTACTAACGTACCGTGGGTGTCTTCAGTGTGGTGAGAGGGAGTTTGTTCACACGGGACTTAAATTTTTGGAGATTGGGAGGAGAAGGAAAAACTTCTGCGGGCAGCAGGTTCCATAGTCTTGACACTCTAGGAATAAAGGAACGAAGAAAGCGGGAAGTTCGGGCCTCTCTAACTGAGCTGTAAAAGGATGCATAAAAGTTGCACTACGTGTTGCTCTGTTGGGAGCTGCCAGAGAAGGAATAATACTGGCCAATTCCTCTGAGCAGAATCCGTGAAAATACCTATAGAAGAGCGACAGATCCCCTACAGCTCGACGATGGGCAAGAAGAGGAAGAAGCCTTTCTGCAAGCGTTGGATCATTAATAAGACGAACAGCTCTTTTTTGAATGGAGTCCAGAATGCTAAGTGTTGTAGGGGACGCCATTCCCCAGACATGAGAACAATATTCCAAAGAGGGTCTGATTTGGGATACATACAGAGTGTACAGATTGGAAGAAGAGAAATATTTTCTGGCTCGAAAGAGGAATCCAATCTTTTTTGAAGCTGCCGAAGCTATGGATGAAATGTGTTTGTGCCAGTTGAGGTTATTCTCAAAAGTAACGCCGACTAGATTAAACGACTGTTTGTTCTGCAGAACTTGGCCGCTCATATGTAAGAGATGAGCATTCGCAGACTTTTTTCGCGACAGCGAACATGACTGTGTTTTTGAGGCATTAAACTGAACACGATTTTTGGCGCCCCAATCCAAGATAAGTTTGAGGTCTTGTGAAAGAGATATTTGCATTGACCTGCGTTTGTTTTCAAAATCAGAATTACACGGTGGCTTAAGAAATTGAATACTAGAGTGGAGGGTACTATCGTCAGCAAAACTATGAATGGGATTGATTGTGGAAGAGAGAAGATCGTTAATGTGTAGAAGAAACAGCGTGGGTGCCAGCACTGAGCCCTGGGGCACCCCAGCATTAATTTGGTAGAAGCTGGAGGAATGACCATCTACACTAACTGATATACGTCGATTAGAAAGGAAACTGGAAAGCCAAGCGCAAAGCTTAGGTGGAAGACCGTAAGAAGGAAGTTTGTTAAAAGCCCATCATGCCAGACCTGATCGAAAGCTTTGGATATGTCAAGAGCAACGATCTGGGATTCACCAAGAAACTCAAGGGACTTGTTCCAGTTGTGTGAGACAAAGGAAAGAAGATCAGCTGTGGATCTACTGTGACGGAATCCATATTGTCTATCATGTAAGATCTTATGTTTTTCCAGATACTTTATGATTTGGTAATTAATGAATTTTTCCATTACCTTGCAAACAACTGAAAGAAGATATATAGGTCTATAGTTAGAAGGGAGACTTTTGGATCCTTTTTTGGGGACAGGTTGCACACGTGCAGCTTTCCAACTCTCCGGGAAAATGCCCGTGTCGTAAGAGATTCGAAAGAGGCGAGTTAAGATGGGTGCAAGCTCGGGAGCACATTTTTTTAAGACGACTGCTGGTATGCCATCCAGCCCAGACGATTTTTTAGTATTAAGAGAAGAAAGAACACGCTTGATCTGTTTGACTTTAATTATATCGGACATTTTATGAGAAACAGGGACAACTGTTGGAAGAGGAAGATTAATAGGAGGACCAAGCGTAGAACTGGCAGCAAATTGTTTGGCAAATAGTTCGGCTTTTCCTTTGGAGGTAGAGACTATTCCATTTTCAGAGATTAGGGGTGGAAAAGAATTTGTGCAAAAGTTCTGACTAACATTTTTACAAAGGACCAAAAAGCTTTACTGCCATTTGAGCAAGAGAGAACTTTATCTTTTATTCGATTGTTAAAACGGTCTTTTGCTTCTGAGAGGGTCTGATTATACTGATTTCTGGCTTCAATGCTAGCCTGTCGATTTTCGGGACTGGGGTTTTGAAGAAACTTTTTGTGGGCTTGAAGTTTTAAAAGTCTGGCTTTGTCACAGGATTTAGAAAACCACGGTTTGTGATTTGAAGTTATGGGGTTCTTTTTAGTGTGGGGAATATAGGTCTCAATGCCTAGTTGAATTGTTTCGGTAATTTGTTTACATATTTCTGAAGGATCGTGAGTAGAAAAGCAGGTAGGATTCCAAGAGTAGCTGGCAAAGAAATCTCTTAGACCATCCCAGTCGGCCGAATTGTAGTGCCAGACGGTTCGTGGCGGCATGCTTTCAGTTGCCTCAAAATGAGTGAAGTATGATACGGTGACCAAACCATGGTCAGAGCGACCAAGGGGAGCAGTTACTGATGCTTGATAGAGTTCGGGAGTGGAAGTAATAAAAAGATCTAGTGGGTTAGAATTATGGGTGGGAACCCTAGGAAAGTAGGTAGGTTCCATAATTAGATTGGTGAGCGAGTTGCTGATTGCGAAATTTTCTGCTGCTCTGCCTTGTGTATCAGTTTTTGTGGAGCCTAGCCAATCCTTATTATGAACATTAAAATCCCCGAGGACGATTACTTCGGCAAATGGAAACTGGGAAATAATATTGTCGATCTTTATTGAAAGAAAATCAAAGAACTCGTTGTAGGAATTGTCAGACGGGTACCGGTATATACAGCAGATGAATTTAGTAGAAGATCTGAAAGTAAGTTTAAGCCAAAGAATATCAGGCCTACCCGATTCGAGGTTAGAAACCCTAACACAAGCCAGATCGTTGCGAACGTAAGCACAAACGCCGCCATGGGGTCGAAAAGATGAAATGAGTTCATAACCTGGGAAAAGGAGGTGGTTGGTTGCTGTTTTGGGACTTATTTGGGTTTCGGTAAGAAATAGTATGTGGGGTTTGGAGGATTGAAGATAATGGTGAACAGAGTTCACGTTAGAGTTAAGCCCACATATATTTGTAAACGATATCAGACTTTTCGATGGTGGCCCCCCAAATGTACCCCTCGCCCGGAGAACCGAATGGAGGGGTATTTTACCTCCGGATAACTTTACGTTCGGGTGTGCCATCATCATTATTTCCAAATTTTAGTAGAGTGGAAAAAAAGAGAAAGGAAAAGAAAAAGAAAGAAGAGGAAGAAGGAAAATTAAAAGAGAAAGAAGGAAGAGGAAGAAGGAAAACTGACTCACCGCCCAGAACTCGAAACGTACTAAGACTTCACGAGTCCTTTAAAGGGCAAGTGGGGTGGTACCGCCTCAGGTGAGGAAAGCTCCTCTACCACCTACCACTTTTATATTGTAGATAAACATACCACAAACATCTTAAACAATACTACTTTATGAATAAACTAAACATCCAGAAACAGCCGATTAAATAAAAGATAAGATAGATTATAAGAAAACTAAGACTTTATTTTTTAAGGGAATGATTACAGAAGATTTAATGATATTACCGCACTGCTAGCGCATAAAACAGAACTTGCAAGAAGGGGTGATTATAAATAAGACAACTGCAATAGATAGTTACAAGTATTTAGTAAATAATTCTTACAACTTAAAAAATTTTAAGGTCATATTTTAGGTAAACGCTTTATTGAGCCGTAAAAACACAAGTATTTAGCTCAACATTTATCGTGGGCCAGGGTAGCCTACAGGGTACTAAATTGATATACCAGACATAGCTAATTGTGAAAATATAAAGCAGTACTAGACTATTCAAATCACGTTGAACAAAATTAAAAATCTCTTTATTATTACATATATTTTTTGGTGTTTCTGCGACTTCCAGTTTTGTTCCTACGTTTTTAAGTAATTTAGTCCAGTAAATCAAGGGACAAAGCTGTAAATAATTCTGTACAGTTTTTCCTTGTGGCGCAGTTCTTAGGTCTTCGGAAATACTTTCAAGCAAAAAAAAGTTTATCAACATTAACAATTGGCAAAGGTCTGAAAATGGTCCCTCAAGGCCCGAAAAATGGGTTTCCCGCTAATATCTGCCAAAATATGCGAATTGTAGAATTTTTGGTTCGACAAAAAATGGAGACCGCCTTCTAAGCTACAAAAATGATCCCCATATATTTTTTCAAAAAATCGATAGTTTTCGAGATAACGGGACCCGGACCCATTTCAGCTGCCGCTCTATCGCTATAATGCCGCTATCTTCATGGAGTCACTTATAAGCGGGAGGACGAATTGTTCCATTACTCGGGCAATAATGTACATTTTTTTAATAATTCAAAATTTTTTGGAATGGGAAAACCCATACCTATCATTGCATGTGAGTTTGGGTTCATTCTAATTTTTAGAATATTAAAAAAACCGGTTGAAAATTTTGTTTTCACGATATTTTAAGAGTATTTCATTAATTTATTAATATTAAAAAAAAATGGTTTGGTATTACCATTTCTTTTTTATAATAAGACCTTAACAAGTGTTTAATAATCTCAGGAAATTTTCTTCATCATTTTTTTTTGCGTTTTGATAAAAAATTGTTTTGCCCATCTGCATTTTTTAGCCGTTTCCGGAGTTCTACCACATCTACTCAGTGTGGAATGTTATGGATTTTTCGACGGCCGTTTTTGCGAAAAATGTTGGTGTTGTAAAAAACATAGTAAGGACCATTTTTGTAGATTCCGAGGTGATCTTTATTTTTTGTTTAAACAAAAATTCTCTAATTCGCATATGTTGGCAGATATTCGCGGAAAACTAATTTTTGGGACTGTGGGGGCCTATTTTCAGCGGGTTCCCACGTCGAAATAGCGATAAACTTTTTCTCGCTTGAAAGCATCCACGAAGACCTAAGAATTGCGCCACAAATGAAAACTGTACAGATTTATTTACAGCTTTGGGTACTTTTAGGTCTTCAGTTACTGGACTAATAATTTGCTTTTAAATGAAAAGGAGATTACCACAACAACACTTATTTCTGTGGCTTTCTTCAAACCCAAATTTTTAATGCAATGTATTTTATAGGTCTTGCTATTTTAGTGTAAGCTTAAATTAATCTCTTAATAAATTTTATATTTTTTCATATTACTGACGAAGCAGGTTTTTGTAAATACGCTAAAAATCCTTTCTTGTAAATATTTGAGTGAATTTGATTTGTGATTTGAATTTTCTTTTAAAACTTAAATTTTTTATAAAATTAGTATTTTACCTATACTTACAAGCTTTTTAACTTTGGACAAAATTTACATAATGACATAGGAACAGTAGTTAATCCAGCTCTGTCCAGTCTTAGTACCTCCAAAGCGCTTGTACCATTAAGATTGGGAAATGTAGATAGTTCTCGGGCATCTGACAAGATCCTGATTTTAAAAATCGTAAATTAGTAAAACCCATAGAAAAAACAAAAAAATGGTTGCCAATCAAATAAAAATGTATAAAAATATTAAGATTTAAATAAAAAATTAAAACAGCCTAACAAAATTAAATTAAACAATAAAAGGGATAAAAATACACCAAAAAGTATTTTAAATTTAGGTCTATATTATTTTTTACGTAAAACAATTGTGCTTGCAACATACTTAATACATAAAAGCTCTTTTTAATATAAAAAAATATCCAGGACTTCAAAAATCTTTATTTATAAACGAATAGTAAACTCCTATATCCCCTAAAATAAGACACTAACCAAAATAATTAATACTAACGAAAGAAAATATCAAGATAAGTTAAAGTTTGAAATAAAAGTTCTATTAGGGACAATAAATATTTTGATATGGGATGTTAAATGGTATTGCCTTTCCCTAAGCGCATTGATAAAATCTCAAATGGAACTAATAACAATGCAAATTGTATTCAGTGTTCAGTGGAACTTATAGAACTGAATTCGATTACTGCAGCGATAATTGGAAATTCTTACATTGAAAATGCATTTTCTCTTTTCTTCTTTAAATCTTATGTAGATTTTATTACCATTTCCAATTTCCCCTGTTAAATGTTTTTTAGTTTTTTTTTCACTGATTTTTTGTTTTTTTTTTTACTGGTACTTTATTTGTCCTGCTTTCTAAATTCGTTATTTAAAATAGATAGTGACGTCATTTTATTATTACTTTTCGGCAAGCAAATAATTTAAAGACAACTTGTTAATTTAATTATGTGATCTGTTTTGGTGTAAAATACTTTTTTAACTACTTATACATCCCATTTTAAAAACGACAAAAAAAGAACAAATATTTTTTTATATTTAAAGTCTTTGGGTTACGTGCAAAAATAAAAGACTTTACTTAAATGTTATTTTATATAGTAATAGATAAGGAAAATTACATTTGTAAAAATTGTATAGACATTTGTACTTGGTTGCGTTTGTTTTAAAAATGAAAAGGAGGCAAATACCCCCAGTAATAATTTGTAATACCCAACATTGGGTTTTTTATTTATGTACATATTTTTTTTAGCACATATGCCATTTAAGGAAATTGTGTAAGTAAATATTTTATTATTTAAATTTTTTATAAGTCGTTTTTCTATAGAGACATTGATTTAGAAGTTATCTTTGTAAAAAAGTATTTAATATATTTTATATAGCAAGCATAGTTATATAAATGTTTTAGAGCAGAGGCACTCAAAATTTCCATAATTTTTTGTCGTCTAAAACTAGCCAAAGAAGATAAGTCTATTTTAGGGTAACGTTGAAAGCAATAAAACAAAAATAAAAAAACAATTTTTAAATATTTGTGAACAGGTTAACATTAGCGAGATTTCACCAGTTGTCTTTGAATATGTTTTGCCACTTATGTTTAAAAGCTCTAGAAATACCAATAAGTTACACAGGTATACAACTACACTGGGCGAAATTCTATTTCTTATCATTTTCCAATGAAAAATCCATTTGAATTAAAATCCTAGCTATTATTGTTTTAAAAACAATTTTTTCTTTACTTTTTGCATAGTTTATGCTAAGTATGCTTAATGTTCTACACATAGTGTATTTGTGAATGTATGTGTGATTCTTTACTTTGCGTTTCCTATTTAATAATGTTACAATTTTTTAATAGTGTCTTTAAGTATGACCAATAGATAACCGATATTATATTTACAGACTTCCACAGTAAAACATATTAAGTTGAATACATATGTTTGGTGCCGAATTTTTCTATGTAATAATGGATTTTCTTCGTTTGCTGCACTAAATAAACCACGGAATTTTTTTTTTTTAATATTTATTTCAAAACATTCATTTAAGCTTTAAAATTGAACCATTGACCGTAAATATGAAGAAAATGGAGGCAGTATGTGCACTAAGTAGAAAAACAAATATTTATAAATATTGTCTAAATTTTCTATAACTTACAATGTTAGTGCCTTGATAAAACATCATACAAATAAAATATTTTATGAATCAAACTTTAAATTTCCCTTGAACATTTGTGCTTTCTGTGGGTTAAAAATGTTGAGCAAGAAAACCGTATTTAAAAAAGTCCTCTTTAAAAAATGCCTTATTACGAAGCCAAAGAAACTAGCGGGACAATGTTATGTAATTGGTACATAGTTTCTATTGCTCGGTTTAAGGGACACTCGAAACAATTATGGATAAAGGTATCAAACGTACTTTTTCCACTACGATCGATTACACTAATGGTCTTGATGGCACTTAATCAAATTATTGATCCAAAAACTTTGATGGACAATGTACAGTTTTTATTGGCCTGGGTATTTAGCGTATCTGTCATGGTTTTTCTACGTCTAGTGCTTGTGACAACGCTTTGAGTTTTGCTGAAAAATAACCCAAAAAGAAACAAAATCAAGTTATTAAAACTGAACATCAGGTTACTATTTCTAGTGCTATTGTGCTGATAATACTTTACATAAACTTTGTAAAAAAGTATTCAAATTAGCATTTATTTGAAACAGGTTTAGCTAGGATTACAATTCTAATGGATTTTTCATTGAAAATAATAAAGAATTGAATCCCACTTTCCGTTTTTTTTTTTGACATTTTCATGCAATCAATCAATTTTTTAAGCTGAGTGTTAAGCATTATTTAAACCAAAACTGTAGGTTTGAAAATTATGCGTTCAACCATCGTATTATCTCAGATAATATATTAAAACTATTGTTATAATAATATGTTTTTATATGGAATTTAGAACTTGTTTATGGAAATCAAAAGTGGTTTTTAGAAAAGTTTTAAAACGATTATTTTATTTATAGGTTAGTATAGGGTTAGTAAAAGCAACATAACAAAAGAAAAATGGAATATAATACTTGCAGCTTTCGAAGTCTGGGCAGGTGGGAAAACGCATGCGAGTCCACAGCAACTAGAGGGTTTCCTTTAAGCTCTAGCAGCGCTAGAGCTGGTGTTTGTTGAAGCAAACCCCCTGCTATATATTTAATACGGTTTCCTGAAATTGACCTGAAAAATTGAATTGTATTATTCCATTTTAAAAATATACTTAGGACCCCGACAAATCTAGCTATTTTAGGGGGATTATTAAAGGAAATTTTTGTTTTTTGTATTCTAAGTTCGTGGGGTGTAATCGCCTGCAATCTGCATGACATTCAAGCAGTCGTTTTGTAGTTTTAAAATAATAAAACATTATTAATTAATAATATTGTTGGGATTATTCGCCTGAAATTTTCTATAAAATGAGACCACTTCGGTCCTGGTCACAAGGTATAGCCAACAGAGCCTGCTTAGACCTGTGGACCCCTATGAACTGGCGGATTGCCTGAAACAAAAAAAGATAAACCCCTCGAAAAATTCAGAAAACTTATCTACAGTTCGGTGGTAAGTCTACAACCTTTATCAAGACTTACTTAAATGAAAAATAATATGGAAATTAAAATTAAATTGGTAAAAATTTTGTTATAAAATTTAGGAAATTCGGAGGCGAGTAATCCCAACAAAAACATATTGACACATGAATCCGCCGCAAAACTACAGATCATATTTATAAAGGGTGTTATTAAATAAGTGTCCGATATTTCTGAGAAGGATTTTTCAAGTATTTTTAACGTAAAAAGTTTTTATGAACGTGTGGTTTAAAATGCTTCGTTTTCAAGATACAGGATGTCACAGGCGTCAAAATGACAAATAAATTTATTTCTTTTACCAAAAATATAAATATAAGGTTGTACAAAAAGTCATGATCCTTTAAAAGTGAGAATATACATGCAGATAGCGCCCCCTATAAGTAAAAGCTAAACTAAAACAAATTCAAATTTCTTATGGTAAAAAACCCCCAGGTACCAATTTTCGTTTAGAAATCGGCATTATTTAGAAAATTATGCAGAAAAATCTAAAATACAAATAAAACTTTGACACCCTGTATCTTGAAAACGAAACATTTTAGACCACACGTTTATAAGAACTTTTTACCTTAAAAATACTTGAAAAATCACACTAAAATATCGGATACTAACCTGTATAGTATGAAATTGAAATAAATGCAATAAATCAAAAAATAGGTATTTTTTTGGTAAAATGCTTGGACTTGTCAATTGGTATTTTGAGTCGCGCTCTTTTTTATGATATAAATATTTATACAATATGTCCAAAATTTGAAATATTACGTTTTCAACATTTAGTTATAGCATTTTTAAAGTTATGGATAACTTCCCAGTTTTTAGTTTTAAATTTTCGTTTCGTGTCGTTTGCAAAATATTCAATGACAAATTGTATTTAAAAAGTAAACCACATAATATTATTATTCAAAGTATTTTTTTTGTTATATACTAAAAAGTTTTTGACTCTTACCAATCGATCCTGCATGCCCAAGTTGTGAAATTCCAAAACTTCTTTATGACACACCCTGTATTTTTAAAAACCACACATGATAACACAAAATTGCATTGCGAATTAAAAAAGACCGTAAAAAATGATCTAGCCAGATCACTTCCGTCAAATTTGACAGATGTCATCCTGTCAACGATGGTTTTCGTAAAACTCTGATTTTTTTTTAAATTCCAAAATAAGGACATGCAGGATCAATATGCGAGGGTCAAACACCCCTTACTTAAAATTTCTAGCATGTATTAAAAAAATATTATTCATATGACTAAAATTTGGATTATTTTTTAAGTATAATTTTGTTATTTAATACCTTGGAAACGAAGAGAAAGAAAAATTTAAAATTAGGCAGTAGCAGTAGGTATAATGTAAAAACATTACTTTTATGAAAAAAAAAGTCGAAGGATTTAAAAAAAACTTATTTCTGATTCATTAAATTCATTCCAACTCGGACTGTATGTGTGTCTGCATTATTTAAGACATCTGTTTATTAATTTTCTACCCACACCTACACGATATTAGAAGAATTTTTTAACATGCATTGAATTTTGTAAATTAAATATATTTTTCTACAACTGCTATAAAAATACCAATAAACACATGGAAAACAAAGGCTAAAAGTAACTAATTTTAAACACCTGTGTAATTTTTTTTTTGCACAGTTATTAAAACATCGTATTATTTTAAATGGACATAGTGTAACAATTGAACAATTAACTTTAGTGCCGTCGTAAAAAGAGTATAGTGTACAACTCATTTGAAAATCATTTTTCACACTTACTAACACAATCGTGTAAAAAATGATGTTGTTAAAATTTGTTGTGCAATATACTATCAAATGAAATACAGAGATATTACAAAAAACAAAATAAATGAAAAACGAATTTACGCAAAATGCCTGATGTAATTTGAAACTATGTTGAACTATGTCACAAATTCCATACATACTTATTTTTTGTTTAAAAACAATTTAAAAGTCTTTTTAACAATTTTAAAGTAATAAATAGGTCATTAACTTGAAAGTTTTAAAAATTCAAATTTGTTTGTTTTAGAGTTTGAACCTTCTGAATGTACATATGTATGTACTGACGATTCGAGAAAATAGAATATTTTAAAACTTACAATTCTTGAAGCTCCGAAAGTTTGGTGATAGCAAGTGGAATTTGTGTCAAAAAGTTGTCATCCAGCTCCCTAAAACAAAGAAGTTGAATTTGGTATTATGCACAAATATCCTTAAAAAGAAAACAAACTTTGCGAAATGACGCGCTGACTGAATAGAAATTGGTACTTTAAAAGTTATATTCTTACTTCCTATCAAATCAAATAACATTACAATGTTTCAACTTAAGCCTCACGTAGCAAAAGGGCAAGTATAAATGATGTTAAATACTATTTTCTGAAATAGTAAGATTACTTTTCAGAGACAAAGGTGATGCCGAAAACGCTTATAAATAGAATTGGTCCTAGACCTGGTAGTAATGACATAAGATTAAATTTCAATAACAAAATCTTGGACTTTTATTGACTTTATCTGTTAACTAATATACAATGGCTCGGTGATTGATGTATCTCCAACCGTTTTTAAGCAATAACTAAAAAATATTTTTAAAAGCTAGGACTTAAAAACTATCCGTTGTTCACCGAAGCCTGACCGACTTTTCACGGCTCAGCAACCGCTGCCAGATATTAGGAATATCGATACTAGGCTTGCTAAAAACCTTTTGGTTTTTCACAATTATTACAGCTTCTTTAAATTTGCTTTTTTTTATGGATAACTTCTGCTTCCGACCATTGTATGCGGCCTTGTTTGAACCATGCATGTTCGGCAATCCCCAACTTGGACATTTCACCCCGTTCCGTATGTTTTGTGTGTTCTTTAGCTTTAATTTTAGGTGGTCTTTTTGTTTTCCGATGTATACCCCACCGCATAAACAGGATATTTGAAAAATACAGTCATTATTTGAAAGATTGTTGTCTGGTCTTTTAATTGCGTGGTCCTCAAACCATTATTAATAATAATTATATATTTTAAACTCACATTATACGCGTTTTATTCTTTCCAATTATGTTAGCAGAGTTACAAGTACATTTCTTTTTTATGTGGAAAAATAGCCGGTCTGTAGCAAATCGAACCTGCGCAATCAGAGTTTCCTATTACAAATTGGATATGGGAAACTGACCTATCTTAAAAAAGATGACGTTACCACTAAATGGGAGTATTTTGACAATCTAGAACTAAGGCTTAGAAATACCACTTTTGCAAATTTGTCGAGCATTGTAGATATTCCCGAATTTAATTTTAAAATGTCCATTAAAAATGCACCAAACAAAATAAATAAATAAGCAAATATAATTTAATACTATTTTATTAAAAAAGTACTATCTTGTGCATAGTACTCATTTTTCACTTGAAAGTAGGAACTACGGAGGCACAAATCCATCCAGCGCTAGGCTAGTGCGTCCTACTAGTATGTCTTCTTTAAGCTTGGCTCAAGTAATGCTTAACGATTCTTCTACTGGCACATTTTTATGCAAACTTTCTACACAAAACCTTTTGAGAATTTCTGAGAATTTCAACAAAATGACCAGAGTTTTTAGAAAATATATATAGGGAATGGCTTGAGAAATACGCAATTAAAACGGCATCAATCAAACCAAAAGTTTGGCCAAAATATGTTGACGATCTTTTAACAACATTCCGATTACTACAAATGGCTGCAGACATGCACAAAACTGCTTGACTTTGTCTATTTGACGTGTATTTTCTGTGTTTAATACAAGCGCAGGGTAGTCATTCTAAACAGTTCTTGTAGATTAAGAAACATTACATTTAATTTTGGTAATAAATTGTTATTGTCGAAATTCTTTTTCGCCCCCTATCTTCGAAACAAAGCGCCCTACCAAAAAACATCAATGGACAAAATATTTTTAGAATAGTCCAAGGAATAGTCTCTATATATATATATATATATATATATATATATATATATATATATATATATATATATATATATATATATATATATATATATATATATATATATATATATATATATATATATATATATATATATATATATATATATATATATATATATATATATATATATATATATATATATATATATATATATATATATATATATATATATATATATATATATATATATATATATATATATATATATATATATATATATATATTATATATATATATATATATATATATATATATATATATATATATATATATATATATATATATATATATATATATAAACCTCGGTAACCGCGCAGTGATCTTATGTAACAGTAAGGAATCCCTGCAAAATAAAATAAGTAATATGGGATATTAAGCCGGCTACAATAAAGCACTAGTTAAAGAAGCAATTGATAAATATCAAAATAGGACAAAAAACTTTAACTTGAGCAAGACTTTTAAGGATAAAATATTTTTAACAATTTCGTATATTAAAGGAACTTCAAAAAATATCCGCAGAATCGCGAAGAGTCCACTTTAAAAAGTATCGTACTAAGACGAGACCGGACAACGATGTTTTAAATAATGACTCTATCTACCAAATTAACAGTGAATGTGGTGAGAAATACATAGGGAAACAAAAAGACCAGAAATTGAAGTTAAAGAACACAAAAAATATACGAAACGAGGTGAAACCCCAAAGTCGGGGATTGCCAAAAACGCATGGTCAAAACAACACCGCATACAATGGTCGGAAGCAAAAATCATTTAGGAAAAAACACACTAAAAAAAATTATTTAAAGAAGCCGTAATAATTGCAAGGATTCATAATATATTTAGCAACCCTAGTATCGACATTCCGAACAACTGGCCGCCGTTGCTAAACCGTAAAAAAATCGATTAAGCTTTGCCGAACAACGGATGGTATATAAGTCGTAGCTATTTAAAATAGTTTTAAGCTTTTATTTGGTAACGGTTGGAGATACACCACTAACCGAAACTTTGTGTATCAGTTAAGAAATAAAGACAATGGAAGTCCAAGATCTTAATGTTTTAAATTTCTTTTAATAATTAGTCAACAGAGGTATACACGTTTGCCCCATTTGGTTTTTATTGAAACCTAATAATCTAAGGACACAACATTTTTGTTAGAATGGAATTTTAAAGTTTGGGTATCAAAAATAACAGTACATTTTTGCAGTCCGTCCTGTGGCAACTTGGTGGGTATAATTTTTTTAAAAATCGTTATTGATGAAAAAAAAAATAGGGTAAAAGATAAGCGAATTTAAACTTTTTAATTTAGATAAAAAAAATAACAAGCATTATTTAATAAATTTAAATAAAGGGGAAAACATTTAGCAAAGAAATGTTTAAATTAATTTAAAAAAATAAAAAATCACCAGTCAGACTTCATAAAAATATTGCAAAAAGTCCCATTAAAAAAAAAAAAAATATTATTACAAGCACAGAGAAAGTACGGTCAATAATTACTTACAATATTCTTAAGGTACTAAGATTGGCAAATGCAAATTCATTAATATGTACAATTTGGTTCCTCTTCAGTAATCTGTAAAAAATAAAGAAAACAATGCTAACAAAAATTTAAAACATTTTACTCTTGTTAACAACTGTAACTTTTAACCTTTATAAATACCTGGCTTTTATTTATTTTATTTTATTATTTTTATTGTTTACATTTTAAAGAAAATCCTACAACATAGCGCTACATTTAAAGTGGCCAATGTATTTATGGTTTACGAGATACTAATAATAGAATGTTAAAAAAGTAAAATTAAATAAATATACCAAAAAGTTCACATATAACCCACTGTTAAAATAATTGATTAAAATAACAGATAATAGGTATACCATGTTAACGTACAAGTAAGCCACAGATTAATGTGTTCTTAAGGTTTTAAGGAAAAAAATATTTACCAGGGCTTGGGGCTATACAGTTAATACAAAAAAATGACACCACGGACATATATTTTGTGCGTGACTGTTTTTTTACTAACGTGTATTTATGACGAAATGCAATCTTTAGTAGAAGCGTTGTTTGTTAGTTTTATACATAAAGAAATGGGATTAAAATTTTAAATTTGGAAAAATTTAAAAACAAATACAGCATATTGTAACTGAAAGCGAAAATATCTGCTAATAGCAATTTAACATATATTTTCGCCCAAAAAGCAACAACATATAAAAAAATATTAATAAAAATGCCACAAAAAAATGTATTATTACAGGAACTAGTTCATACAAAAAAAAGTAATAGAATCAAAGTTTACGTAACTTTGACGAAAAGCCACATGTAATAAAAAAAACACATAATTAAAAGTGTTGTAATAAGCTATTGTTTAACTTTAGCGATATTATTTTTTCATGGGTATAAGACATGTAGAAACTCGGTGTAAAACCACGAATAATAAATTTTTAACTATCAATATACAGGGTGTTATTTAATAGGTGTCCGATATTTCAGAGTGATTTTTTTAAAGTATTTTTAAGGTAAAAAGTTCCTTTATAGGTAATCAATATTAGTGAGTTTTTTTTTAATGGTAAATTTTACCAATGCTGAGTATGCTGACATGCATTTAACATACGGATTTGCTAATGGAAATGCTTATAAAGCTAGACGTTTGTATCAGGAGCACAATTTTTTTTAAGAATCCACGGTCGGTTAAGACAAATATTTAAGAAAGCTATCGCCAGATATCGAAGATGCAGTTCTAATATGGTAAAAGAACACCCGGAAACAAGCACCAGGAAAGTAGCGTTTACGTTAAATATTTCTCATTTTCTGGTATGGAAAATTTAAGTGGACAATTTGTTATATCCCTATCATGTTCAAGGAGGTCAGCCACTGCTACCTCGTGACATTCCTTTACGTATAAACTTCTGTCGTTAGTTTCTCAAATGCCTTATACAAAACCCTTTATTTGAAAATCTTCTCCTGTTTACCGACGAAGCAAATTTCTCATGTACCACTATAAGTAATTTTCATAACAATCATATGTGGTCAAATGAAATCTCACATGCAATACAGGAATCACATTTTCAAGAACAGTTTTCTGTTAACGTGTAAACATGACGAGATAAATCGTCGTTTTCTTGAAGAGGATTTGCCTATTTTACTGGAAAATGTGCCCCTTAGACCACGAAATGAAATGTGGGTTATGCATGACGATGCCCCGGCACATTTTAGCATCCAAGCGCAAGAGTTTTTGAATCAAAATTTCAATAATTGTTGGATAGGTAGGGGAGGGCCACAACCATGGCCTCTTAGGTCGCCAGACCTTAATAGTTTGGAATATTTCCTTTAGTGTCATCTAAGAATCTTAGTTTACCAAACACCTATACAAAATGAAGAAGAACTGAGGAATCAAATTGTAGAACGATTGAAAATACAGGAATTTTCCAAAGGGTACGCGAATTAATGAGGAGCAGATTGGATGCGTGCCTACAGGCAGGAGGTGGGCATTTCCAACATTAATTGTGATTTTGATCTGTTTTTTTACCCCGTTTTTATTTAGTGCTCGCCTGTATAATTTTTTTTTAAATATTTCATGTTGATTAAAATAAGGTTATTTTACAAAATTGTCTTATTTTGTTAAAAACACATGCATCGAATATTTCAAACCAAAATATTTCGAAAACAGTTGCTCCTAGCGATATCTAATACAAGTACCTTTTCCGCGCAAAAATATAAATACAAGGTTGTACAAGAAGTCATAAGCCTTTGAAAGTGAGAATATACATGTAGATAGCGCCCCCTACAAGTAAGAGCTAAATTAAGAACAAATTCAAATTTTTCATGTCAAAAAAAACCTCGGGTACCAATTTTCGTTTAGAAATCGGCATTATTTAAAAAATTATGAGGAAAAACGAAACATCTTAAACCACACGTTCATAAAAACTTTTAATCTTAAAAATACTTGAAAAATCACTCTCTAAAATATTGGACACTTATTAAATTACACCCTGTATACGCTTGTACCTGGTCTGCTAATTATTTATTACTTAAAATAATATCTTTTTCTACTAGCGTGTGGAAAGCAGCACTTTTCCGCACGCAATTTAGTTTGGAAAGTGTCACTTTTCCGCACTAGTGCGGAAAAGTAAATCCTTGCAAATTTCCCACTTAAACAGGTACTTAAAATGTTTTTAATTCTAAAGTTTGACTTATTATAATTCTATTATTGGCATAGTATTCTTTTATTTGTACAAATTAGGTGTAAAATCAACGAAATATTTACTAAAAATTAATATTGTTTTAAAAACGTTGCTTCAAAACATCCTGGTATATATTAAACTTGCTTGTCAGATTTTTAGTTTTGACCGTTGCAGGTGTCCAAGTCATCGATAATTAAAAGTGTCTTTAGTACATTCTGATCAATATCGTCGATTCTGAATCAAAAACGTTTCCCATGGAGTCTTCTGACGAGGAATTACCTGAATCCATTCTCAAAGCAGCCGAAATAGCAAATTTAGATTTGCTGCCGGTTGCCGTCCAAGTCGAGGCACAGGTACGAGAAAGAATATACAGCATTTACAAGCTGGTGTGGCGAGAAAAAAATCAAAAGTATGAAAGAAGAAGTTTTTATGGCATATTTCGCGGAACTTGCTAAAACATGTAAACCCAATACCTTATGATCAAGGTATTCCATGTTAAAAAGTGTCATTAAGATCGAAAAGAACATGGATTTAAGCAAATATTTCAAAGTTACATCATTTTTGAAGTAGCAAAATGTGGGATTTAGACCCAAGAAGGTCAACATTTTCTCGAAAGATGAAATAGCAAAATTTATTAATGATGCTCCAAATGATGTCTATCTAGCGATGAAGGTCGCTACAATTTTCGGACTAGCTGGTGCGTGTCTTCGAGAAGAATTGATGAAAATTAGCATTGATGATATTGACGATAAGGGGAATCTTTTAATTGTAAATATTCCAGACTCCAAAAACCATTCCAGCCAAAGTTTTGTCATTTCCGAGGAAATTGAAAATGGAAAATATCTAGCTAGCAATGTTAGCTAATTCTGGTGAAGGCATAACGAATATTAAAAGACTTGGAGGTTGGAAGTCATCATCTGTTGCAGAAGGCTACCTAGAAAGCTCTACAAGTTTCTAGAAGGACTTATCAAACAAAATATTATCCCAAAATCCATCTACCTTTGAACACAGCAAAACGCACTCAAGGCCCATTGTACCGTCTTCTAGCAAGCAACAATGTGTCTCTGTTACCTGTAACGACGACTGATTCAATTGCACCTCAACGGCAATCTCCAACTCCGCAACTTACCCACAACAACTTGCCTCTGCGATTCATTTGCAAAATGCTACCAACTGTTCTTTTACGATTAATGTTGTTAATAATATTAATTTGTAATGGTAAAAATAAATATTATCTAATGGTTGTTTAGTTTGACTTTTTCCACACACTCGTAGAAAAAATGTTGTACCTAACACGTACGGAAAGTGTCTTTTCCACCCTTGACGGCTTACCCGAATTCCGCTTCGCGTCGTTCGTGTAACTGCCGTCGCGTAAATAACTATTACCCATATTATTTTACACTGCACAAAAGTTTTTTTCTATTCTGATCCAAAAGATTTTACTAAGTACATTTTAAAAATATTTTAACAATCTACTTCTTCCAATATATATCCTAAAACTTACAACTATGCTGTTTATTAAAATAACTGTTTATTAAAAATTTAAAACATCAAGAATTGATACGCTAAGGTGTCATAAAAAATTTAAAAAATCCTAATGTGTAAAAAAGCAAGATGTCCTTATTTAACCTTTGTTACCTCCAAAAAGTACATAATCATATGTAAAATAAACACATTTCGTTTATTTTTTAAAGCAATCCAAAAATTATTTATGTTTGCAACATTATAAAATAAAAATTGTTTAAAATAAATTATCTAAAGTGATTCAAAAACCTATATTTTTGTAACAAAGGTCCCTAATTTTAAATTAAAATTTTACTGAGAAATAAAGAAATGTTTGATTTTCCCAGCAGACAACCTCTATACAATTTGAAAATAACAAAAAGCATAATATGAAATCTGAGACACCCTATACCTATGCATGACCTAAATCACAATAACATAAAATTACTTTAGGACAGGGATTTATAGTTAGGTTATAAGAAAATCTAAGTTACCCCAACTCTCATAAAAACGGGCGTTGTGCGTGATTTTATCTTTCTTTATAGGACTGTCTTCAGGAAGTAAGATTTAAAATGTGTAAATTTATGTTTTTTTTTCTGGTTCATAATATTCGCGTCATATGAATTTTTTCCAGGTCAGTAATTTTCTGTTTATAATTTATACATTTAAATAAATTTAATACTCCTAATGACATTTTTTTTCAATTGGCGCTTGAATAAGAAAAGAGGGATTAGTTAAAAAATGTAAAAAACGAGTTAATGTAAATTAAAAAATAATTTAAATGTTAATTTAAATTTTTCTTTGGAAAATATTTCTTAATATAAAAAGGTTTAGAATTGCTAAGATGTTTAAATTTTAATTTTAAATTAATTTACTTATTGCTTAATTTTTAACCTCTAGATATATTAAAGAAAAAACGCATTGTGATGCATCTCTTTTAAATGGGCGCCTAAATAGGGAATGAAATAAATTAAAACATGTAAAAAATGAGTTAATGTAAATTAAGTAATAATTAAAATTACAATTTTAAAACTTTTTCTTAAAGATCTGGAAGTTTTTTAACTTAAAACTGCCCAAATGTTGAAATAGTAGTTTTAAATAACTTTATTTTGTTAATCTTTAGTAGCTTATTTTTCACATTTTTCGACTTATTTCCCTTTAGGCGCCAATTGCTCTATAATATATTTATTAATAATAATAGAAAAATGTTTTATTAATTTACAGATGTAATGTTTTATACATTTATATTTTTAACCCACCAGAAAAAAACAATAGAGAAACCTAAAAATCTTCTTAAATATAATTTTGGCAAAACAACTTGATGCTGGTCACGTCTACACAAAATTTAATAATATAAGGAAAATATATTTTAGACATTTCCATTTTAAATTTTTCTTTTTTCCGTTATTATTTTTTTGACATGTAAATAGGATATTACATAAGATTTTACCAACATACAATGTACCAGATCATATAATAGGATTAAATCCATTAAAAAATGTATTTATTTAAAATTGAATAAATAGTATTTTAGTGAATAAAATTCAGTCAGACACTATTACTTGTAGTACAGTAAACGAAGGTGTGAACCTGAAGATCAGGTTGAGCCGGCACAATTTTTTTTATTTAATTTGCAGGTATTATTGTCTACATTAATTTCTGAGAATATCATATATAAAAAAAAGCCGGCAAGGGCATGAAAATGGCCCTCAAAAGCCCGGAAATCCGTTATTTTTAACTAATTTGGTCAATATCTCCCGAAATATGACATTTACGCAGTTCGTGTTTAGAGGGAAATGAGAAGCAGTTTATTAACTAGAAGAATGATCCCCATCACTTTTGTCAAAAATTGGAAAGTTTTTACATAAATGCGTCGACTATTTTTTGCACCTGCCCCGTATCTCGAAAGGTGCTCTAAGCTACTTACACTTCCAAACGGACGGACTAATTTTTAAATAACTCACGTAAAAATGCATATTTTTGCTTGATTCAAAGTTTACATGAAAGAAGGAACATGTAATATCCTGTTACTGTTTTTTTTTGTTTCTTTAGAAAATTAAAAACTCGAGCAAAAGTTAGTTTTTGCTCGATATTTTGACCCTCCTATCAATCTGTTCATATTTTTTGTTATAAAAAGTAATTTCACCGAATTTTTTTGGATTATGGGGCTTTGGAAGGTGTTAAATACATTCCGCAAGATTCAATAATATATTGGTGTATTTTAATAAACAACGTGTTTTCCTTGGGGCGGTTTTTTCTGAATTTTCGGAGTTTTTGAAAATGCTCGGGTCTATCGGGAATTAATAAATATTCAAGGACCAAATCGGCTTTCAATGCACATCATTTGGAAGCTTAGATTTCCCTTCTCGAAGGCATTCTTCTTATATTCCAAGTTTTTTTAAGTTTTCCGGAAAATCGAGAAAATTCTCACCCCAATAAAAACTCAATTTTTTTTGATAATTACTTTTTTATTGGAACAGGAATTTTCCAGATTTCCCGGAAAACTAAAATTTTGGAAAAAAAGAGTGCTATCGAGAAGGTGACAATCTAAGTTTTTGAATGATGTGCATTGTTAGCCGATATGGTCCTTAAATATATATTAATAAGGGATAAACCCAAGCATTTTTAAAAACTCCGGAAATCTAAAAGAACCGCCCTAAGAATAACACGTTGTTTATAAAAATACACAAAAAATATTTATTGAGTCTTTGGGAATATATTCAACACCTTCCAAAGCCCCATTATCCAAAAGGATTCGGTAAAATTACTCTTTATAAAAAAGGAACTGATTGATAGGAGGCTAGAAATATCGAGCAAAAACTAATTTTGGCTCGGGTTTTTAATATTCCAGAGAAACAAAAAAAGGAAAGAGTGAAAAGTTGTTTTAGCTTCAGGTTCCTTTTTTCATATGAACTTTAAATTATAAAAAAATATGCATCTTTAGGTAAGTAATTTAAAAATGTGTCCTTCCGCTTGGAAATGTAAGTAGCTTAGAGCGCCTTTCGAGATGCGGGGCAGGTGCAAAAAATACGCGGCGCGTTTATGGCCGGTTATTTTAAAGACTATTAAATTTTTGACAATAGTTATGGGAATCATTTTTGCAGCTAATGAACTGCTCTTTATTTTAGTCTAAACATGAATTGCGTAAGTGTCATGTTTCGGGAGATATCGGCCACAATAGTCGAAAAAACGGATTTCCGGGCTCCTAAGGGGCCATTTTCAGGCCCTTGCGGACCTTTTTTTATTTATGATATTTTCAGAGATTAAAGTACACATAATTACCTGCAAATTAAAAAAAAATTGTGACGGCCCAACCTGATCTTCAGGTTTGGGGATTCTTCGGACTTCATTTACTGAACTATTGGGTAATTATATATATATATATATCCACTTTATAACACTCAGTGCTATATATTGCAACTTGACACGAATGGACACACACATTTTGGATATATTAATTTTAAAGTTTTTTTATTGGGTTTTCTTCATCCTTAGAAATACAGAAAAAAAATTTTAAACAAGTACTTTTCGAAATATTGCTTTTTTATGTTTACCCACTCGGTTGATTTTTTCATATCTGACATTTTTATTGCTTAAACATATTATACAGGGTGTCCCAGAATATGTGGGCAATCTCTCGGAATCTAATAGAAAACCTAAAAATATTATGACAAGTTCCCATAAACTTTTTTCCTATGACCCTCCCCTACGGAGATTCAGGTAAATAACGGACACCCCTGGAAATCGTTTTTGTTTAAATAGCTTTTAAAATACTGGGCGTAATTTAATATTTTTTTATAATGGTTACTGGATAAGTCTTCTTCAAATGAACCCATTAAATCATATTTGGTTTATTTAGTTTGCCAGGGATGGACTAGCTCTGACACAATAATAGCAATTTTTTAACACCCTGTAGATAAAGGCTCAACAATATTATTTTCTGGATAGCTTTAACCTTAAACTAAAAAAAAGGTCCTCTTGATTGACATCGATAAAATCAACGCGAAAATAAATATTATGGTTGGTATTTTTTTTTTACATTATACAGGGTGTTTTCTAATTGTACGTCAATATTTAGGGAAGAAATTTTTGGGTCCCTTTTAAGAAAAAAAAACTTTATATAAACGTATGTCCTAAACATCTTTATTTTTGAGATACAGGGTGGTAAAATTTTCTAAAATAAATCATTTATTATTAATATCTGTAATACCACTTTAGATATTTTATTGAAATTTAGCATAAATGTACTACGTATCAAGAAGCATTTTTTAGGGTACCATATTTTTTTTTCATTTCCACCCGTTTCGTTTGTACAGAATTTAACCTGCCTATTTTGGCAAATAAAAAAAATGTGGTTCACTAAATAATACTCCTTGATATATAGTACATGTATGCCAAATTTCATTAAAATATCTAAAGTGAAATTACAGATATTAAATATAAATTATTTATTTTTAAAAATTTTACCACTCTGTATCTCAAAAGTTAAGACGTTTAGGACATACGTTCATATGAAGTTTTTTTCTTCAAATGCACCCACAAATTGTTTCCCTAAATATTGACGTACAATTAGTAAACACCCTGTATAATGTAAAAAAATTAACAACTGATATTTTATTTTTCCTAAACAGTTGATTTTATCGATGTCAATCAAGGGGACCTTTTTTTTAGTTTAAGGTTAAAGCTATCCAAAAATAATATAGTTGAGCCTTTATTATACAGGGTGTTAAAAAAATTGCCATTAGTGTGTCAAAGCTAGCCCGTCCCTGGCAAACTAAATAAGCCAAATATGATTTAATGGGTTTATTTTAAGAAGACTTATCTAGTAACCATCATATTAAAAAAATATGAAATTACGCCTAGTATTTTAAAAGTTATTTAAACAAAAACGATTTCCAGGGGTGTCCGTTATGTACCTGTATCTCCGTAGGGGAGGGATATAGGAAAAAAGTTTATGGGAACTTGTCATAATATTTTTAGGTTTTCTATTAGATTCCGAGAGATTTCCCACATATTCTGGGACACCCTGTATATTAGTATTGGTTGAAATCTGTAAAAAACTAAATTACCTAAAAAATTATTAGTTGAATTTTATTTTTATCTAACCATGGTTATATTGGAACATGCATACAATCAAAATAATTACCAAAAAACTGTAATAGAAAAAGAATAATCTGATATAAAGGAGTAATAAAGAATAACCATGAAGTAATTTTGTGTCGTATAAATGATTTTATTATGCTCTCAAGTAAAGTAAAAATAGGCATATTTTTGGCCATATAACCACTAGTTTAATTACCAATATTTTTAAAATTATGGGTTTTTTCATTTTTAAAAACCACACAAAAGAGTTGTTATAATCACTGGATATTTTGGAATAATAACTTTACAATAACGCATTTTTTTATAATTACATGGATTATTTAGGAAATTGCCAAATTTTGTAGTTCATTAAAAGGAACTGTATTTTAAAGCCAATATTTTTCGGGTAGTGTTTAAAAGGTAGATACCTTAAGATACTGTAGCCTTAATAATATTGCGAAAAAAACATTTTTAAGATTGTTTTTTAAGAAGGTTCTAATATCTCTAAGAAGCATTTTTTGGTTATATATATAAATACAGTTTTATGTGCCAAATATGCCCCAAAATAATTTTTAATATCCTGTATATAAGTAAAATACTTACAATATTAACAGGCTCTGCATAGCTGGAAACGTATCCACCGAAATATTTTGAATCTGATTATTTCCGAGATTCCTATAACATAAATAAAAACATATATTAGCGATAATTGGGTACTATACTACTATATTTTTAAGTTGATATACCAAACTAAAAAAAAAATATTATAATTTTAATTTAAAATAAAAAATGTACCAATAACAATACAATCATAAGACCTAATCAGTATTTATTTATCTCTTTAAGAGTGTCAAACATTTCTCAAGACTAAAAAATAAGTTATTATGCACTAAACAGAATTAACATAATTCCAAGCTTGGTTTTGTTAGCTTGCTTAGAATTAAATCTAAGTTACACCTTAAATAAATAATGGTTTTTCTGTCACTTTAGTTTACCATTTAAATTTAAGGACTATTAGTGATTAAACATCACGGGTTAAACTTTAAGACAACCACCTGGAAAACCCAAGAAATTGCTCAGAACCTAAAGCTCGGACACTGGTCCGTAAGTGATTGAACCCCAAAGGTTAAACTTTTAAGTAAAATATTTCTTAAACTTAAGACGTAGCAAATATTTAAACCTAAAAAAATACAAAATTGGACATACAATTTTATTTAAAAACTAAAAGTCCATGGCACATTTTACGCAAGAATCTGTCATTTCTTAAAAAAGTAATTTCTGTTAAAACCGTAGCGTTTTATGTTTAATGACCCCATATCCTTCAAAAGTGTCGATAATGAGACAGCCGGTATTTATAGGACGTTATCAAATAACGGCACACCATAAAACATGTTATTTTTGGCACCTTTTTAATGTAAAGAATAGTCCATTAATGATATTATCTATTTGTTACTTCTTTTTTTGGTATTGTTGAATACAATCATTAAACAATTATATTGTGTAATTAGCCGCCTTTGATATTTAAAGTAAATTTAACTTTATTATATGGTAATTATTATTATCTTTTTACCACACCTAATCATTTGAAAAAATATGCATAACAGAAAAGGTGTGATACTTTTTAGGGTTAAGAAGTAGGGTTTCTTAAATGGTACTTTAACGGCCGAGTAATGATCGCGTTTATAAATTTAGCAATGGACTTAACAATGGGTTTGATTTAACAAAGAGGTAATAAAATAAATACTCTTGGCAACAGGGCATAACTCTAATGTTAACTATTTGTCAAAAATAATTTAGTTCGAGATTTTGCATTCGAAATCAAATAAACATATTAAAAAAAGAACAAAAAATTATTACCTTGCACAGAATATAAAAAAATGGTTCGGCACTGCAACAAAGTGATTTTATATATTTTCTCTAAAAACAAGCAGCACAATAGATGGCTCAAATGACCAATACTGCAAAACTTCTTTAAATTTGGGTTTTTAACAGGCGAATCGGACCTATACCACATCGGGTCTCTAACGGTGGTTGCATGTTATGGCTTTAGACAGCATAAACTTATGAAAGAGGTAATAACTAGTTATTACATAAAACTATTTAAATTCTTAGATGGATATTAAAGAGTAGTAAGTAATAAAAGTCTTGTAAATAGATAGCTTTACTGATATGTATTAAATTAGCACATTAATTTTCAAGGAAAATAAAGCAAATATTTTATATGTATCAATAAAATGTAGTAGGCATAAATTATATTTAAGAACCTGTTAAAAACCCAAATTTAAAGAAGCTCTGCAGTATTAATCACTTGAGCTATTTACCGTACTTGTTTTTAAAGAAAATATATAAAATTACTTTGTTGGAGTACCGAACCATTTTTTTTTTCATATTGTGTGCAAGGTCATTATTTTTTAATTTTTTTTATGCTTACTGGATTTTAAACGTAAAATTCCGAACTAAACTATTTCTGGTTATCTAGTTACCATAAAATGTTTAAAAATGTGCTGCGTTGACAAGTTTAGTGTTTTCATATTTCACTCTTTGTTAAATTTAACAATTGTTAACTCCATTGCTAACATTAACAACGCGATCATTACTAGGCCGTAAATCTTTTGCAGGGCTGTATTGGTCTGTTGAGAGCTGTCAAAGAAGAAATTATACTGGCCAACTCCTCTGAGCAGAAGCCGTAACAATACTTATAGAAAAGCGACAGATCCCCCACAGCTCGATGGTAGGCAAGAGGAGGAAGCCTCTCTGTAAACGTTAGATCAATAATAAGACGAACGGCTCTTCTCTAAATGGAGTCAAGAATGCTAATTGTTGCAGAAGACGCCATTCCCCAGACATGAGAACAATATTCTAAAGAGGGTCTGATTTGGGACACATACAGAGTATACAGATTGAAAGAAGGAAATACTTTTTGGCTCGAAAAAGAAATCCAAGCTTTTTGGAATCTGCTGAGGCTATGTATGAAATGTGTTTGTGCCAGTTGAGGTTATTCTCAAAAGTAACGACGACAAGATTAAACGACTCTTTGTTCTGCAGAACTTGGCCGCTCATATGTAACGGATGAGCATTGGCAGACTTTTTTCGCGACACCGAACAGGACTGTGTTTTGGAGGCATTAAACTGATTTTTGGCGCCCCAATTCGGGATAAGTTTAAGGTCTTGTTAGAGAGAAATCCGCATTGACCTATGCTTGGTTTCCAAATCAGGCTTATTGACTGGCTTGAGAAATTAAATGTTATAGTAGAGGGTATTATTGTCAGCAAAACTTTGAATGGGATTGATTGTGGAAGAAAAATAATTGTTAATGTTTAGAAAATATAGAGTGGGTGCCAGTACTGAGCCAAAAATTATAGATATTAAGTGGTTATAATAAATCATTTTGTATACGGTATTATACCTTATAAATTAACAATTGTAAAAAAATAAATTAAAAATGCATTGATTTTTAGCTTTTTTCTCTCTTTTTTAAGATTTTCAAATATGCCTTTTTTTGCAAGTTCTAACTGTTAACCACGATTTTTTTAAGACATCCCAAAGTTTTTTTGCAGATTAAAAAAGTATAACTAAAGAAGCATCGTTATAGTTGTATTTAATTTATTTTTTTTTTATGTAAAATTTCTTTTTTTAACCTTAAATACTGTCATCGCAATAATTAGCATTTCTCCTTGCGTGGCAGTATTATATTTAACTATCCTTATAACATTATATTTTAGAACCCCTTTGCTTGGTAAATAGTATTTGATAAATAGTTATTATTTTACAATAAATACCTACCTTATTAAAAAAAATTACAATAAACCAAAAATATTATTATTATTTTATAGCACTAACTACGTTAAAGAAAATGTTAATTTTTAATAGCCCAATTCTAATATAAAATTTTTGTAGGTGTTTTACAAGTAATATATATTTTTGCCTTTAAGAGTCCATTTACGCTACATCTTAGGGGTCGGGCGAAAGGACGCGGAGACGGTGGGCGAAGACTAATAAATTCCCACTACCACAATTTTCGTATAGCCGCATTAAAAATATTATATTTTATTTAGGTTCTTCCAAATTCGGTGTATCGATGCGATGTTGTTTCCGATTGCAAGCCTACGGGAGATAACGTTTTTCGGTAACTATTTTTCACTTAAATGACATATATTATACACCATTTTAAAGGTAAGAAAATAATCTATGCCTCTGCTGTAACGGATTTTTGAAATATGAGTCGACTTAAGAGAAAATAGTATCTAAACATAACCGATTTTAGGGTGACTTTAACTCAAGGAAATATTAGAAACTAAATCTAAATTTAAAAAAAAACTATTACAGCAGAAGCCTAGATTTAAGTGTTAGCTTTCATATAGTTTTTTAAAATTATCGATAACATACCGTTTTTGAGAAAAACATTATACCCCGAACCCCAAATTGGATCCAATTTTCGCGGCGCGAATGAACTCTTAAGAGTAATCTCCTCAGTTGCATAAATTCCAAGATAAATAAACTTTGTTTGCCATTTAGTGTAAGTTTTTTTCCGTACTTACAAAAGGCACAAGAAAAAAGATTTTAGACACGCATAATCCATTTAAAATGCAAAAATGCGTAAAGTAATCGGAAGATCAGTGGTTTCATATTCACACGAATAAAAATGATGTTCCCGAAAGGTCGATAATAAACCCGCAAGCAAGATATATGAACATTTTATTCAACGGGTATGATATATGTTTGACAAACGGGGGAAACCAGAAATTTGCTTGCTAGAGCAAATATCGACTAATATTTACATTAATCATAAACTAGACATTTATTATGCTCCAAAGAGGTAATTTTATTTTTTTAAAATAAGTTTTCAAATTATTAAAGGATCCAAAAATACAGGTTTGATTTATTAATAAACAATAGGCTTATAAATTATTTAACCATTAACGTAATGGTTAAATGTTTGCTAAATTACCTTATTAATTATGATTTTTTTTTCAATTTTGTTTTAATAAGTCAGAAAATTTGTTTTAATTGTCAAAATCCCTAAAAAAAGTTTGGAATATTTGTAGGTTTTATCGCTACAATAATAAAAACAAATGACATTAAAAGAAGCGAGTTTTATATAACAAGTTTTATGACACGCTTTTCAAAAATATATGTACTTTACTATTATTTTGTTTATGAAAAATCGCATTAAAAATATAAATAAAAATGTTAGTGTAAGTGATGTCACCACTTTTTATATTTTATTTATAACTTTTAACATATTACCACATAATTTAGTTATATGAATTATTGGAACACACACCAATTGACCAAATAAAATAAATGTTATATATGGAATAATAAACGATCGTAATTGGCTTAATTATGTAAAGCTATGCAACAAAACGAGTTTATTTAATTAAACTGCTATGACATCGAATGCATTCGGATTTAGTTTCATTGCACATTTATACACCTAATTATATTTATACACAAAGTTGGTTAATTTATAAATGCCGGTGACAAAATATTCTTAAAAAAATTTAACTTGACCTTATGGTAAAAAATATGTTGCTTATTAAAATGTATTTTGCTTGTAGCTAATAAAATATTTTTTTACCAAATGAAATTCTTCAAAAATATATTTGATAGTGCAAATACAAAATTACGGTTTCTTTTAAATTTTGTTCTTTGTCTTAGTGTTAGCTATGAAGTCCTGTACATCAAAACAGGACTAAAAATGAAACGATTATAAAGGATTAAAAAACAATATTTTAGATTATATTTTTGTTTAGCTAAAAAAACCCTATAAATAAAAATAATAATTATAATATAAAAAATAATAATATAAATAAATAAGTAATAAGTATTTATGTAAATTTCTGTAAGATAATATAACACCTACATCAAAAAAAATTAAAAATAAAAAAGTTATGTACAGAGTCATTCCGTAAATATTGACTCATACGCTTGCAACTTTATTATTGAAGATATGAAAAAAATATATAGAGAACATTTATAGATTTCAATCTAAAGTTTTTAAAAATCTTATTAGAATAAAACTATCGAAATTCAAATTTTTTCCCACAACTTGCATTTTTTAAAATTAAATACCCTGTATATTATTGGATATTCAAAAAGAACTTATTTCCCTAATTTTAAAAATATATAGTTTATATACCTTTTCGATGATACCGTTTAGAAAATATTAAATTTATTATTAAAAGTTTAAAAACACATATTTGGATCCGAGTTGCCGTTAATGAAATTACACAATTTATTAACATACTCGTTAATGCAGAGTATAACATATGGAAAATAGAGTTAAAATTGCTCAATGTGACCACCATTTTTATTGATACAGTCCATATAATTATTTTCCAATTTGTTCACAGCAATTAAAATGTAATTTGGGTGGTCGTTGTTCAACTTTTCGATTTCTTGGAAAATTTTCTGTTTTAACTGCTCCAAGTTTGTGCTTCTTTCGGTATAAACCAGATTTTTTAAATAACCCCATAGAAAAGCATCTAATGAGGTTAGATCGGCGCAGTTGGCTGGCATGTCTTTCCAACCAATTGTCGTAATGGTTGTTCAAAAATTCTGTCAAAACTCCAAATATCTTTGTCCAGAAAGGGAACCCTCATAAAATATAGGACCTATTATTTTATTCCTTAGTATACCGCACCAAACATACAAACTTTTCCGGCCTTGAAATTTTATTTTTGCAATACTATGATTGCTTGTAGCCTATACGTGGGTATTTTTCCTATTAAAAACACCTGGTGTGGTGAATGTCACTCCATTACTCCACAATATTTTTTCAAAAAAATTGGGGCGCGCAATTATGGGCATCTTGAATGAAACGGGTTGGATTTTCTAAAAAAAACAACATTACAAACATTAAAACCATACCTACCCTTAGTAGGTCTAGCTACCTTCAAAAAACAATCCAATGTCTAACTCTTCATCTATATTTTTTTGGACTTCTCTCTCTTGGCATTCTTTAAACTGATTTTTGGAGTTGAAATCCCCTTTCGATATTCTTAAATGTATTTTTAATTGCAGTTGCAAATTGGGATATAGTTGCCCATATTCTTGGCGCGTCCTGTCTGTCTTGAAGTTATTTTTATAAAATAAACGTAAAAATTCACACTTTTTTTGCTCGATATTAATAATTATTGGGTGATAATAAAATAACTACAGCAATATGGCATGTCAAATGAGAACAATTGTATAATTTTATCTTTTATCCACGCAGCTGGATCTAAACATAAATTTTTTAAACTAAATATTTTCTAAATGACTCGACTCGTCGAAAATGTATAAAACTATATATTTTTAAAACCAGAAAAATGTTTTATTTTTTTATTTTTAATAATATACAGGGTGTCTAATTTGAAAAAATGCAACTTGTGGAAAAATATTGGACTTTCGATAGTCTTTTGTTTTTTCTAATATAATTTTTGAAAATTTCAGGTAAAAATCTATAAATTTTATTGATAGAATTTTTTTAATATCTTCAATGATAAAGCCGCACACATATGGGTCAATATATTCGAAATGACCCTGTACCTTATAATAATCGTTAAACAAATCGTTACCAATATTATATCTTTTAGATGTTTGTGATGTCATATTGCTATAAAGAGTTTTTATCTTGCATCCCATTGCAAAGCAACATTGTCAAAGCTCTAAGCAAACATGCTACCATCCAATTATAAAAGAGATACTTACAAAACCTCTAAATGCGTAAACGATGACAATGCTTGCGTTGGTATTCTGTGCAGTTGGTTACCATCGATGCGAAGACTACGCAGATTTGGCAATGCTCGAAATGCATCGTGTTCTATTTGTCCTAGAGCATTATTTCCAACTTGTCTGTGATGAAAAATGAAATGTACAATGATTATTAGTAAATATGACTTATGAGTTTGGTTAAATACAACAAAAAACACATATCCGGGGATACAATTTTAATAACAATATGGTGCCAAGTTTGTGTGTGTTTTAACAAAACACGTTATGAATTATATAACTTTAAATTATATAATTATATTCAGGTGAAACTTAAACCATTGGCCAAGAACACAAAATTCTACATATCAAAAATCAGTCTCTTTGCGTTTAATAATAACGAAAACATATACTTTGTTTTAAAACTTTTAAAAAACCTTAACTAAAAAAGTATATTAACAAATAAAGCTAACTGTGTGGATTAAATATAAGTTAATTTTAATAATAATATAATAATAATACTGGGCCTCCTTTGAATAATGCTAAAAAAAATTTAGGAAAACCTAAAATCAATTAACTTACCATCCTTCGTATCTTTAAAAATCATAAATATACCAGTTATAACAAATGAATATGTCATTTGTAACATTAAATTATAAATTGTATCAAAAAATCTTAGATTTTTTTTATTAAAATTAAAACAATTTTAAATTCAGGTAACACTTTAATTTTAATTATTATAGCTTAATTTTATCTTGAAAACGGTGGTAGACTTACCGGCAGAACATAGAAGTATTTCTATTATTTTTTTTGGGCTTTTTTGGGGATTTTTCTTTATTTTGTTTCAGGTGATCTCCCAGTTCTTATGGCCGATTTATACTTTAAAAAATTGACAACTAATACTAAGAATAAACAGGTAGAATTTTCACTTACAGATTAAAAGCTACATGTTATCTTAATCTATTTATAGTTTTCAATCAAGAATTAAAAATTAACCACTAAGAAGTGGGTGAATATTCAACTTTTTTAATTTATGAGCATAACACGGCCCTCATCGTGTCCGTTTGCGATTTGAAAATAGAAAGGATGGAGTTCCAAGCAAACTCTTGTCCAAATCGTTGTGTTAAAATTTTAATAAAATTAAAAAAACTTTTTTTGTTTTAAAAAAGGATAAAAAATTGTAGATATCGACAAAGGATTACTCATTAATCTAGTGCGAAAAAAGCCTCTTATCTTTTTTTGTTAATTCCCAATTATGAAGTACAAAAAAGCAATTTTTCTCTCTTAATGTTAGTGTAAATCTTACGTTAATTCTGAGTGTTAGTTGTTAATTTTCCAAGGTATCAGTTAACCATTAGGGGTCAATTATTTTGAGCACACTTAATTTTTATACTTTCAGAAAAAAGCATAAAAAGAAAAATTTTGTGCTAGTACCCAACTAAACTTTTTAATATATTAAAAGTGGTCATACCACATCCGGGTATGACACGCAGATAAAAAAAAACAAGAGATGCATCATCTCTGGAGTCTGATGGCACTTGGCGCCCATATAGGCCTATAGGCAACCTTAGCCTTTAAAGAAATAAGGAAGTAAGTAATTATGTATGTAAAATAAAACTACACAATATACTTTTTTATAGGGCTATAAAATCGCTAACTCCTAAAATAATTAAATTTGTTCCTTTAGTTTACTACGTATTAAAGCGTGCTTTCTTGTCGTAAATATACTCGTATTTGTTACGCCCGTAAATTTTCTTTTCTACTAAATTAAAGAAAGTTAATAAAAATTAAACGTAAGCTTCTTAAAATACCTAAATAAAAACTTTTTTTAAGTTTATCATATTTTTTAACACTAAAAACTACAAGGCGTTCCAAAAATAATATAAGAGAAAAACCTCAGACGAGGAAAAACTCCTATATTAAGGAAAATATAATTTTTATAAGTTGTTAAGTAACGTCCATTATAAAGAAACAATTATTAATACTGTATTATTGTGCCGTAAAAATAGGTTAAAGAAAAAAAAATAAAAAGCAAAAACGGAAGATCAGGTTTTAATCTAAAATTTTATTATATAAATTTTTTTTAACAATCTTTTAGAATAAATTTAAAATTTTTAAGTTAATATACAGTGTTCATAATAACATAGGTACGCGGAAAAATATTTGCTTTTAAAATACAAGGTGTGGTATTTTATTATTTTTTCGTTTTTTTTTTGTGATAATTGGGTAATTAAAACGTCCACATTTTTTAAACCTTAGGTATTTAGAGTGCTTATTAGAAAGCATGTATTAATGTAAACAAATATTTAATTGTTTTATTAGAGGCGTTATTATTAAAATATAGGCACGCTTCTAATATATTTAGTTTTTCTGTTATAATATGTATCTTAGTATTTTTTCAGTTGCATATAAACATGCCTCGAGAAATGCCCCCTAAGATGGTTAGAGAATGGGCGTCTAAGCCACGTTTTGCATAATATCTCTGGAACTGTGGGAGGTAGACCAGTTAAATTTAATAAAATAGTTTATTTTCTAACCTTGCATGTAGCTAAATTTTAAAATTATACAACTTTTTTTAGGGCGCTACATACACATGGGTTATATGTTATGCACCAACTTTTTTGTTTGTGAAATTTTAGTACTTTCAGTACAAAATAATAAATTATTTATAATTTCTATACATAAAAATAATTTTAATAATATTTGCATTTGGGTTTATATTTACATGACACTGTAAATGTTTAGAACTCGAGAAAATAAAGACACACAAAAAAAAATATAAGAAAATTTTTTATGATATATTTTAAAAAAAGAAAGATTTTTTGACATATCTTGATAAAAACTGTTTTCTATTAAAGCACTTGAATAATTACCACCTAAATATTTTATATTATTTAGAAAACACCCTGTATCTTTTAACTAATTTACTAAAAATTAATTAATATGTAAGGTTTTTAATCAAAATAAATACACAACATGTGTATTAAAAATGTGCAACCTAACAACTTTTTTGATTAAAACGTTGAAAAATTTGGATAAATAGGAAGTTTTTGATATTTT
>JAHBCN010000518.1:0-37500 GCA_019359885.1 Listronotus oregonensis
TATTATGCTGAATATTATTGGACATTTGTTGAACTCGATTTTTGTATCCTATTATACAGGGTGTAAATAAATAAGTGCGAAAAAAATCAGGGGGTGATTCTTGGACAAATTTTAAGAAAAAAACTTTAGATGAACGCATGTATGTCCTAAAAGTCCTAACTTTTGAGATACACATATGTTTTTTTATAATATCTGTGAAACCCCTGTAGATATTGTAGTATAATTTGGTATGCATTTTCTGTGCATCCACCCTGTATCTCAAAAGTTAGGACTTTTAGGACTAAGTATCATCAACGTACCTACCGATGAGCATAAAGGACTTCAATAGGTTGCAAATGAGAAACCTGACAGGCATACTGACAGGTCATCGTAGAAACAGACACTACTATAAAGTTTTTTTCTTAAAATTAACCCAAGAGTCACACCCTGAATTTTTTTGCACTTATTTATTTACACAATGTATAGTACCACAGTATAAAAGAAGTACACCTAATAGTACTATATAGATCAAAATAATAACAACAATAATCTCTCAAGTTTTATTTAACATGAATAGTACATGAAACTATCAAATGAAATAATAAAAAACAAAACTTTTTAAACATTTAGAAACATTTGAGCAAAACAACGGTAAAACTTATACAGGTTGTCTTAAAATAAGTACGAAAAACTTAAGGGGGTTATTCCTTGTTCAAAATAAAGGGTAATTTGTTGTATAAACATTAGGGAGATATCGCATTAATAGAGGTTAGTTACTTTTAATTACGTTGACTTTTGACCCAACATTTATACAACAAACTACCCTTTATTTTGAACAATAACAACTAACCACAACTACAGGTTAAGAACTACTACAGTTTAAAAAAATTGATGCTATTAGCCGTTACTATGTGGTAATTAATCATCATGAAGAACACTGATAAATAAAACTACTATGTTTTTTTACCACTAAAATATATTCACAATTATTGTTACTGCAGTTTCAACTCACAGAGTCATTTTCAAACAAATCTTTTTCAGACTAGTCTGAAAAAGATTTGTTTGAAAATGACTCTGTGAGTTGCTGCAGTAACAATAATTGTGAAATTTTAGTGGTAAAAAAACATAGTAGTTTTATTTATCAGTGTTCTTCATACTACAGTTTACTAGTGTATTTAATCGGAAAGACAACATTTTTGGCGATCGCATGTGCTAGTTAAAGAGGCGCGTTTGCAAAACATGTGATAGATAAGAACTGCGTTCGGGCATCGCTCGCTTTGCAATAGCGTGTGATAGATATAAATATGCGGCCGGGGCCCGGCCGAGGCCCGGACCGGTCGCGATACGGTGTAGCGTGAATCATCCTTTTGGGACCGGATTCTGTAGGAAACTTTTAACGAGGTCCAAAAAAAAAAACAACTGATAATAATTTTAAATATTATTTTAATTAATAAAGGTATAGTTTACCGAATCTACGTATTAATTTATATTTGGTATTCAATACATTACAATATTTGGCGGTCCAAGGTTTGACCTTTCGCGGTCCGCCTGTTGCCGACCGTTGTTTTAGAGTCTAGAATCTAGAAATTGTTGCAGGTTGAATAAATGGAAGTCCGAGAAGAAGTTTGTATTTAAAAATAAATAGCATGTGGTTTTCCGAAACAGTAAGAGATAGGTGGGTGCTTTAAATTTGGCAAGTTACAAAATTTCTAAAAATACATTCTCATTGGAACTTTTTGCGCTTTATGTATTGGTGCAGTCAAAAATGTTTTACTACGTTTCGTTTTCGTTAAACCATCATCAACTTTATTTTTTTATATTATCCCAATTACAAAAATGTATAACACTTAATATTAACTTAACAAATATGGAATGCCCCAATATGAAATCATGTGTGTTCCTTGTCTAACTATTGCCTCTTATTAAAAATATAATCATTTAACAGAAAAATTTCAAATGTTATAAATCATTGTGATTGGGATTAAACTGATATTAAAAAATTAAAAGATTTAAATTTTCGACAAGATGTACATGGTTTTAAGAAATTAAGAAAACATGAAAATGCTCTAAGAGGGAAGGACCATTATTTATTATTTTAAAGAAAAATTTTATAAAAAAAAGCTGTTTATAAAGTAACATAAAGTCTAAGTATAGATTTAAAAATAAAAAATCGAACATTTTAAAATTTTTCCACATTCCACCTCGAAACATGCTAACTTAATAAATTTATGGTACACTTTACAATCTATTGCTTCTTGTATGCGTTTAGTTAAGATTTCCGTGTTATGTGGCAGATAATAAAAAAAACATTTTGCTTTAAGGCACCCCATAAGAAGAAGTCTGGTATTGTAAGGTCAGGCGACCTCCACTTTTAATATATATACATAAATATATATATATATATATATATATATATATATATATATATATATATATATATATATATATATATATATATATATATATATATATATATATATATATATATATACAAAAGTAATGGGACACAGAGCAACAGCTGATTCCTTAGGTCAAAATAATGCAATTTACGTAAACTTGCCTTATCCGAAAGTTAATAATAACAAAGATACACGGTGTTAAACTTTTAATTTTGCTTTCGTTTTTTCTTAATAATGCTTTAACCAAATGACCAAGCGGTACAAAATTTGGGATCTGGGGGTTTTTTGAGGCGAGAAATTTAAATTCGTCCACGCTTTTGATGTGGCTACTAGAGGGCGCCAGCTACGGCCGACCTCACTTGTTTTAAATGTCGTAACTTTTCTTAGGCTTAGAATATTGACCTGTTTATTTAAAAATAAGTTTCTATACATCCATCTTCATCAAAAATGTATACTATATTTAAGTCTCTAGGAGCAGCCGTTCTTGAGATAAACGCACTTTAAAGGATCTTGCAATTTTTTTATGGAAAATAAATTTTATCCAATTGTTTTCAAACTTTGCATAGTGATTAGTTCTAAACACGCTGATCAAAGGTCTTCCAGGACACAAAACCCGAAAACGCCTCCAACCCCCCTAAAATCACCCTTAAAAGTCCTCAAATCCCCAGTGACATTTGAGGGTGATTTTAAACATCAAAGCGTGGACGAATTTAAATTTCTCGCCTCAAAAACCCCAGATCCCAAATTTTATTGGTCATTTGGTTAAAGCATTATTAAAAAAAAACAAAAAGCAAAATTAAAAGTTTAACACCCTGTATCTTTGTTATTGTTAACTTTCGGATAAGGCAAGTTTACGTAAATTGCATTATTTTGACCTAAGGAATCTGTTGTTGCTCTGTGTCCCATTATTTTTGGGGGAATTATTTTTATATATATATATATATATATATATATATATATATATATATATATATATATATATATATATATATATATATATATATATATATATATATATATATATATATATATATATATATATATATATAAAATAATATATATATATATATATATATATATATATATATATATATATATATATATATATATATATATATATATATATATATATATCTCGGTTTAATCACAATGATGTATAACACCTAAAATTTTAATGCATAAAATAGTTGCAAATTAAGAAAACAGTTTTCTTTTCTCTTTGCCAAACAAAAACCTTCTGTGCAAAATTAGGGTAAATATTTAATTACAAAAAGAACCTACTATTCGTATTAATCAGTTTAACTATTTGTTACATTGAAATTATATTTGATAAGAAAACAAAAATATCATTTCATAAATTTGTTATCATTTAATTACTACTATGGATGGATATATAATTATTTTATCTTAGAACATCAATAAATAGCCTAACTGTATTGTAAAAACCCATCGCAAAATTTAATTGGCCAGAATTTATGACTACGAAAATAAGAAATTACGATAATATACTAGTTTCTTATCATTTTTTACCCTTTTGGTGTGTTTTATATGAAAAACATTAAAACCGAAAAATCCAGAAATTACGAGTAAAATAAATATTCATACAATTTCTGTTGGCAATATTAAAAACAAAGACAGCTTAAAGCAAAATAGTGCCATTATTTTTTGAAAAACGGTACCGGTATTATGAAATACGGTGCCATTATTTGAAAAATCGAGCCGTAATTTGAAAAACGGCGGGGACAGTCCCTTTTTTTTGGAAATACCAATGTAAATATTCTCACACTTAATTTTACCAGATTTTGCAATGGAAAAAATCAGTATTATGAATAATACCTAACACTTCTTAAGTATTAATTCCCACATCCTTTTTTCGCTGGGAAAATTCTTAAATTCTAAAATTTGTTAAACAGCAATATTTTGATATATTCTTTTTACTTATTTGTTACACCATAACACATATAGGGTTTGAAAAAAATAATTTTTCACTCACATTATCATAAAATAAAATAATTTCTTTATTTTCCATATAAAATATACTAAAGTAATATGGCCGACTAACATGAAAAAAGTGAGAAAGAATACCTACAAAAAGAGATGATAAGATGTCGTTTTGTTTACGATTCCCTCCTTGAATAAGCAATGTTGCTGGATGTTTTCTAATATTTTTTTTTTAATATTAAAGGTTTTTTTTCCATTTACCAAAAATGGGGTTTTGTTATAGAAAAACCTAACCAGAACTAAGAAACAACAACTTTCAAACTATTACGTAGTTCTGGTTAGTTGTCGTTAGGTTTCCTCGTTAAATTGTAAATTTTCTTTATTATAAATGCGCCGTCGAACAAAATAATAAAAAAATAGTCTGATATCTTAATTGTTTGATTTTTTTTTATAGGCAAAAATAGGGTAGACCTCACTTCCAGATATTTACCTTATTTAAAAATTAATTTTTTTTATAATTTTTGTATTTTTATTTAATCCATAATGCTTTAAAGCTAAATTTAAATCCTTTTTTTTTTTTGATCCGACAACGTCGCAAATTCTGGCCTTTTACTTAACCGTAAAACATAGTGTTTTTACAACTTTTAATTTCATTTTTCTCTGCAAAAATGCATTTTTTCTGATTTTTTCTTAATGAAATCTACTAAACAAAATGTGTTCTTTTTATTTGAAATATTTATTTTTTTCAAATCGAATGGAGCTAAACGATACCAGACACCTAATTTTTATATATATTTTTATACGACTGCTTTAGAAAATGGGGTTTTGCACACGCTAAACAAGCTTTGAAAATTGTATTTTGGACAATGTGTGCAAGGAAAAATGTTTTTTTTTTCACACGGTTCTGTCTTTCAATATGATTTATTCTGTCATTTACTTTGACATAAGGGGAAAACTTTTCACACGACGTATAAAAAAATTTTTACACAGTCCTGTCAAAAGTTAAAAGATAAAAAAAAATAAAAATCGCATAAACATTATTTTCTGCAGTCGTAGAAAAAGATGTGTGCAACACGTTTGAAACTGACTCTTTGCACACCACTGAGATTTAGACCGCCTACGGCTCGTGCACAAACCTCATACTGTGTGCAAAGAGTCTTTTAAAACTTGTTGCACAATATACTATTATTTAATTACTACCTTTACTGCTCATGTGAAACTTATATGGTAAAAAATACGATCAAAACAAACAATATAACCTAGGATTTTCTTTGTCTGCCCCCCTTATATACAATCCTGGCTACGCCCTTGTATGCCATAATATACCACGCAATTTTAATTTTCCGCCAGGTGTACGCAAATTGGATAACTTGAGACCACCAACTATGCAAGGTGAAACAATACTATTTGCGAAAAAAGCAAAATATCTGGGGCTGATCCTGAATAGCACTCTTAGCTGGAATTCGCATCTAGAAAAGGCCAGCCGATCTTTTTGGACATGCCGCAGGATTTGTGGTAAATCCTGGGCCATGCAACCAAAACAGATGTATTGGCTATACGTGACAGTCATAAGACCAATGATCACGTATGGCTCTGTGGCATGGTGGCGCAAGGGGCAGCAGCGGCTGACCCAAGCAAAGCCATCTAGCCTACAGAGACAGGCCCGCCTAATGATCACGAGCGCCTGTGCACGACACTAATGGCGGCCATGAAAGTCCTCCTAGGACTGCCTCCTCTGCATATTTACTTGGAGAGAGAGGCTCTATCAAGCGGTCAGTAACAAACCGCAGGCGTGTCATATGAAGAGTACCAGTCCACTCAGGAGTGTCCTGACCTGTGACAGATTGGGAATGCCCTCAGACATAATTTCTACCGCAACCAACTACAACCGGCCCTACAGTGTAGTCTACCCACAAAGGAAAGACTGAAGTCCGAAAACGACCGACCTGCTCGGAGCTGACATCTCTTGGTACACCGACGGCTCCAAAGGACGATGTCGGATGTTGGAGCTGGAATATATGGACAGAGGCCAAGGGCAGAGTTTTTCTTCAGCCTGGACACTCTCGCAACCATATTTTAAGCGGAAGTATTTGCTATTGAGATGTGTGCTAGAAGCTGGTTGATCGGCAGATATCATAATAAGACAGTTAAAATATTCTCCGACCGTCAAGCAGCTCTTAAGGGTCTGCAGTTTTTTATTTAATTTTTTTGACCCTCTTATTATCCCAATTACAAAAATGTATAACACTTAATATTTATTAACAAATAAGGAACGCCCCTATAAGAAATGAGTGTTCCTTGTCTTACTCATTGTCTCTTATGGAAAATATATTTATTTAACAGAAAAATATTAAGTGTTATACATCATTATAATTGGGATTATAACTGCTTTAAAAAAATGTAATAAACAATTGAGTGCCACATTTAAAAAAATAAAGTTGATGATGGTTTAACGAAAACGAAACGTCGTACGGAAAATCTCTCAACGCTGTTTTGTAGAGCTTAAGAAGTGGCTATGAGAAAGTGTCTTTTGTTTTTCCATATCTCTTTAAATAACGTCAGAAAAAAATAAAAACGAAATCAGCAAATTTCGGTTTTTTCCGGATATCTTCGGAAGTACTCGGAATTTTACAACTTTCTAATCGGCATGTTGTTAGGCACCTAAAGTCGCAACTTTGCCATAATTTAACCGACTTCGTATCTCTTACGGTTTCCGAGATCCTCATGCATGCACTCGAATCTGTGGCACTCTTATATATATATATATATATATATATATATATATATATATATATATATATATATATATATATATATATATATATATATATATATATATATATATATATATATATATATATATATATATATATATATATATATATATATATATATAATAAATTACAGCAACAAATAGCGGGAATGCGGTCTGTTATGGGTTAAATGATCAGGAAAACATTTAATTCTTTAATCCTCTATATTTCGACACAGTTTGTGTCTTTTTCAAGAGACATGGCTAAAACAACATATTCACGTTAACAAAAAATCTCCTAAATATAAAACTACACAAAACAAAATTTACTTACAATTATTGTTATTAAAATACCGACAACATCACAAAACAAGAATTTTAGAGACCACGTTCGATTTAGTTTTAACAGTATACATTACATTTCAAGATTAAAATGAACACACGAGAGCTAAATTCTGAAAATGTAAAAACAATCTTTACTATTTTTTATTTCCTAAAATAATATCGGTAAAAAAAAACTTACAAAAACACTTAAAATCCCATAAAAACTATATAAAAACATCTATACATACAGAAATATTTAAGACACAGTTCTAACAAAAATAAACAGGTTGAGAAAAGTACAAAAACCAAAATGGCGGACACATAATAATACTATTTCAAAATATTGCAGTAAATGACACTTAACTGGTCAATATCGGATCTAGAATTGATCGTGTTAGGCTCTTTACGATGTGGGTCATCTCTAAAAACATTCGTTTTCGATAATTCGTCTCCCGGTCCAAAATTTTAGTATTTTGATAATCAAAATTGTGATCAAGATCCTGAAAGTGACAAGCCAAAGCACATGAACGTTTTGCAATTCGACAATCACTTTTATGTTGTGTTATGCGTGATTTTAAACTTTGCGAAGTCTGGCCTACATAACATTTGTTACATCCCAAACATGGAATTTTGTAAACAATATTCGAATTATGCAAAGTAGGGATCTTGTCTTTCATTTTCGAGAAAATGTCACCAATTTTTAATAAGTTATACTTCGCAATTTTTAAGTTTTTAACATTAGTAAAGTTTTTTATTACATTATGCGTTAGTCCCTGGATGTAAGGAAGTTTTTTATATTTGATAGTTTGAGGAGGGTTATCGTCTGTTGGGCCGTCATAGGATTAGTGTTATATATTAATTTGGATAATATGTTTCTGGATATCCGTTGTCAAAAATATCTTCATAGTTTATCAAGATTTTCTTCAAAAATCTGTTGTCAGAAATATGAGTAACTCTGTTCTTCATGGCGATGACAGTATTATATTTTTGATTTTGGGGATGGTTAGAATAATAATTTATGTAACGCCCCGATGCGGTTGGTTTTTGATACCAATTTAAAATCAAACTACCATTTGCTTCTCTTATCAATAAAGTGTCTAAAAATGGAACACTGTTGTTTTTTTCTTTTCATCGTAAACTGAATATGCTGATTGATAGAGTTGAAAATGTGTAGCGTACTGTCAATCTCATTCCTCGGAACTGGTGGTCACAAGATCATCAACAAACTTATATAAGAATGGCAGCCGGTAAGAGAGTTTGGCTAAAATTTTGTCCAGAATGTAATCCATGACTACTTGTGCCAGAATAGGACTAATCGGAGATCCCATAGGTGTCCCGAATATTTGGTGGTAATATTCATTATTAAAGAGAAATAGCAATTTTGGCAGATAAACGTTATGAGTGTAAAATTTTGTCGTGTAAAGGCGTATGCAAAGATATAAAATCCCAGTGTACCTCCAAGAGTTCCACAATAAGTTGATACGGTATATTGGCGAATAGTGACACAACATCGAATGAAACTAGTACATAGTCTTGTGGTAAGGTAATGCCTTGGATTGAATTTACGAAGGAAAAAATGTCACGTACGTTGTAGTCAGTTCTGTCAGCAAGAGCATTTGTTAAAATAGTGGACAAGAACTTTGAAATGTTGTAATTAGCAGAACCTACACAACTTACTATTGGACGTAATGGCGTGTTCGGTTTATGTATCTTGGGTAAGCAATACAATCTAGAAATAACAGAATTGTAGACAGTGAGATCTTTAGCTTCCGCCTCACTTAGCTGCTCTTGTGTTTTTAATGATTTAATTAATCCATTTAGAGTCCTTTGGTTTTGTGGTGTAGGGTCTCTATTCATTTTTACATAGGTTTCTCTGTCACTGAGTAAGTCAACGACCTTGGAGTTATAGTCAGTTTGGGTTCATAGCAACAGTACAACCACCCTTATCAGCTTGTAATATGCATAATTCAGGATGTCCTTTTAGAAATTGTTTTGTTTTAAAAAACGCAGTTTGAATAGGGTGACCTTATTTGATTTGACCTAGCATTAAAATTAGTAATGTTGTTGGTAACACGAGTTTCTAAGAACATTTTTGACAGTGTCAGGTACGTCAGAAATAATATCCTCAATATCGGCCAAAACTTATTTATATTTAGATGTTGTGCCACCGGAGATATACCAAACTTTGGACTAAAGACAAAAAATCGGCAATATCTCGCGGAATATCCACATCCGAAATATTGGTAAACCATTTATCATTATTTAAGAAAAGTTTATAATTTTCATCATGATAATGCCTTAAATTATTGAACTTATCAATGTTAGAACTTTTAACAGTATCAAATTTATCATTAAAGGATAATTTTAATCTTCTGAATACTCACAAAAACAAACGAGGCAAAATACTAACAAGAGCACGTTTATGTTCAGCAATTGCATCATTAAGGTTTTTTATTGTGTTATAGCATACCTTAATTTCGAGGTTTAAAGTTTTCTTGCTCAACCTTTGAATGTGTCTTGTCATATTTCCCCATAATATGGTAATTATTTGTTTGAAGAAGATTATACATATTCCTCGTGGTGTCACATAAATGTTTGGGAAGAATCCCGATCTTCTACATTTAACAAAAAATGTTTTCTGTTAAGAGAAGTTGCCAGTTTGATGTTACAGGTTGCCCATCTTTCATCAACAATGTTGTTTCAGCTCCAAATGTATTGGTAATGTGTTGATAAAATCCCATCTTTTATAAATATGAATTTTCTTTTCGACCGTACTAATAAATTACAGCAACAAATAGCGGGAATGCGGTCTGTTATGGGTTAAATGATCAGGAAAACATTTAATTCTTTAATCCTCTATATTTCGACACAGTTTGTGTCTTTTTCAAGAGACATGGCTAAAACAACATATTCACGTTAACAAAAAAATCTCCTAAATATAAAACTACACAAAACAAAAATTTACTTACAATTATTGTTATTAAAATACCGACAACATCACAAAACAAGAATTTTACGAGACCACGTTCGATTTAGTTTTAACAGTATACATTACATTTCAAGATTAAAATGAACACACGAGAGCTAAATTCTGAAAATGTAAAAACAATCTTACTATTTTTATTTCCTAAAATAATATCGGTAAAAAAACTTACAAAAACACTTAAAATCCCATAAAAACTATATAAAAACATCTATACATACAGAAATATTTAAGACACAGTTCTAACAAAAATAAACAGGTTGAGAAAAGTACAAAAACCAAAATGGCGGACACATAATAATACTATTTCAAAATATTGCAGTAAATGACACTTAACTGGTCAATATCGGATCTAGAATTGATGTGGGTCATCTCTAAAAACATTCGTTTTCGATAATTCGTCTCCCGGTCCAAAATTTTAGTATTTTGATAATCAAAATTGTGATCAAGATCCTGAAAGTGACAAGCCAAAGCACATGAACGTTTTGCAATTCGACAATCACTTTTATGTTGCGTTATGCGTGATTTTAAACTTTGCGAAGTCTGGCCTACATAACATTTGTTACATCCCAAACAGGGAATCCGATATTGACCAGTTAAGTGTCATTTACTGCAATATTTTGAAATAGTATTATTATGTGTCCGCCATTTTGGTTTTTGTACTTTTCTCAACCTGTTTATTTTTGTTAGAACTGTGTCTTAAATATTTCTGTATGTATAGATGTTTTTATAAGTTTTTAAAGATTTTAAGTGTTTTCGTAAGTTTTTTTTACCGATATTATTTAGGAAATAAAAAAATAGTAAAGATTGTTTTTACATTTTCAAATTTAGCTCTCGTGTTTCATTTTAATCTTGAAATGTAATGTATACTGTTAAAACTAAATCGAATGTCTCGTAAAATTCTTGTTTTGTGATGTTGTCGGTATTTTAATAACAATAATTGTAAGTAAATTTTGTTTTGTGTAGTTTATATTTAGGAGATTTTTTTTTTAACGTGAATATGTTGTTTTAGCCATGTCTCTTGAAAAGACACAAACTGTGTCGAAATATAGAGGATTAAAGAATTAAATGTTTTCCTGATCATTTAACCCATAACAGACCGCATTCCCGCTATTTGTTGCTGTAATTTATTAGTACGGTCGAAAAGAAAATTCATATTTATAAAAGATGGGATTTTATCAACACATTACCAATACATTTGGAGCTGAAACAACATTGTTGATGAAAAGATGGGCAACCTGTAACATCAAACTGGCAACTTCTCTTAACAGAAAACATTTTTTGTTGAAATGTAGAAGATCGGGGATTCTTCCCAAACATTTATGTGACACCACGAGGAATATGTATAATCTTCTTCAAACAAATAATTACCATATTCTGGGAAGTATGACAAGACACATTCAAAGGTTGAGCAAGAAAACTTTAAACCTCGAAATTAAGGTATGCTATAACACAATAAAAAACCTTAATGATGCAATTGCTGAACATAAACGTGCTCTTGTTAGTATTTTGCCTCGTTTTGTTTTTGTGGAGTATTCCAGAAGATTAAAATTATCCTTTAATGATAAATTTGATACTGTTAAAAGTTCTAACATTGATAAGTTCAATAATTTAAGGCATTATCATGATGAAAATTATAAACTTTTCTTAAATAATGATAAATGGTTTACCAATATTTCGGATGTGGATATTCCGCGAGATATTGCCGATTTTTTGTCTTTAGGTCCAAAGTTTGGTATATCTCCGGTGGCACAACATCTAAATATAAATAAGTTTTTGGCTGATATTGAGGATATTATTTCTGACGTACCTGACACTGTCAAAAATGTTCTTAGAGCTCGTGTTACCAACAACATTACTAATTTTAATGCTAGGTCCAAATCAAATAAGGTCACTCCTATTCAAACTGCGTTTTTTAAAACAAAACAATTTCTAAAAGGACATCCTGAATTATGCATATTACAAGCTGATAAGGGTGGTTGTACTGTTGCTATGAACCAAACTGACTATAACTCCAAGGTCGTTGACTTACTCAGTGACAGAGAAACCTATGTAAAAATGAATAGAGACCCTACACCACAAAACCAAAGGACTCTAAATGGATTAATTAAATCATTAAAAACACAAGAGCAGCTAAGTGAGGCGGAAGCTAAAGATCTCACTGTCTACAATTCTGTTATTTCTAGATTGTATTGCTTACCCAAGATACATAAACCGAACACGCCATTACGTCCAATAGTAAGTTGTGTAGGTTCTGCTAATTACAACATTTCAAAGTTCTTGTCCACTATTTTAACAAATGCTCTTGCTGACAGAACTGACTACAACGTACGTGACACTTTTTCCTTCGTAAATTCAATCCAAGGCATTACCTTACCACAAGACTATGTACTAGTTTCATTCGATGTTGTGTCACTATTCACCAATATACCGTATCAACTTATTGTGGAACTCTTGGAGGTACACTGGGATATTATATCTTTGCATACGCCTTTAACACGACAAATTTTTTTACACTCATAACGTTTATCTGCCAAAATTGCTATTTCTCTTTTAATAATGAATATTACCACCAAATATTCGGGACACCTATGGGATCTCCGATTAGTCCTATTCTGGCACAAGTAGTCATGGATTACATTCTGGACAAAATTTTAGCCAAACTCTCTTACCGGCTGCCATTCTTATATAAGTTTGTTGATGATCTTGTGACCGCAGTTCCGAGGAATGAGATTGACAGTACGCTACACATTTTCAACTCTATCAATCAGCATATTCAGTTTACGATTGAAAAAGAAAAAAACAACAGTGTTCCATTTTTAGACACTTTATTGATAAGAGAAGCAAATGGTAGTTTGATTTTAAATTGGTATCAAAAACCAACCGCATCGGGGCGTTACATAAATTATTATTCTAACCATCCCCAAAATCAAAAATATAATACTGTCATCGCCATGAAGAACAGAGTTACTCATATTTCTGACAACAGATTTTTGAAAGAAAATCTTGATAAACTTATGAAGATATTTTTGAACAACGGATATCCCAGAAACATATTATCCAAATTAATATATAACACTAATCCTTATGACGGCCCAACAGACGATAACCCTCCTCAAACTATCAAATATAAAAAACTTCCTTACATCCAGGGACTAACGCATAATGTAATAAAAAACTTTACTAATGTTAAAAACTTAAAAATTGCGAAGTATAACTTATTAAAAATTGGTGACATTTTCTCGAAAATGAAAGACAAGATCCCTACTTTGCATAATTCGAATATTGTTTACAAAATTCCATGTTTGGGATGTAACAAATGTTATGTAGGCCAGACTTCGCAAAGTTTAAAATCACGCATAACACAACATAAAAGTGATTGTCGAATTGCAAAACGTTCATGTGCTTTGGCTTGTCACTTTCAGGATCTTGATCACAATTTTGATTATCAAAATACTAAAATTTTGGACCGGGAGACGAATTATCGAAAACGAATGTTTTTAGAGATGACCCACATCAGTAAAGAGCCTAACACGATCAATTCTAGATCCGATATTGACCAGTTAAGTGTCATTTACTGCAATATTTTGAAATAGTATTATTATGTGTCCGCCATTTTGGTTTTTGTACTTTTCTCAACCTGTTTATTTTTGTTAGAACTGTGTCTTAAATATTTCTGTATGTATAGATGTTTTTATATAGTTTTTATGGGATTTTAAGTGTTTTTGTAAGTTTTTTTTACCGATATTATTTTAGGAAATAAAAAATAGTAAAGATTGTTTTTACATTTTCAGAATTTAGCTCTCGTGTGTTCATTTTAATCTTGAAATGTAATGTATACTGTTAAAACTAAATCGAACGTGGTCTCGTAAAATTCTTGTTTTGTGATGTTGTCGGTATTTTAATAACAATAATTGTAAGTAAATTTTTGTTTTGTGTAGTTTTATATTTAGGAGATTTTTTTTGTTAACGTGAATATGTTGTTTTAGCCATGTCTCTTGAAAAAGACACAAACTGTGTCGAAATATAGAGGATTAAAGAATTAAATGTTTTCCTGATCATTTAACCCATAACAGACCGCATTCCCGCTATTTGTTGCTGTAATTTATTAGTACGGTCGAAAAGAAAATTCATATATATATATATATATATATATATATATATATATATATATATATATATATATATATATATATATATATATCATATATATATATACAGGGTCATTCACGTCGAGTGTCCTATTAAAAGTTCTGGGGAACCAAAAAAAAGAACTTTTTGAAATTTGGCACACGGCCACGACAGGTAATAAGCTACATTTTAAAAATATTTTGGCCAGTGCAGCGTTGCCAGATGTAACCCAAAATTTGCATTTTAACCGATATTAAATAATGATTAAAACTCATTTTTTTTAAATACAACATACTGTATTTTATCCTATTTTTAAATAGACCAATAATTTATCTACAAAATGTCCATACATGTTTGTTGACAGATGGGATGGTTGGCAGATGGGTATCTGCCACCGTTTTTTAAATACAAACGAATTTTAATTTTTTCCCTGTTTTTAAATACTATCTACAGTAAACCACCGGCTTAATTCACAATTTACCTAGGTAGGCCATGGCAATTTGTATTCTAAATTGCTCTGACAACTATTTGACATATAAGGTAAAAATTATTCATTTTGCTTGATTAATAAGAAATAAATGCTTAAAAAATATAAAGTTTGTTATATTTTAAAAACGGTGGCAGATGGGTATAGAAAACTACATGGACATTTTGTAGGTAAATTATTGGTCTATTCAAAAATGGGATAAAATACAGTATGTTGTATTTAAAAAAAATAAGTTTTAATTATTATTCAATATCGGTAAAAATGCAATTTTTTTGGGACACCCTGTAGGATATATTGCTATAATCGTATGTAGATCTTTTAAATACATGCATTGTCTAACCCCTAAAAAAAATTTGAGTATCCAGTTCGGTTCGGCACGTAAATATAAAACCTTTTTAACATGGTGGTTTTCCTTTAAAAAAATAGTGATTAATTATTTTCTTAAAAACGGTAAGATATAGGTATAGGAAGATGTTAATAAAACTCACTAAGAATTTTGTTTGGAATCCAAAAATGCAATAAAAAACAGGGTGTTCCATTTAAAATTACAATGTTGCCGTTGGTTTCGTTTAGATCTGGCAACGCTGCACTTGCCAAAATATTTTTAAAATGTAGCTTATAACCTATTATGGCCGTGTGCCAAATTTCAAAAATTTCTTTTTTAGTTCCCCAGAACTTTTAATGGGACACTCAACGTGAAATCACCCTGTATATATATATATATATATATATATATATATATATATATATATATATATATATATATATATAATATATATATATATATATATATATATATATATATATATATATATATATATATATATATATATATATATATATATATATATATATATATATATATATATATATATATATATATATATATATATATATATATATATATATATATATATATATATATACAAGTATGGCGCATTATATGAAGCCCACTACGTAACACAGGTGAGGGGCAGCCCGACTTTTGGGAGGCAAGGGGATTTCAGTAGTGTCGATACTACTACGATTCTACGAAGCCCAAGTTTATATACAAGGCAACTGTGTTTATGTTATGTCGATTATACGAAGCCTGGCGATGATGCCGTTTTTATTTTAAGTGTATATTTTAATTAACAGTTACTACACCAATTATACAAAGCCCGAATTTATATCCAATTGACTCTGATTATGATATACCGATTATACGAAGCCCTGCCATGTTAATGCTTTTATTTTAGAAATATTGTTTAGTTATTACAGTTTGTTTCGGTGTTAACGTAGATCCACTTTATATTACGGGTTGTTACAATGCATTCGGCTGAATTGAATCGCACTGGATTCAATAGTACTAACTTCAATCGGAGTAAATTTTTAGTTAGATTAGCTATTGAAAACAAGTTCGCGGTCGTTGCTGAAGATTTAACTGTTATTTCTGTTGATAATGTTATAAAATCGAGTATGGAAAGATATTCCTCCGAAATTGACTCTGAACAAACTTATCTAAACAGCAAAAATCTGTTTAAGGCGCTTAATACATACGCATGCTCCGCACTCACTCACTCATTTGGAATTGTGGAATGGAGCAAAACTGACATCGATAAGCTACAGAGAAAGATGAGAACACTCCTTACAAAGGCACACAAACATCACCCACGTAGTGCAACTGAACGAACAACGCTTCCACGATATCAAGGGGGTAGAGGATTGGTGGATATTGGTAAGCAATTAGATCAACAAATAATAAACTTACTATTTCCATAGACTGGCAGACTCTTCCCCGATACACCATGCAATATGCGGAGCCGAAGATTCAACACCGTTGCGACTGATGGATCGTGAAATGCGCAGACACCATCAAACAGACCAGGAGAAGCTGCAAGCCTGGTTGGAGAAACCTCTTCATGGACGTCACCCCAATGAGGTCGCCCAGGAAAATATCGACAAGTTCGCGTCGAACTACTGGCTGACGTCGGGGAAGATGTTCCCAGAGACTGAAGGCTTCTTATTGGCTATACAGGACCAGGTTATTCCAACAAAAAACTATCTGAAGCATATTGTTAGAGACCCGTCTATAGAAAACGATCGATGCAGATATGGATGCCAAACATCGGAGACAATCCAGCACATAACGGGGGGTTGCCAAGCATTTGCAGCATCAGAGTATAAGGAAAGACATGATTCAGCAGCCAAGATACTCCATCAACAATTGGCACAGAAGCTAAAGCTTTTACATACTGAAAAATTTCCTTACTACAAGTATACTCCGGAACCTATTCTTGAAAACAACGAGTTTAAATTGTACTGGGATAGAACTGTACTTACAGACCAAACTGTTGCTCATAATAGACCAGATATTGTATTGGTGGATAAAGTTGGGAGAAAAACAACACTGATTGACGTCGCTATCCCGAACAACAACAACCTACGGGAGAAATACAATGAAAAGATTGCCAAGTACAGAAATCTAGAAACACAAATAAGAAGACAGTGGGGAATGAATATCGTCCAAACGATCCCCATAATTTTATCAACAACTGGCATTATACCAAAGACTCTTCTACAAAACATCAAGGGATTAGGCCTCGGTGAACATCTGTATAAGGGTATGCAAAAGGCAGTGCTACTTGCGACCGCTCGGACTGTCCGGAAATTTGTTGGGAATACAGCAGAACATAACGTCACCTAGAGCCTGACAGCATGGAAAGGGCTCCCACAGAGCTCAATCCTTTTGATATCTGAAGATATCTGGTATGAGTGAATGTTCCCCTCAGAGGGAGTGCAAAGCCGTGTGGCTTAAATTCATAATAATAATAATAATGGTCTTTTATTTTCATAATTTCACAAATATATATTTATAATAAGAAGAAATAAGACATAAAAGTAGAACTCTTAGCAAAGCGATATTTTAGCCAATGATGGCTTTTTCCCTATATAACCTCACAAAGAGTCTACACAAACCTAACTTAAAACTAAACTAAAAACAAAGAAATTATAGTAAATACAACAGCCAATACTTAACTAGAATACATTAAAAGAAATAATAATTAGAGACAGCAATGTACATAAAATACAGATATCGGCATTAAATGTTATTAGAGGAGCTTCAATAAAATAACAAAATCATCAATTATCATTTTAACGTCAGGTTCACTTTTCACTTAGCAGCCTTCTTTTAAAGATAACTTTGAACCTATAAGGTCTTAGGCTCTTATACTCCATGGGGAGCATATTATAAAGACGGGTAGCGCGGTATGTGTAGCATTTCTTGAACAAAGCCGTAGAATGGTTTGTAACACTCATAAGACCTTAGGTAAAGTTGTATCCCAGTGGTTATCACTTTGTGGACGAAGACTGCACAATGCATAAAAATAAATATAGATAACGAGTATCAAAATAAGATTTTTTTTTTACATATGACAGCTGTAATTTTTATTACCAACGGCACTTTAAAAAATAAAATAAATATAAATTGTTTCGGCAACTGTAGATATTAAGGTTTAAAGTTTTGGCTTTTAATTGCACATATTTTAAAAACTATAAGATTAATGGAAAATTGCAAATGTAGATTTTTAAAGACCATTTCAAGTATCAAGCTAACAATAAAACGTTTGTGTCCATATGGGATGCTTTTTTTTTATTTTTGGTTTTACGAAAAAAAAATATTTTTTATGAAAAGTTCTTCCTCGCAATAAAATGACAATGCCCTATTAAGATTTAAGTTAGCATGTACAAGGTGGGTAAAAACTGTAAAAATCAAAAATGGGCCAAGAGGGAAGTTCCCCTTAAAGGTACTTTAGGACAAAATGTATTAAGGATGTATTGGGTAGAGTGGCAATTTGTGCTCAAATGTAGATTTTCAAAACAATTTCAGATATCACGATAAAAAATTTATTAACAGTAAATAAAAAAATACTTAAAGTTAAAAAGTTTTTCTTGTTAGCTTGATACTTGAAATTGTTTTTGAAAATCTACATTTAAGCATAAATTATGGTCCTATACAATATACCCTTGATACATTTTGTCCTAGAATACCTTTTAGTGGCACTTCCCTCTTGGCCCATTTTAGCTTTTTACATTTTTTAACCACCCTCTACATGCTAACGCAAATGTTAATAATGCATTGTCATTTTATCGCAAAGCAGAACTTTTTATGAAGAGTAATTTTTTTTCGTAAAACCAAAAATAAAAAAAAAATCCGTATGGTAAGAAGTTGCTTGGACACGCTGTATATATTTATATATATACAGGGTGTTACAAATTCGAGTGTTGTGTAGTGCGATGCTAAACAAAACGTCGTTTCGAAATTTGAAAAATTCCGTTTACTTCCGGAGATATTCGGAAAAAAAACGAATTCTCGCAAAAACGTTTTTATTTTTTCCTGAGCTTATATGAGAAGATATTTTGAAATAAACGTCACGTCAGCAGAGATACTTTTTCCCCTCTACAAAATGACGTTATTAAATTTAAAATCCGACGTTTCGTTTCCGAGCAACCACCATCAACTTAATTTTTTTAAATACGGTCCTAGATTTTTTATTTAAATTTTTTGAACCTCTTATTATCCCAATTACAAAAATGTATAACACTTAATATTTTTGCAACAACTATGGAATGCCCCTGTAAGAAATCATCTGCCTTCCTTGTCTAACACATTGTCTCTTATGGAAAATATGTTTATTTAACAGAAAAATATCAAGTGTTATATATCATTGTAATTGGAATTAAAAATGCTTCAAAAAAATGCAATAAACAATCGAAGGCTGTATTTAAAAAAAATAAAGTTGATGGTGGTTGCTCGAAAAACGTCGGATTTTAAATTTAATAACGTCATTTTGTAGAGGAAAAAGTAGCTGTGCTGACATGACATTCATTTTAAAATATCTTCTCAAATAAGGTCACGAAAAATAAAAACGTTTTTGCGGAATTCGGGTTTTCGGATATCTCGGAAGTAACGGAATTTTTCAAATTTCGAAACGACATTTTGTTTAGCATCACACTACACAACTTTGCCTCAATTTAACCGACCTTGTACCTCTTACGGTTTACGAGATCCCCATGCATACACTCGAATTTGTAACACCCTGTATATAGTATAGTATAGTTATTTTTTCCTGACCTTATTTGAGAAGATATTTTAAAATGAATGTCATGTCAGCACAGCTACTTTTTCCCCTCTACAAAATGACGTTATTAAATTTAAAATCCGACGTTTCGTTTCCGAGCAACCACCATCAACTTTATTTTTTTAAATACAGCCTTCGATTGTTTATTGAATTTTTTTGAAGCATTTTTAATTCCAATTACAATGATATATAACACTTGATATTTTTCTGTTAAATAAACATATTTTCCATAAGAGACAATGTGTTAGACAAGGAAGGCAGATGATTTCTTACAGGGGCATTCCATAGTTGTTGCATAAATATTAAGTGTTATATATTTTTGTAATTGGAATAATAAGAGGTTCAAAAAAATTAAATAAAAATCTAGGACCGTATTTAAAAAATTAAGTTGATGGTGGTTGCTCGAAAGAAACGTCGGATTTTAAATTTAATAACGTCATTTATAGAGGGAAAAGTATCTCTGCTGATGTGACGTTTATTTCAAAATATCTTCTCAAATAAGGTCAGGAAAAAATAAAAACGTTTTTGCGAGAATTCGGTTTTTTTCCGAATATCTCCGGAAGTAAACGGAATTTTTCAAATTTCGAAACGACATTTTGTTTAGCATCGCACTACACAACACTCGAATTTGTAACACCCTGTATATACAGGGTGCCACAGATTCGAGTGCATGCATGGGGATCTCGGAAACCGTAAGAGATACGAAGTCGGTCAAATTATGGCAAAGTTGCGCATTTAGGTGCCTAACAACATGCCGATTGGAAAGTTGTAAAATTCCGAGTAATTCCGGAGATATCCGGAAAAAACCGAAATTTTCTGATTTCGTTTTTATTTTTTTATGGCGTTATTTAAAGAGATATGAAAAAACAAAAGACACCTTCTCATGGCCACTTCTTAAGCTCTACAAAACAGCGTTGAGAGATTTTCCGTAGGACGTTTCGTTTTCGTTAGACCATCATCAACTTTATTTTTTTAAATACGGACCTGGGTTTTTTATTTAATTTTTTTGAACCTCTTATTATCCCAATTTATACCTGACCCTGTATATATACAGGGTGCCACATATTCGAGTGCATGCATGGGGATCTCGAAAACCGTAAGAGATACGAAGTCGGTTAAATTATGGCAAAGTTGCGCATTTAGGTGCCTTACAACATGCCGATTAGAAAGTTGTAAAATTCCGAGTACTTCCGGAGATATCCGGAAAAAACCGAAATTTGATGATTTCGTTTTTATTTTTTTATGGCGTTATTTAAAGAGATATGAAAAAACAAAAGACACTTTCTCATGGCCACTTCTTAAGCTCTAGAAAACAGAGTTGAGAGATTTTCCGTACGACGTTTCGTTTTCCTTAAACCATCATCAACTTTATTTTTTTAAATGCGGCACTCAATTGTTTATTGCATTTGTAGGATAATAAGAGGTTCAAAAAAATAAAATAAAAAACCTAGGTCCGTATTTAAAAAAATAAAGTTGATGATGGTCTAACGAAAACGAAACGTTGTACGGAAAATCTCTCAACGCTGTTTTGTAGAGCTTAAGAAGTAGCCATGAGAAAGTGTCTTTTGTTTTTTCATATCTCTTTAAATAACGCCAGAAAAAAATAAAAACGAAATCAGCAAATTTCTGTTTTTTCCGGATATCTCCGGAGGTACTCGGAATTTTACAACTTTCTAATCGGCATGTTGTTAGGCACCTAAATGAGCAACTTTGCCATAATTTAACCGACTTCGTATCTCTTACGGTTTCCGAGATCCCCATGCATGCACTCGAATCTGTGGCACCCTGTATAAATATATACAGCGTGTCCAAGCAACTTCTTACCATACGGATTTTTTTTTAATTTTTGGTTTTACGAAAAAAAGTTACTCTTCATAAAAACTTCTGCTTTGCGATAAAATGACAATGCTTTATTAACATTTGCGTTAGCATGTAGAGGGTGGTTAAAAAATGTAAAAAGCTAAAATGGGCCAAGAGGGATGTGCCATTAAAAGGTATTCTAGGACAAAATGTATCAAGGCTATATTGTATAGGTCCACAATTTATGCTTAAATGTAGATTTTCAAAGACAATATCAAGTATCAAGCTAACAAGAAAAACTTTTTAACTTTAGGTATTTTTTTATTTACTGTTAATAAATTTTTATCGTGATATCTAAAATTATTTTGAAAATCTACATTTGAGCACAAATTGCCATTCTACCCAATACATCCTTAATACATTTTGTCCTAAAGTACCTTTAAGGGGAACTTCCCTCTTGGCCCATTTTTATTTTTACACTTTTTAACCACCTTGTACATGCTAACTTAAATCTTAATAGGGCATTGTCATTTTATTGCGAGGAAGAACTTTTCATAAAAAATAACTTTTTTTCGTAAAACCAAAAATAAAAAAAAAGCATCCCATATGGTAAGAATTTCCTTGGACACAAACGTTTTATTGTTAGCTTGATACTTGAAATGGTCTTTAAAAATCTACATTTGCAATTTTCCATTAATCTTATAGTTTTTAAAATATGTGCAATTAAAAGCCAAAACTTTAAACCTTAATATCTACAGTTGCCGAAACAAATTATATTTATTTTATTTTTTAAAGTGCCGTTGTTAATAAAAATTACAGCTGTCATATGTAAAAAAAAATGTTATTGTGATACTCGTTATCTATATTTATTTTTATGCATCGTGAAGTCTTCGTCCACAAAGTGATAACCACTGGGTTACAACTTTACCTAAGGTCTTATGAGTGTTACAAACCATTCTACGGCTTTGTTCAAGAAATGCTACACATACCGCGCTACCCGTCTTTATAATATGCTCCCCATGGAGTATAAAAGCCTAAGACCTTATAGGTTCAAAGTTATCTTTAAAAGAAGGCTGCTAAGTGAAAAGTGAACCTGACGTTAAAATAATAATTGATGATTTTGTTATTTTATTGAAGCTCCTCTAATAACATTTAATGCCGATATCTGTATTTTATGTACATTGCTGTCTCTAATTATTATTTCTTTTAATGTATTCTAGTTAAGTATTGGCTGTTGTATTTACTATAATTTCTTTGTTTTTAGTTTAGTTTTAAGTTAGGTTTTGTAGACTCTCTGTGAGGTTATATAGAGAAAAAAGCCATCATTGGCTAAAATATCGCTTTGCTAAGGGTTCTACTTTTATGTCTTATTTCTTCTTATTATAAATATATATTTGTGAAATTATGAAAATAAAAGACCATTATTATTATTATTATGATTTTAAGCCACACGGCTTTGCACTCCCTCTAAGGGGAACATTCACTCATACCAGATATCTTCAGATATCAAAAGGATTGAGCTCTGTGGGAGCCCTTTCCATGCTGTCAGGCTCTAGGTGACGTTATGTTCTGCTGTATTCCCAACAAATTTCTGGACAGTCCGAGCGGTCGCAAGTAGCACTGCCTTTTGCATATCCTTATACAGATGTTCACCGAGGCCTAATCCCTTGATGTTTTGTAGAAGAGTCTGGTATAATGCCAGTTGTTGATAAAATTATGGGGATCGTTTGGACGTTATTCATTCCCCACTGTCTTCTTATTTGTGTTTCTAGATTTCTGTACTTGGCAATCTTTTCATTGTATTTCTCCCGTAGGTTGTTGTTGTTCGGGATAGCGACGTCAATCAGTGTTGTTTTTCTCCCGACTTTATCCACCAATACAATATCTGGTCTATTATGAGCAACAGTTTGGTCTGTAAGTACAGTTCTATCCCAGTACTTTATGCATATATAAACTCGTTGTTTCCAAGAATAGGTTCTGCCAATTGTCGATGGAGTATCTTGGCTGCTGAATCATGTCTTTCCTTATACTCTGATGCTGCAAATGCTTGGCAACCCCCCGTTATGTGCTGGATTGTCTCCGATGTTTGACATCCATATCTGCATCGATGGTTTTCTATAGACGGGTCTCTAACAATATGCATCAGATAGTTTTTTGTTGGAATAACCTGGTCCTGTATAGCCAATAAGAAGCCTTCAGTCTCTGGGAAGATCTTCCCCGACGTCAGCCAGTAGTTCGACGCGAACTTGTCGATATTTTTCTGGGCGACCTCATTGGGGTGACGTCCATGAAGAGGTTTCTCCAACCAGGCTTGCAGCTTCTCCTGGTCTGTTTGATGGTGTCTGCGCATTTCACGATCCATCAGTCGCAACGGTGTTGAATCTTCGGCTCCGCATATTGCTTGGTGTATCGGGGAAGAGTCTGCCAGTCTATGGAAATAACTGCGTGAGTTTATTATTTGTTGATCTAATTGCTTACCAATATCCACCAATCCTCTACCCCCTGATGTTTGTGTGCCTTTGTAAGGAGTGTTCTCATCTTTCTCTGTAGCTTATCGATGTCAGTTTTGCTCCATTCCACAATTCCAAATGAGTAAGTGAGTGCGGAGCATGCGTATGTATTAAGCGCCTTAAACAGATTTTTGCTGTTTAGATAAGTTTGTTCAGAGTCAATTTCGGAGGAATATCTTTCCATACTCGATTTTATAACATTATCAACAGAAATAACAGTTAAATCTTCAGCAACGACCGCGAACTTGTTTTCAATAGCTAATCTAACTAAAAATTGACTCCGATTGAAGTTAGTACTATTGAATCCAGTGCGATTCAATTTAGCCGAATGCATTGTAACAACTACGTGGATCTACGTTAACACCGAAACAAACAATATTTCTAAAATAAAAGCATTAACATGGCAGGGCTTCGTATAATCGGTATATCATAATCAGAGTCAATTGGATATAAATTCGGGCTTTGTATAATCGGTGTAGTAACTGTTAATTAAAATATACACTTAAAATAAAAACGGCATCATCGCCAGGCTTCGTATAATCGACATAACATAAACACAGTTGCCTTGTATATCAACTTGGGCTTCGTAGAATCGTAGTAGTATCGACACTACTGAAATCCCCTTGCCTCCCAAAAGTCGGGCTGCCCCTCACCTGTGTTACATAGTGGGCTTCATATAATGCGCCATACTTGTATATATATATATATATATAACAAACAGGTGGAGTTTCTTTGGGCATAGAGGTGGAGTTTTATTATAAATAATTGATTTTATTCATTTGAATCCCAAATTACTTAAAACTTGCAGAAAAAATATAAAAATAAAAAAAAATTCTTTATTTTTTTTGTTGGTTTATAACTTAAAAAGTATTGCGTTCAGACAAAAAGATTATATTTCTTAAATAAAAGGTTTTAAAAAAATACATAATTTAAATTAAAAATAATTTTGTGTACCTCTTATAGTTTTAGTAAATATCTATAGTAAAATATCTTATAGTAAATAAAGACACTGACGTCTAAAATATTTTTTTATTTTTTTTTATAGTAGACCCATGGTGGCATAGGTTGTTTTCATAAATTCATAAGCTTTAAGTTAGCCTATAAAACAATATTTTATTCAATTAACAGATGAGGGTATATTTTTTATCCCGGATCTTAGACTATTATGCATGGCCAGTGTTACCTCAATATAGGAAGAAGATCTAAGTGACTCTATATAAATGTTCTTATAAGGAATGCGTCTTTTACGATAATTAAATAACTTTCCTTAATTCCATCAACGATTAACAAAAACCGTAAGAATTATTAAGTTTTACGGCATTATTTAGAAAACGTACTACACTACTTCAAGTAATACAGGGTGTCCTGATAAGGTCGTCCTCCGGCGATATCTCGAAAACCCTTCATCGATCGCATAGATTTCGGAAAAAAATATTTTTAGTAAAACCCGCTTCAAGAAAATGCTGGAAATTATTTTTAAGTATCTAATTCCACCGCTAGAGGGCGTAAAACTAAGAACAAAGTTGAAAACACGGATTATTTAAAAATATGCTACATTAACTTATGCCGTTGATCATTTTCTTACAAACTATGTAAAATAAAGCAACTTTTTTCTTTTAAGAGTTTTTCCCTAACCTGTCAAATAAAGGAAGGGGGAAGGAGCGAATGTACATTTAAAAAAAAATAAATAACTTTTTTTTGGCTTAACCGATTTTGATGAAGTAGGTCTCGTTTGAAAGAGCTTTTACCAGGGCTTAAGATAAAATACTGGTATAATAAATTTATTTTTTTGTTTTATTACTAGAGACTGATTTGTGTCAAAGTTATAAATTTTGTCAATTTTTTCGAAAACTTTAAATACAATGGTATTATTATTATAAGCCCATTAAAAAAAGCATAAAAAAACAAAGCAACTGGTCAAAACCGCGTTTCGATATCTTAATTAATTCTCGACTTATTGCCGAATAACTGCATTGCTCGTGTCCTTTCCTATTTTCAGTTGTCAGATAAACAACGCGGCGTTTTTATTGAGAATGCCATGACAACAAAAACCATTTGTTACTCTGGGAATATTAAATAATATCCTTATTATTTGTTTATTATTAATTTAATAACAGCATTCATAATTACACGGTTCATGGATAATAATAGCTGATTATTATCTACGGGCTTTGGCTAATTATATCTTCATTGTGCTGAAATAGGATGCACATTTCCAGTTCCTCTTAAACGGGTTGTCAAGATATCGCCGGAGGACGACCTTATCAGGACACCCTGTATACAAAGGGATAACTTTTAACCTTAGCTACCCCCTCCCCCTATGACTGAGTAATATTATCCGGTCGAGGTCTACGGTTTAAAATAGAAACCGCACCATATACAAGTATTACGTTTGGTAAATCCATCCAGTCTGAAGCCTCTGGTTTTTGAGAGTCATGTGACAACAGTCTAAGAGCTGGCTACATAAAGAAGCTTGTCAGCGATACATGGCTGATTCCTACTTTAAAGGGATCCTTTTGTGAAGCAAAGCTCAAAGCGCGTTGTCTGCCAGCGCGGCCCCGTTGCTTAAGGCAGGAGCGGACGGTCGAATAGGTCAAATTTCGATATTAAAATTTTTATATGATACATGGGTTATAATTATGAAAATAGTTTTTATTTACTATTAAGAAACGCGAAAAATTATTGGCAGACAATCTGCTAATGGCTAAAGTGCTAGCAAACTGCGCAAAAGCGGAGTAAGATTTTAAAAAAATCATTACATACATCAATCCAGATTGATTGAATATTATATTTATTGATTTAAAAAGCCACATGCAAAATGGCTCACAAAAAAACGAAAATTATCAACAGTGCGCTGTTGCTCGTGCGCTTTCAGCGAACGCTCGCCGCATTTTTAATATCAAAATAGAAACTACAGTTTTATATTTCTTATATATATTCTTATTGTATAAAAAAAGCAACTATTCGGTTCCGTTATCTATATCCGACTTATCGTATTGCAGATCCTCGTTTTCGCAAACGGAGTCTTCCACCGAGTCGATTTCCGTACCGTTACCTTAAATATAATGTTTAACTATTTAAACAAACAAGAAACTGTATAACATGTGTAAAAAATATTTTACCGTCAATGGGCTCTTCCTCAATCACATCCTTCACTGTGCTTGACAAGTGTTGACCATCAAACTAATTAAAGATGTATTTTTCATCGGCAATTATCCATCCACAATTCTCTGGCTTTAAAGATGTTGCAAAACGATGAAGCAACGCTTGAAGCTATAGCAATGAACGATGGCACAACTGGTATATTTTTTCTTATTTCGATAGAATATGACATTTTAAATACAGCGATGTCTTATATGTAATTTTTTGCCACTTCTGCTTCATAATAATAAATTTGACCTATTTGATCGTCCACCCCCGCTTTAAGCCACTGGAACGCGCTGGCAGACAACGCGATTTGAACTTTGCTACACAAAGGGATCCTTTTAAAGTAGGAATACGCCATGTATCGATGACAAGCTTTTTTATGTAGCCAGCTCTCCGTCTACAAGTAGTTACGCACGGTCTCACGTAGTTAAGACCACAGTTCTCAGATGGCTTGGAAAGAATTTACTGAACGTAATAAAGGTCACGCGTGTTTTCCAGCGATTACCTAATGGACTATCAACTATATCCAAAGTTACCTAAATTTGCTGATCTGACAAGAAACAGTGTTTTAGTTTGACAAAGGTCGTTAATAGACTCCTAACTTATGTTAAGCCAGCCATCTTCACTAAAACGGTAAATAGTTTAGTGCAGCCAGATTGTGGAAAAAGTACTTCCTCAACGCAACACGCTAGTGACACACACAATGTGATCGAGACATCGAAAGGAGCCGAGCGATGCCAAAGTCTTCCCCCAGATTAAGAAGTTTTCTCCTACCACGCGATACGAAGAGGTAACGCACACAACTCTTGCCTACGTCCGTGGTAGGAGAAAACTTCTCCTTAATCCGGGGGGAGACTTTAGTATCGCTCGGTCGTTGTCCCATCGGGAGGGACTGGAGAGAGTACTTTTTTGCCACAATCTGGCTGCACTGAAATAGTTGCCACTTAAACAACCAAATTAATTTTGGATCAAAATAAAAGTGAAGTTTTTTACTTAATTAAAAATTTGTACTTAAAAAGCAACTGATTTATTAATAAAAGAAACTAAACTTGAAAAACGTGTTTAAGGGCTTTAAAAAATAACTTGTAATATGTTTTTAGGGTAAATATAATACTACTGTTTGGTAAAAAGTAAATAATTTTAAAAAGAAATATGTATTGTACAGGGTCTTTGATTATATTTACGTGGCTTCTGGGGCCTTTATTTTTAAAGACAGGAAAAAATGTTCTATATAAAAATTGTAGGATTTTTTTCCATATTATCTTTTGAAATTATCAGTAAAAAAATATCACAATAAAAAAATGGAAAAATATAGGCAACTTCAACTTTTTTAAATGAAACACCCTGTATATTATGCGCTACAACGAAAGATCTTTTTTTTCTGATTTCAAATATATATACATAGATCATATTTGGATGAACCATTTTTGAGATATTTTAGGTTAAATTATTAATAAATTACAAAAAAGTTTCATATTAGTATCAAGAAAGCCATGGAAACAATAACATTGTTATGTTGCTGAATTTGGTGAGGGTTTTCTCTGGACCAATAATGTTTATTTTTAGACATTCCTGATAAAGTGAAGGAAGACTTGTCGGTGAATAGAATTTTATTTAAAATCTTTGGATTCTGCTGCATAAACCTAGCTATTTCCAATGCATACTTAGGTCGGTCCTGCATGTTTTGTTCAGGAAGATTCTAAACGGACATAAATTTATAAGGATAAAATTTGTCAAATTTTAAGGTTAAATAAATTTTATAATCTGTTATTCAGATGCCGCATCCGAGATTGATATTTCAGGATTTTCTAAAATTATTAAAAGTAGTTAGTGCTAGTCCAAAAGAAAATGTCTAATAATAATCCTGAAAAAATCAGGATATCCAAAACTTTGTTTTCATTTCGTGCTGCAGTCCTTTTCTTCATTTTAAAGCTTTTTCGTTCAATAAACTTTCTTACCATGTATTTAATAGTATCTATAGATGGTACCCGTTGTTAAGGATATAATAATAATAAGTAATATTCCCTTTAAACTGTCGTCACATTATTATTACCATAAAAAGGAGGCATAATAGCGATTTTTTGTTCTTCTGAATAGCCCATCGACAAAAAAGCAATACAAACTACTTTTAATAGTTAAAATGATTGATTTTAAGTTTTCACAGTATCAATACGTCAAATTTATTAAAACAATTTTATTGTTTTCATAGCTTTCTTGATACTGATATGATTTTTTTCAATTTATTAATTTTTTAGGCTTTAATATCTCAAAAATGGTTTATCCAAATATTATCAATGTATATATATTTGAAATCAGAAAAACAATCTTTTATTGTAGCGCATAATATACAGGGTGTTCCATTTAAAAAAGTTGAAGTTGCCTATATTTTTCCATCTTTTTATTGCGATATCCACGTAAATATAATCAAAGACCCTGTACTTCTATTGCAACATGATGTTTCCAATCAAAGCCGTAGCCAGGAATAATTTTTGGGGGGGGTTAGCCTTTTGTGTCAGGGGTATCGACTCTGCAAAATTGGGTGATCTTTTCGAGGTACTACATACAGGGTGGCCCAACGAAAAGGTCGCACCCTTTTTTGTGACTCCTGGTATATTTTGGGAAAAACGCTCGGACACGTCAATTTTGATTTCTATGGGGAAGCATTTTTATTTATAGCCGTACAATACAGGATGGTCCAAAAATAAGATATTGCATTACACTTAAGATTTTTAAATTGAAACCACAATTTTTTATTGTATTCTCTATGACGTTTTTAGTAACTTTTGTTAATAAAGTTTATATCTATCTTTAATCGTTGTAAAGTTATTTAAGTTTATGTTAAAAGTTGACCAACTTAACTCAATACCTAAAATAATCGATTGCATGGCTAAAAATAATAATCATGGATACCATCAAGAAAATATATAGCATCAGTGTCATCATATATCATAGGAAAACTTTGTCTTTGTATTCAAATTGTAAACTTACCTAGTTCTGGTAAATATTAAACAATAATTTATTCAGTTCAAGAAGGGGTAAAAATAATAATACTCTATTATTAAAATGGGGGCATTACAAAAGCTACTGTTCGGTTTTTTAATGCATTACATTCAGACAAAAATATTAAGTTTGTGGCTAATTAATGAGAAAATTTGAAGAAACTGGATCTTTATCTAATATTCGCCGTAATCGCCATTAAAAAATCGACCAGTTAGAAATGAAGTCCCAGAATTATCAGTGATGGAACACGTAGCACTTGACAACACCCAAGGCACTCGTGGACTGGCTACTTCTTTAGGATTTACATGCTTAACAGCACAGAGAATTTTGAAAGACAATTAATTTCACCCGTATAAGATAAAACTTGTCCATGAGCTTCATGAAGACGATTGTGTCCCAACTTTTAATCAACAATGCAATCATGTTATTTAATATTTGTTTCTCGGATGAGTGTACGGTCTATTTACATGGTGCTGTAAATAGAAATAATTGTCGATATTGGAGTGACTCAAATCCACATCTGTTTCGAGAGGTACAACCGAAATCTCCTGAAAAAATAAATGTGTGGGCCGGCATTTTCGTAAATCATATTGTAGGACCTTCCTTTATTCCTAGAAACTTGACGGGAAAGACGTACTTGGACATGTTAGAAAATACAATAGAACCACGAATTACCGAAATAATAGAAAATAGCGTTAATTCTAATGAAAATGATATTTATTTCCAACAAGATGGTGCACCACCGCACTACGTGGCTTCAGTACGATAGTTTTTGAACACGCATTTCCCGAATCAATGGATCGGCAGACAAGGCCCCATTGAGTGATCGCCAAGGAAGTTTAAAGGTGTATGGAAGCCCAATACTGTAGAACAAAATTGTCCAGGCATGCAGGGCAGCGGGAATAGGGGGGTCGGCCCCGCGGAATTTGCGCAATGAATAGTAGATCAGGGCCGGATTTCCATAATTCTTTGTTACTATCTATAAAATGGACATCATCAAATGTCAAATTCCAACATTCACTGTTTTTTTTTTTTTTTTTGCACAAAATTGTTGGTTATTAAAGGATACTACTATAGAATATTTAAAATTATTATGTAATATTAGATTTTATATCATCTGATATAATATGGAAAGAATAGATGGCGCCACTTTACTGCCTTCTATTTAAATGGTCGATATTTTTGGAAGTTTTGTATTTTTACCAAAAATCTTTGTAAATAAATAAAAACACGATTTTTTAAAATAAATTTCAAACATTGTATGATAGTATTATGTACTTATCACCAATTTTGTGATAAAAGAAGGGCAAGATAGTGTAAATGAGTTTAATCTAATCCTAAGATTCTGGTTGTACATTAAAAAGTAAAAATTTTTATAACTGTATTTTAGGCATATACTTTTCACTAATAACAAACATTTATGAGACAGAATAACAGTGGTTAAAAATGTTTAGTAACCTTTGGTACCTGAGTATCCATTGAAACAGTATCTGTTAAATATTATGTGTGTACAGTTTGTCGAGCTTAAAAAGTTGATAATGCAAGATTAAGAAACCAAAAATCTAATTTATTTTTAAACAAATGGTATTGTCTCGAAAGTTGCCTCCTCTCCGATTTTGATCAAATTTGGTATACAGGGGTTTTTTGGGGCGCTGATTACAAATATGAAAAAATATCTTTTCGGAAACGTTTCGTTTCCGAGATCTTCATCATCAAAGTTGAAAATTAAATTAACCTCATTTTCACTGTATTCTCCCTTCTTTTTGTACACAATTCTTGATTTTTACACTAAAGTGGCACACGATATTTTATAAACACATTTTAAAGCCTTGTATTTTTATTTAATTTACATCTTTTTTTTTATTAAATTGGGAACTTTTAAGTTCAAAGGTAGCAGCCATATTTGCTTAAAAAATAAAAGTGTAAAAAAGGTGTAAAATAAACATAAAAAAAGTTTTTAAAAGGTGTTTGTGAGATATTGTGTGCCAATTTAGTGTAAAAATCAAGAATTTTGTGCAAAAAGAAGGAGAAATAGTGTAAATAAGGTTAGTTTGATTTTCAATTTTGATGATGAATATCTCGAAAACGAAACATTGCCGAATTTTTTTTTAGATTTGTAATCAGCGCTCCAAAAAACCGTACCAAAATTGTACTTCCTTTCATTCAATTAGAGGGACCTGTATATATTAAAATTTGCCTGGTCTGTCCAGTAATCAATAATCTTGATCCTTTAAAAGAGTGTACTAAATTATTAAATGAAATAAAAGTACCTAAATGTAAACCTTATTTCTTTCTAATAATCCACAGAAATACACAAACATTGTAGAAATCATCTAAAAGATAGTTAAGATTGCCTTACTTTTCTCACTAATATTTCCTATGAAATTTTCATTTTCTATTATTCATAATTGATATATTATTATTTATTTGGTTACCTAACGTTACGTCTTATAAGAAGCACCTAATTTAAATATAAAAAATACTTACCTAAAGTTAAAAAGACGGGTATACCCTTGGATTTGCAAGACAAAACCATACAACCTCCAGTCATTTTGTTACGATATTATAAGTAACAAACAATAAACACAAAATTATAGTCACAATTTAATAAACACTAATCACTAATATAAGAAGGTTTTGATCAATTCAAAAAACGGTACTCCGGCTCTCATAAAATTATAATGTGTTGGCTAACTTCACACTGATTCATCAGTGTGTAAGTAGGCAACACATTAAATTATTTCGTGGAATTTTGTTATTGCGCAGAATCAGCGGGGCCAACTCTGACAGTTATTTTCATACTGGGCTGGACATTTTTTGATCGAATGGGCCATAGCATTGGGCTTCCATACACCTTTAAACTTCCTTGGTGATCGCCGAGATCTCCGGACTTAAGTTCTTTAGATTACTTTCTTTGGGGGTATTTGAAAAGTAAAGATTTTAGTACGAAGTTAGATTCTATTTAAGATCTTCGGGAGCGGATTACGGCTGAACGTAGAAAAATAATTTCATACATGCTTGAAAATTTGAGAAATACATATGAAAAAAATATTTATTGTTCCATGGAGGTAAATGGACAACACTTTCAGCATTTATTACCACCTACTTAATAGAAAATTAATTTTTACTTTACCTTTAATTTGCGTATGACTGTAGGTTGCTTTTTGATTTTTTTTTTAATTTTAGGAGGGTGGTTTTTAATTTTAAAGTCTTGTTACTATGGAAACTAATTGATTAATATTTTTACGATATATTTCCTTATTATCACTTTTTCTGGAATTTTATTATAATTGTAAATAGCTTTACGATTGAAGATAGGTATAAACTTTATTAACAAAAGTTATAAAGTTTTTGGAGAATCCAAAAAAAAAATGGAGGTTTCCATTTAAAAATCTAAAGTACAACGCAATACCTTCTTTTTGGACCAACCTTGTATTGTACGGCTATAGATGAAGAGACGTCCCCCTAAAAATCAAAATTGACGTGTCCGAAAGTTTTTTTCAAAATATACCAGGAGAGTCACAAATAGGGATGCAAGCTTTTCGTTGGGTTACCCTGTATAATATTAAAAGATACTGTAACTCAGATTGTAAAACCGCGATCCTTGCGCTGCAACCTACGCCTTTGATACTCTCAAACTAAAACTGAACATCGCTGCCCGCACGCGTTTGTACTCAATGTTTTGTTTTCCGCCTCAAAACCTAGCATTAGCAAAATTATTCACAATAGTAGTAGCACAGATTTCTTAATATGATAATATTAAGAAATATGTGGTAGTATTTCTTTGTATTCATAGTTTTTTTTATTTTGTGAAAATTTCGGGGGGGGTTCTGACCCCCTGACCCCCCGCACTGGCTACGGCCTTGTTTCCAATTCCTAATATAGACCAGGAAAATTAGAGCAATTTAGGCTGGTCGACCCAAAGTGCATCTCGGGTGCATAAAGTGCATCCCCAAAATTGCATAATTCTTTCAAAAATATACTAAGTCGATAAAATAATGTAAAATAACGTAAAAATTACTCTCCGGGTGTTTTTGAGGGCTCTGATTTCAAATTTAACCTCGAAACACTTCTACGATGCCCGGGGGTAGCTCCGCGGGGGTGAATTTTGACCAAAATCATCCCTTAACCATAGGTCGCGGGAATCCGGGTCGTCAAAGCTACTTCTCAGGGATTTTCGGGGGCGCTGATTTAAAATCCGCCGTTAAAACAATCCTACGACCGACGGGGGTGGCTCTGCGGGGGTGGATTTTGGCTAAAATCATCCTTTAACGATAGGTAGCAAAAATCCGGGTCGTTAAAGCTACTTCTCGGGGGTTTTTGGGGGCGCTGATTCGAAATCCACCATTGGAATAAACCTACGACCGACGGGGGTGGCTCTGCGGGGGGTGGATTTTGACCAGCAGATCCACCCCCCTCATTCGTAGTGTTGTTCCAATGGCGGATTCTAAATCAGCGCTCCTGAAAACCCCCGAGAAGTAGCTTTGACGACCCGGATTCTTGCGACCTATGCTTAAGGGATGATTTTGGGCAAAATCCAACCCCGCCGAGCCACCTTCGTCGGTCGTAGGTTTGTTCCAATGGTGGATTTCGAATCAGCGTCCCCGAAAACCCCCGAGAAGTAGCTTTGACGACCCGGATTCTTGCGACCTATCGTTAAGGGATGATTTTGAATAGGATTTTGGATTAGGATTTTGGAATTAATAACGGTGGATTTAAAATCAGCGCTCCCGAAAACCGCTGAGAAGTAGCTTTGACGACCCGGATTCTCGCGACCTATGGTTAAGGGATGATTTTGACCAAAATCCACCCCCGAAGAGCCACCTCCGTCGGTCGTAGGGTTGTTCCAACTCCCGAAAAGTAGCTTTGACCCGGATTCTCGCGACCTATCGTTAAGGGATGATTTTGGCGTCCCCGAAAACCCCCGAGAAGTAGCTTTGACGACCCGGATTCTTGCGACCTATCGTTAAGGGGTAAATTTGGCCAAAATTCTCCCCGCGGAATCATCCCCGGGCATTGTAGGGGTGTTTCGAGGACAGATATATATATATATATATATATATATATATATATATATATATATATATATATATATATATATATATATATATATATATATATATATATATATATATATATATATATATATATATATATATATATATATATATATATATATATATATATATATAATATATATATATATATATATATATATATATATATATATATATATATATATATATATATATATAAAACCCCGAGAAGTAGCTTTGACGACCGGATTCTTGCGACCTATCGTTAAGGGGTAAATTTGGCCAAATTCTCCCCCGCGGAATCATCCCCGGGCATTGTAGGGGTGTTTCGAGGACAGAAAAATATATATATATATATATATATATATATATATATATATATATATATATATATATATATATATATATATATATATATATATATATATATATATATATATATATATATATATAAATTGGCGCAGCTCATACGCCTCGGTCTCTGTTACGAAAACGGTGTAATATTTTAAAAATATTTTTTACAAGCATATGCGGGTGCATTGGGAGCATAATTTAAAATTATTATGAATTATACAGGGTGCTCAAAAAAAAGATACATATCAAAGTTATGTTTTTTAAATAGAACACCCTGTATATTAGTCCATTTTGGATTGTGAGAACAAAAATAAGGTAAGTTTTATAAGCGATCCCTATACCAAAAATGAAAGGTTTTTAAGATAATTAGGATTTTTCAAAATTCACGATAAAAACAATATTTTAATAAAACTTACCCAAGTTATGGTTTACTCTGTATAGTATGTTACAATAGTAAAAATCACATTGTAGTATTAACCTAATTTAATTTGGTCGTTAAAAATTATACAGGGTGTTTAAAAATTAACATATAATATTGCATACTTTTGAGCGCAAATAACTCCCTTATTTTAAATGGAATACCCTGTATATTTTTAGTTAGTCCGACGCAGAAATTATTTCCCTATAAAACTTTGTTAGGGTTGTTTACTCTTAGACCTAATATTTTTTTAGTTATTTTCGGTTTTATACCTTTGTGCTCAAAAATCTTAATTGTTCTATAAAAATCAAGGAGGCTAAACGTAGCTCTGACATTATTTTAGCTTGTGTGGTAAAAATATATTTTTTAAGGGCCTAAATATTAATATTTTTCTGTGCTATTTCTATTTATTTTTAATAAAATAAAAGCAAAAATAATAGTAATGGTTTTGCAAACATAATTTTAATAAAAGAAAAATAAAATAGAACAGGGTAACAGCAAAAAAGTGAAAAATAAAAAATTAACAAATAAAATATTAAAATTAAATAACTTAATCATTAATAAATGTTCAAAATGACGTCCATTATTTTCGATACAAAGGCGAACCCTCTTTTCAAATGAATGCTTAACATTGGTTAGCATCTGTGGTGTTACACTATGAAAAGCTGCTCTTATTCTGTCCTTCATATCCTCGACAGTCTTTGGCGGGATGTCATATACAACATTTTTAATGTATCCCCATAAAAATAATCCACACATGTTAGGTCTGGGGATCTTGCTGGCCAACTTTGTTCACCTCCTCTGCCTATCCATTTATGAGGAAAATTCGTGTCTAATTCCTGCTAACATTGGCTTGAAAATGTGCAGGAGCACCATCTAATTGCAGCCACATATCTCTTCTTATGTTAAGAGGAATATTTTCCAAAATTTCTGGCAAATTGTACCGTAAAAATTGAAGAAACATTGCGCCATTTAGGTGTCCCTCAAAGAAAAAAGGGCCTACAAGTCTTGTTCCTAATATTCCTCCCCACACATTAACAGACCATCTATTTTGGTGGTCCAAAGTATGAAATACGTGTGGATTTGTATCACTGTAATAGTGAAAATTATGCCTAT
>JAHBCN010000518.1:42500-176132 GCA_019359885.1 Listronotus oregonensis
CCTCGGCGGCGATATAGTCTCTCCTGCCATCGATTGAGTTAACGCAAAGCGGCTCTCATCCGTAAAAAGAACATTTGCCCACTGGTCATTTTCCCAATTTTCATGCTCCCTAGCAAAGTGTAGTCTCGAAACTCGATGGCGTCGCTGAAGTTGTGGAGCTTTCTTCGTTCACAGGCCTTCAAACCAACTTCTTTGAGTCTTCTACTAATGGTCCGATCACTTGTTCTTCTTCCACGTACTTCCTCCATCTCGTTTCTTAATTGTGGCACAGTTCTACGCCTGTTTCGTAAGCTTTGTAAGACTACAAATCTGTCATCTCTAGCCGTGGTTATTCGTTTTCTACCTTGGCCTGGAATCCTTTTATACTCCCAGTTTGCCTCCAACGTCTGACATTACGGTAGATTGTGGATTTTGTTTTTCCTAACACATCAGCAACATAGAGTAAGATCTGCCATCTTCAATCAACCTACGGCCCTAGCCACATTAGTAGAGTCATATCACTCATGTTGGGGTTTTAGCAATCAAAATTTTGAATCTGATTTTTTGCCTAACTTTGACAATATCCGATGACATAAACAAAACGGTAATACGAAATGGTGGCAATAGATTATCCTGTATAGGTAACGGTAACACTGTCAGGAATAAAAGTTAATGCCATAACGATTTTAGACTTAATGGTCTCTATAACATATCAAAGAAGATTAAGGAAAATTCATTGACCTTTATAACGCACCCTGTAGCGTCTTTAAAATTTGAGGTGTCCGAGTGAATAAAAAAAGAAAATGCTCAGAAAGGATCAATATTTAATTTCGCTTTATCGAACGATATCGAATTTTATTCGTTCACTCTACAGAGTGTCCCAAAAATTGACAAAAAAACATTACTTTCTTTTTTGCCTGTATATGACATTAAGACCAATTGTTTAAAATCAGCAATACCTCTAACGTATTCTAAAGAACGGCTACAATTTAACAAAAAAAAGTCAAAATCAGTGAAGGGTTCAGAAAATTAAAGTCAAATTTAAAGTGTAAATTTTACCCGTTCCCCTAATTATGCCGGTGTGTGTATATATATATATTAAGTCGGTACGGACGGTTAGTACTTAATCAGCCTTTGTGGACTGTCCCAAGATAAAAAAAAATGGAATCAGCGCGGTCGAAAAGCCCAGGGGCGTAACTCTGGTCCGGATTCTCGCGTCCTTTCATGCAGGGGTAATTTCAGCCAATTTTGGCCGAAATTCACCCCCGCGGAGTCACCCCCGGACATCGTAGGAGTGTTTCGAAGTCAAACTGGAAATCAGCGCCCTCAAAAACACCTGGAGAGTAATTTTAACGTTGTTTTACATTATTTTATCGACTTATTAGTATATTTTTGAAATAATTATTACGCAATTTCGGGGATGCACTTTATGCACCCGAGAGGCAGTTTGGGTCGACCAGCTTCCTCTTATATGTAAAATGAATTTCTGGTGCTTTTCCGAGTAAGATGTCGAAAACCGCATCCCGATCCGAGTTGGCTGGCAAAATCGATTTATATTTAGGTAATTTTCTTGGTCATAGTCGTATATTGTATTAGTTTATCCCTAAGTTTTTAGTTTACTCTAATGATGATCACTGACCAAAATTTCATTACCTCTTTTAAAAAACCTCGTTCTCTACCTAAAACAACCGCCGGTATTTATATTTTTAAACAAAGATTATGCTTCTAAACATATAACCACTATTTTTATCAGACCCACAAGTTGCAAATGAAATATTTTCTAATTGATAATGAATAATGAATCCTAATTTCGAATGATAATTAATACCAGATATAATATATTAACGTGATTCATTTATTTTTAGCTTAAACAATATAAAAATAAAATATGATTTAGTGTTTGTCTTGAATTTTGAAACTTGAAATGCAACAATCGCACCGAAGACCAACACCATCCACTGAAAACACTTTATGAAACATTGCGGAATCATGACTATCTTGACTAAATTCCGCTTGAACCTGAGTAATCGATCGAGTGCTAGTAGCTTTTGACAGATTGTTACGATTCCTTTGAACGTTTTCATGATCCATAGTCTTCGAGCTTTTAATAATTATGTCATGGTGATCACTTTTATCTAAAATACAATTAATATTGTATAATTAAATAATAACTTTGAAAACAGTTCATAAAATGACATTTACATAAACTGAAGAATACGAATAACTAATCTATACTAATATTATAAGGAGGAAAGATTTGTTTGTTTGTTTGCATTGAACAGGTTCCAAAATTACTGGACGCATTTGAAAAATTATTTAACCATTAGAGCCCTACATTATCCCTAATGAACATAGGCGATAGAATATTTCAAAAACGTTATTATAATTATAAGGATACGTCCGTTAAGAAAATATTTTAGGAGACTCACCCTCCAAAGGGGTAGGATGGAGATGAAAGTTTTTATCGAACTTTCTCATTTCTGCACTTAGAAGTATAAAAATTGGTATGTAGGCTATTTATTATGATTAGAAATTATGTTTTAACATTTTTGAAATTACACCCCTTGGGGGGGGGGGTAAAAGTTTATATAGATAAATTGTCTTTTGAAGTTGAAAATATGGCACTTAGTAATTTTATTATGTTTTCTAACGCAGAAAAACAAAAAATGTCAACTAGGAAAGTATTTTGAAAAACTTGGAGGGTGAAAGTTTACATCGATTTTTGTCATTTCTGGACTTAAAAGTATGAAAATTGGTATGTCGGCTATAGATTACGATTAAAAATTATCTGTTTTTACATTTTTGGAATTGCATTTCCTGGGGAGGCAGGCAGGTGGTTTTGGGGAGTTAAAATAAGGATTAAAGTTTATATAAAAAAATTGTTATTTTTAAAGTTGTGAATATGGGAGTTAGTAATAGGCTTCTGATTACCCAGAAAAATAAAAGACGTCAGCTAATAAAGAATTTTAGGATACTCTCCCCTTAATGGGTAGAATGGACTGGACTGATGAAAATTGGTATGTAGGCTTTTGATTACTAACTGAAAATAATCTTCTTTAAAATTTTTGAAATTAAATCCCTTAGGGTATTAAATTGTGGATAAAAAATTTATAAAAAAAATCGGTATTTTTAAAGTTATTAATATGGGAGTTGATAATTAGGCTTCTGATTACCCAGAAAAATAGGGGACGTCAGCTAAGAAAGGAATTTAAAAACTTTCCCGTATATGGGTAGAATTGGCGGGTGTGAAAGTTTGTATAGAGCCGCATTCATATTACAAAATAATAACAAATGAAATTCGATAAAATAAAAATTGCTTAATGGCACGATGCGCGCTATAGGCGTAAAATGTGGAGATGAAGTAGAGGGGGGAGCAATATTCCGCGAGAACGGAAAAAAACCAAAACCGCCAAAATTGTGTAGTCCACGCGGGCGAAATGCTAATAAATCCGGAAGTATATCCGTTTGCCATTTGTATTCCTTGCGGAATTTTGCAGACGTTTCGCCAAGATCGCACTAGGCATTTTCAATGCTGTCTAAGATTGGCAGGCGCGGTGTTGCCAACCTTTTTAAACTTTGAAAGGCCATATTTCAAAAACAGTTAACTTTTGAACCATATGTTCTGGCTTTTTCGACTTATCTTGAGCTTCACTTCATTCAGCAAAAGTCAAATTCGACAAAGCCGAGTTTCTCAAGCAAAAGCTGGTATTTCTTTCTTGCATAAAAGCATTGACAACAGTTCTCAACGCAAATTTGAACGACCAACGGTTTGGCTGCCTTGCGTAAGCCGGCCTTGTTGGGGATCTCGTTCTCTGCGAAATGGAGTGTCTCACGACTTTCTCCTTTTGAACTGAATTCCTTTTGAAATCTTACAAAACAAATTCTGTCTTGCAGTACTTTCTGCAACTGAAGAGCCGAATTGAAGGCGAAACAGAAAAGTGAAAATTACTCTTTCCCAGCGAAACTGGGTCATGTTCGGAATATATCCGGAAATTTTATCAACTTTGAAAACGGATCACAATAAAGACCGAAACAATTTTCGTTGAAAATGGTGGAGTTTCGTCAATCTGCTTTCTGACCTTCTTGGTCTCATCAGTAGGACAAAGGAGTCCTAGAGCTATGTATTGTTAGGTTTTACCAAAAGCAAAAGCTGAAAAAGTTTTTTTCTTATTATATATATATATATATATATATATATATATATATATATACATATATAAGTATATATATATATATATATATATATATATATATACAGTAAAGCGCAGAGTACTGCGAACATAGGACAATCTTGACGATTTGATGTAAATTTGTAAACGCCGCACGCATTGCTTATCGATCAATAATCTTCCAGCAAACAATTCAATACGTTTATTTCTGAAATAATTCTTTAGTATCGAACGCTCGACAGCAATAGAGCTGTACAGTGGTCGAATATTTACGACCAAAAAGTTTTTTTAATAAAATAATTATTATTAGTAATGGATGTTTACGAACTGAAAGAGAAAATTAAAATATTTGAATGGTATCACCGTGAAATCCTGTTAGGGAATTAGGGGAATTATTTATTAATTTATTTATAACTAAGCCGACCCCACGATTTCCATCATTTACCGAGTCATTAAAAACTTTCTGACATTTGTAACTCCAAGAAAAACATAAACATGATAGTGCCTCAGAAAAAAAACCAGGAAAGGAAAATGAAAGAAATTATGGTAGTGACAAGTGTTATTAAAAATCCTACAGTTTCCATTAATACAATTGCAGAACAGGTTGATTTGTGCAAAAGATCAGTGGGAAGAGTGCTGAAAAAAATTTATACCGCTCCTACAAAGTAAGAAAACCCACGAAATTAACCCTGATGATCATTTTAGACAAATACAATTTTTTAAACTGTAATGGAAATGAAAATAACAATGCATTTATAAGAAATATTGTTTTTACTGATAAATCGACATTTCCACTTCATGGTCTCACCTCCAACGATTTTTTTCTGGGGTCACGTAAAATCAGAAATTTATGGTTTCAGGAGAATAGGGCTATTAATCTACAAAATTACAATTACAAATTGAGAATTCTTTTAGGATTATTACCCTAACATTCTAGCAAATATCAGGAAGGCTTTATGACAATCTTGGTAATTTTGTGCTCCAAGAAGGTGGTTTATTTGAGCATCTTTGATAACTTGAAAGAGTTTTTGTATATTTTATGAATGCACATTAAATTATTTTCTTACATAATATCTTCTTACGTTTCATTATTTATTAGAAAAATTATTTTATTTTATTAGGAAAACTGTTTGGTTTTTACAGACCGCAGCAAACGTTGCGGTCTCGTAAGCAACTAATTTTAAATTTATGGCTTATAAAAATCAGTTCGAAGTCGGTTGACGCTAGCTAGGCTCTTGTTACTTGCCTACAAACACTGCATCCTCTAACTGAAAATAAAAACGTAGTAATAATAACTAAACTGGGCAGATAATTCTTCCGAATTTATCACCGCATTCCACCAGTCCCAACCAAAAATAAGCCAACTAAGGAAACGAGACGGAAATTGAAATGCAAGCCACAAAATTATTATTGGTATTTTAGAATTGGGTTCATCCAAAATCGTCCAGGAGCCTCCTATGTTCGCAGTACGGTGCGCTTTTCTGTATATATATATGTATATATATATATATATATATATATATATATATATATATATATATATATATATATATATATATATATATATATATATATATATATATATATATATATATATATATATATATATATATATATATATATATATATATATATATATACGGCAGACAACGAAATACTCACTCCAGCCCTTTGATTGTCCTCAAATGAAAACATATGGCTTTTGGGCTCTTAGGATGACATATTATATTATAAATTTGCTTGGATATTATAACCTGTGTCACTCGGCTTGATCGGAAACGACATCAATTTTGATTTTTTCAATGGAATACTCTGTACATTTTCCGAATTTGGATTCTGTAGATCGTTTCGATATAATATCTATAATATATTCTATGTTCTATCTCCGCTTGCTCTTAAGAAATGGCGATAAAGATGTTCAAACCAATATTACACTATGCAGCTTATGGTTAAAAATTAAATGTTATAAAATTTATTATGTTTAATTTGACTATTCTTGAAGATTATCTGTGGAGGTCATATCAAATATACTTCCGGCTTTGTTCTGACTTTTCTAATAATGCTATCAAAATGTTAATGCCACCTGTATATTTTTAAAATTTGGATTCTACGGTACTTCCTGATATAAAAATCTATATTTATTCCCATACCTATCTTGTTAGTTTTTGAGAAAGGCGATTGAAATGGTCAAACGACACATGCAGTTATAGGGGAACACAATTTTCTTTTTTTCTCAAAACTAACAAAGATAGGTATAGGACTTAATATAGATTTTATATCAGGAATGACCTGTAGAATCCAAATTTTAAAAATATACAGTGTTGCATTACAATTTTTATAACATTATTAGAAAAGTCAATTTTCGCAGCACTTCTTGGTAAAGCCGGAAGTAGTTTTTTAATGACCACCAAAGATAGAAATTTAGAAAGAATTAAATTCACATAATAAACTTTTTTATAACATTTATTTGTTTTCCCATAAAACTGCATAATGTGCGGTCATTTGGACATCTTTAATCGCCCTTTTCTCAAAAACAAGCAGAGATAGGTATAGGATATAGTCTAGATTTTATATCAGAAATGATCCGTAAAATACAAATTCAGAAAAATATACAGGGTGTTCCATTGAAAAAATCAAAGTTGATGTCGTTTCCGGTTAAACCGGAAGTGATGGACACATGTTATAATATCAAAAATTGGCATCTTATGATATAATATGTCAATTTAAAATTTGAAAGCTCATTTCTTTCTTCATTTAAGAAAATAAAGAGCTAAGTAGTACTCTGTTGTCACCTGGTATATATACATATATATATATATATATATATATATATATATATATATATATATATATATATATATATATATATATATATATATATATATATATATATATATATATATATATATATATATATATATATATATATATATATATATATATATATATATATATATATATATATATATATATATATATATATATATATATATATATATATATATATATATATATATCTATATATATATATATATATATATATATATATATATATATATATATATATATATATATATACATATATATATATATATATATATATATATATATATATATATATATATATATATATATATATATATATACATATATATATATATATATATATATATATATATATATATATATATATATATATATATATATATATATATATATATATATATATATATACTTTTTTTGCAAATTTTTCTTCGTTTCCAAGATATTTCACTATAAAGTTTTGGCAAAAAATTAAATCGGGTGGGTGTCGCTATTCTTAGTTGGCGCTTTCAAACTATTACGTCATATGAAATCAAGTTTGACCTTTGTCAAAAGTTAGACACTTGTCAATCTGTTATTGAAAAAATCACAAGAAAATGGAGTTCACTAACGAAGAATATAGGTGATATTGTTTATGTGTATGGGTATTACATAATAATTATTAAGCATGTTCACCAAAATGTCTAACTTTTGACAACGGCTAAATTTGATTTCATATGACGTAATAGTTTGAAAGCGCCAACTAAGATTAGCGACACCCATAATGTAATTTAATTTTCTTTTGCCAAAACTTTATAGTGAAATATCTTGGAAACGAAGGAAAATTTCCAGAAAAAGTATTCTTGGTGGTTTTCGATTCAGAATTAAAAAATTAATCCGGGTCTTCATTTTTCGCCTCTACTTACCAATTCTGTATATATATATATATATACATATATATATATATATATATATATATATATATATATATATATATATATATATATATATATATATATATATATATATATATATATATATATATATATATATATATATATATATATATATATATATAGTAGTAAAAATACATATTCAGAAAAAAATGTTCTAATAACAAGAAAATAATTACAGCTGCCTTATAGAAATTAAATAATGACAACTAACAAATGTAATCTAATTTAAATTAAAAAAGAATTATATAATCTAATACTGTTATATAATACAACCAAGAATAGAAGAAAAATAAATATGTTTTGAAAGTTCTGTCCATCCCAATACTACACCTAATACGATTTTTTTTAAGACAGCAACCGAAAAGCATTGCTTAATAACTAAACAGAAAGAAATAAAAAAAAATTGAATCATTATAACTAAAAAATCGTCGAAATATGGCCGAGGAATGATGGGGAATGTATAACCTGTGTCAATGACGAGTTACCCTACCATAGATAGCCACCTTTTTTTAGCCTTTTAACAATATGCAAAGGTTTCCCTAAAGAAATCACCTTCTTAATCAATGTTGCGAACTATACTGCTATCTTTCGTCAAGTGTTAACCTTTCGGACCGTGTAAGAAGGGATGTAACACGATCAATCTTGCGAGCCCATAGGAAAACTTAAGACAGATTTTGAAGGCTATACTATCTGTCTTCTGGTACGTGTGGTTTTTATATTTCTTTCACAATAAATTTTGATTCTCTTTTGTATAAATATATTATATATAATATATAGTTTTACATATCAGAAACTTATTTATAGCTTAGAACCAGGCAACATTGGAGTCACCACGGAATAGGTAGTCCATGTGGTAAAGGTGTAATCTACTTCAAAGAGTTGCTCAGCCTGATAGCGTGGCGTGAAATTGGCAATTGGAGTAGCATCAAAGCCTCACAAAGAGGGTGTTCTTTTTCTGTAATCGATTAAAATCTTTGCCTTAAGCCAATGTGCTAAGAAATTACTTTCCATTTTTTCCAAGAATTATACTTATAAAAGATATTTTAATGAAATACAGAAAAACTGCAACTAATAAATAAATCAAAAATTATTATTATTATATTATAAAAAAAAATGTATTTATTAAAAAACATACAAAGTAAGCCAATTAGCCAGTAAAACAAAATTGCGTTTATGTCATATTGTCAGTTACCCCTTCTGAAAATGTTTCATTTTACTTTTTAACTATATTCCTAGGTATACATATTAATTTACCTAGTTAAAAGTTAGCAGTAAGCTTAACTTTATAGGTTTTTTTTTTATTCAGGTGGACCCCTTAACGTAGTAAATTCCGATTAAAAATAATTTGATAATTAACGACGTGACTAAATAAGTTTAATAACATTGACTATAGAGCCGGCTTAAAAACATTCCTATAAAATTTATTACATTACCAGTTAATTACCTAGAAGTGATTTTGATGCATCATTTTTTCGGGCTTTATCTTTTTCACTTATTTTCTTTTTGGGACACTTGCCTCCTGTCAAATTTTTACAAAGGTATTTTTCTCGCATATTAGGTTCCGAAACTGATGAGACATTTGACCAAGTTTCTTGACATCTCTTACACATTTGTACATTATGATGTTGAAATAATTTTTGTTTATCTTTAATTTTAGACGCAGATTTATGTATTGACAATGTACTATCGGGCTTTTCAACTAGATTTTTGTCATCATGACTTTTTAAGTTTACCATTACCTTATCATGGGTAAGTCCTTTATTTAATGATGGATTATGCGTATTTTCTTTTAAGGTACCTGTTATAAAACCATGCGTGGACAAACTACTATTACCAGACTTTGCAGAAACTGGTGGTGATGGTAAAGTAATAGTCGGAATCAAATTATCATTTAAACATCTTGGGTGTTTGTTGTTTTTAACACATATATTACTAAAGCACAAATTATTATTGGAAAACTTATGATCTGTATATTTCTTTAAGCCCGCACATAAATTGCTTTCTGAATTAGTATTTTTTTCATTTTGATTTGACGTCGTATTTTTTTCAAAAATTGATTCATCAAATTTGATGGGAGTTTCCTTGGTAAAATTAGGTTGAGTTTTTTTACTCAAAATGTTTAAATCTGTACTTTTAAAACCGTGTGCTCCATTTTGATCTTTAACTCTGTTACCTACATTAGGGGTTGGATCATTAGACCACAAACGACTTAGATCCATTACTCCATGAACAACACCATCTGATCCATGAAAAACATTACCCTTAGAGAGCGTTATGGTCGAGTAAATACTCTTACTATCTGACTCATGGCCCGACTCAAGGGGTAATTTATCTTTTAAAATTTTGTTTGTTTCTAAAAAAAAAAATATGTAAAAAGAAATATTAAAAAAAGAAACAATATGTCAAATGATGCAGTTAATAATATTAGTAAAAAATGAATTTTTTTCTAAAAGCTATACTAAAATAGTACAATGAAGCCATGGCAGGAAAGACCATTTTCATTAAATATTATTAAACATTAACACTTTCCTAACAGTACTTTTCTTAATTTTAACTTGAAAATTTTTTACTTTTTAATCAAACTCCAATTAGGCAAGTACTTTTTAATCTCACCTAAATGTGTATAACATTTATGTAGAGAGCGCACCGGGAATATAATGGCGAAAAACTAAAGTGTCTGGCAATAATTAACTTATCATTCAGGTTACTTAAAATATAAATTTAATTAACATACCGCATAAAAGGCAGGTTGGTGCAAATATGTTCAATATAATATAAATTATAATTAAAAATATATTAGCAATATCTGCATGTTTTACCATTTTGCATTTCTAATATTACTTTGGATTTATCAGTTTCGTTTTTCAATACCACAACTTCTGCTTCCTTGGGGACACTTCTAGCAGACCTGATATGTTCTTTATTACTTCGAGAACTTTGGTTTTTAGCAGCTTTAAATAATTTATCTTGTGAATTAATATTTAAAAATATATTCTGATGTAAGGGACACTTAACTCTGTCACATTGTTCGTGACAGTCGACATTTTCCTGCGTTAATTGTGTAAGATCTATAACACCGTGAATCACACCATCAGAACCGTGATAATTGGTGGTACGCGTTAAAGTTTTAGTAGAAACAGCGGAGTGGCCTCTTGAAACTGGAGTTATCTGTTTCATTTGGACAAGATGTGTGGTCTCTCCATCAGGATATATATGATCTATATTTTCTACCCTGCTTTTATTTGCAAGTGTAGGTAAATCATCAACAAATTTTGTCTTATGCTCATGTTCGCCAGTACCAGGTCTAAGGAAATAAAAATAGATATTAAGAACACATTTTACAAATAGATCCGGCGTGTTACGGTAGTCAAATTAGGTATAAATTGGCAGTAAACTAATTATGAAAACCTGTACATAACTAAATCTAGAGATTATATGAGGGGCTCAGCGGCAAAGGTGCCTAAACCACAAAATACATTTTTTTGGGTTTAAACTCGCATCCAATTATTTTGATATGTTATAGTCTGTGTGGCAAATGTGCCCAAGTTTAAAACTATTATTACGTGTGTCCATCTATTGAATAGTTTTTGAACTAACAAATAATCATAGAATGTGTGTGAGAAAATCATGGCGGACGTCAACATGAGCAGTGATGAACGAGAGCCTTTTTTGGGTCTGATTATAGCGATCAGGATAGTGATTATAATCCAAATTCATCAAAAATGATTTTTATGGTTTTAAAAGTTTTATTGATTTTTTCAACCTAGTAGCAAATAATTTATAGAAAAATCCCAAAAATAGAAATATTGGTTAGGCACTTTTGCCGCACATTTTATTTATTTATTTTATATTCTGTTTCTAGGCAAAATAATGCAAAATGGTATATCAGCTTTCGAAACACGTCTAAACTCCAAGAAAAGATTGAGAGGGGGTTTAAAATCCGCGAATTCAAAAAAAAGATGGAAGGGGAAAAGGAATGAAGTACAAGACAGAAAAAGGAAAAATAAGGATGCGAAACAAATCGTTATTGGACCATGTTCTTTTGAAAATGGTCCATTTAAACATTTCGATAAAAGAAAGAAGACATCTTTTAAAATTTTTCCCTCCTGGGAAAATAAAATGCTTTATTCAGGGCCAATAAAAGTTAAAGACAAAAACGAACTTACACTAAAAACCAAATATCACGGCGATCTAAAACTCGTTTATATACTCTTTCATGATGAAAATGGTTGCGACCAATTTGTCTGAAATCCTTTTTTAAAGAAACTTTATACATAACTGATGGAAAAATTTCGTTACCCCAAAAGAAAACAACACCCCGGGGCAACTCTCCGGAAGGCAGAGGCGACATACTCCTCTAACAAAAAAAAAAATTGAGGACCAACAATTTTATTTAGTTTATTAATCTTTTTCCACATATGAGTCCCATTATGCCAGAAAAGAAATATAAATAGAAAATATCTTTCGCCGACTCTAAACATGTCAATAATGTATAAAAATAAAAAAAAAAATGGTTAGATAATTCCAGAGAACCTTTGTCCTGTTCGTGTTTCGCCACTTTTTTAAATACTAAATTTAATTTGCATTTTCTACCTCATAAAAACCAAAAAGATGGTCAAATCGGAAATAAAATCATCTAATTTAGAAGACCCAAACTGTCGCACGTACACTAAATTCCCCAAAAGAGACAAAGAGTTAAAGAAAAAAAAAAACAAAAATGTTTAAACAAAAGAATCTGATCAAAAATTTCTTTTTGGTGTTTGATTTTTCAAAAAACTCTTCCCCCTAATTAAAGACACGTGGTTTCTAAACGACAACTTTGAAGTAGAATTTGACATCCATGATGAAGTCTGAAAAAGGGGCCCCGGTATTTTTGGGAGTGAAAATGTAGTTCTAGAGGATCACAGGAAATAGCTTCCTGCTTAATAAACCATTTCTCAACAAAGTTATCTCCACAAACAGAACATTTGTTATTGTACAGCGACGCATGTGGCGGTCAAAACCGGAACATCAAGATGACTGTTATGTTGAACGATTACCTACAAAAAAGTTCATCACTAAAGGTCATTAAACAAAGTTTTTTTGTGTCCGGCCACAGTTTTAGTTCTTGTGATCAAGATTTTGGGTTTTTTATTGAAAAGGAAAAAAATACCATGACATAATTTTTAGTCCTGATGATTGGATATCTATAATTGAATCGGCGAAAAAAAGAGATCCAAAATTGGTCCTTAATGGTCCCTTAACTTTAAGTTTAGGAATTTCTGTACCTAATCATCCCTTAAGTAATTTGGAGTTAACATTTGACAATATTTTGTTTATTTATTTTTCGTTTGTAGTTTCAAATAATTAATCTGGTAAAAATTATGTTAAAACGGAGTTTCTTAAAAATGGTGGTTTGGATTGTGATATTATAAATGTGATGTTAAATAGATATCCAAGAAGAATGTAGAAACAGTGAATTTTAATTACTTATAGCATTTTTCAGGTTTATGTACTTTTTTTTATTCTTTTGGACATTGCTTTGTTATTTTTAAAAGAAACCGTTTTAACGAGATGGATAATCTTACATTTTTTTAAAAGGTTTTAATTAACGAAACCAATAGTGCTCAGCTTACAATCGAAAATGAGCTTCAGTTTAAACACGACAAGTTTGTACCAGTCTTTAAATTTTAAATATTTACTTGTAAATTAGGAATATTCAAATTTGTTCACATAAAATAATAAAAGTTTTTTTTCAATTATGTGTTTATATCTCATAATTATTAAGAATAATTGTTCCCTTTCTATGGAGGTAAAGAAAGGCGTCCTCCCTTGATCTTTCTTTTTTATATTGTCTTAAATTTTACAACAAAAAATCACAAACTAACGACCTAGTTTGTATTGTAATGTCACAGGTCCATAAAATGAAAAAAAATAATAAATAAATAAAGATTTAATTAATTTCAAAGATTTAAGTCAGATTACTGCTATCAATTAATCAAACACAAGCTAAGAAAGGAAAGATCTAATATCGGTTAATTATGATTATTCTCATTGTAAAGGCCAACAATAAAAAAGAAGAACTATGCAAAGTTGCCGCCTTTCTAAGTACTCTTAGTTAAGTTGCAATAAAAATCTAATGGCAAAAGCGAAAAAAATTTAAGTTACCCTTAACTTTAAGAGCTTCTTAATAAAGATCTACTTAAGATACTTTTGGTGAATCCGGCCATAACCAACTTTTATTTTCCTTAACTTATTAATAATTTTTTTAACCTTATGCGGCGATTTTTGTTTGACACATAAAATAAAATAAACGTTTCCTTTTTAAAATAATTAAACTCCCACACAATAGCATCATAAAATTTAGGCTAACAGAAACTGGTCTTCTCCATGCATTATAAAAAAATATAACAATATTCTGTATTTTTTATACAAATACTTGTTTAAGAAGTTTGTGACAATGACAAATCTGCAACAGTCGTGTTATTATTTTCATTTTTTATCGTTGTGTCCACGGATTTCTGTCATTTATCTTCGCTCTTTGTAGGATTATATGTAATAAAAAAGGATATCAAATTACCGGTGCAGAGAGTGCACCGATGAAATAAAAATCACAAAAACCCTATTAACAGTGATTTGCTCTACGCATACTTAATCTTTTTAAATTGATTTGCATGTTTTCACACAAATATCTTGATTTGTATAAACTTAATTTTTGTTAACTTAACTTAATTTTTCTGCATAATCCCACCTTAAATTTTTAAGAAAATTTTGAATAAAAAACTTAGGATATTCTGATAGCTTTTTAAATATACTAGATGAAAAGCCTGTCTCCGCCAGGCGAGAGACAATATTAAGTAACCTCTGTCTCCGTAAGACGCCTTACGTACGGCTAACGGTAAAAAAACACTTTTTTGCTCCTATTTTTGTCCCGGGGCCGAAATTCAAAAAACGGGCTTCGTTAGGTTCCAGCCACTGCTAAAGACTACCACTGTGCCAAATTTCATGATTTTAACTCAAGCCATAACTTCAGAATCACGTGGACAGACAAATATATATACCTACCTACATATAAATATATTCACATTAGCAAATTATATATATATATATATATTTATATATATATATATATATATATATATATATATATATATATATATATATATATATATATATATAGATGACGTTTTGTCATAAATGACATATTAGGTTGTTTGACTGGTAATTTTCAAAAAGACAAAAAAGGCGGTGTGGTGTGTTAATTGATTTTAAGTTTACCTGAAATTACTTCAGCATGAAGCAAAGGTAACCATGTATTATTTAAATTAGCAAGTATTGATGCTACATTTATCTTTATTTAATAATATAAATGCACTTTTCTTATTTTACTTTTTTTTTTTGAACAAATTTTCTTTGCCAGAATACTAGAAACATACCAGTTTTTATGTGGTTGTTATCAAATGCGTGTTGACAGATTTTTGACTTATAGAATTCTGTCTTTTTAATGTATGTACTATGTTATTTTATGACGTTTTGTCATAAATGACATATTAAGTTGTTTGACTGGTATAGTGAATTGGTATACTAACCAAACGTATAAAAGAACACAGAAAATACATTAAAAACATAGAATTCCACAAATCAAAAACCTGTCAACACGCATTTGATAACAACCACCTAATAAAGTGTAATGCTACTAATATTTTAGCAAAGAAAATTTGTTCGAAAAAATATATTATTAAATGAAGATAAATGTATTGGCAAGGTGCGGTATATGGTGGGGACAGCTGAATCAATTGCAGCGCTCGCTGTGGTCAAATTTTTCAATAAATCATGCTCAATTCAAATGTAAACTATTAAATAAAAATAATAAAAATGGTGCATAATAGTTTTTGTGTGCTTAAATGTCAGAATACTGGCAGAAATAGTTATTGCAAATTTTATACATTTCCAACTGCTAGTTGAAAAGTAGAAAAAATGTCATAATGAATAAATGGAGTTAAAAGAAAAAAGTAAGTAGCCGAATGACGTTCGGGTTTCGAGGTTAGACAAATTTTCCAATTTGACGTAACAAGAAAAATTATCGTTTCGCCGTGTACCGTTTGTTCCTGCCTTTTCCTGAAGTTTTTTAATGATTTGCGAGATTTTTTTTTTTAATAGACAAAATGGCCGTGTATTCCTGTTTTTGAATGAGAAAATAGTTAAACCCCAAGTCAGTAAATATATATTATGTTGCATAATGAAAAAGCCCTAGACTCGTAAGTTTGTCAGGTGATTTTTACTTATCGGACCATGCCGATTTTTGTCTAAAGTAATAAAAAATTATCAAATTAAAAATAAAATAAAATTTTTAAAAACCCTCTTAATATGTTACATTTTTAAATATATTTTTTATTTTTCATTCTGACATTTGTAATGTTTTTTTTTAAATTTGTCTTTTTACATTGATTAAACGGGAAATTTTAAATTCCAATAATAAGGTCCGAGTTCGATTCTACAAAACCCCAAGAACTTTTTTTTATATACAGGCCTTCATTAATGTTTGTACACTCACGTTAAAAGTTTTTCCCTTTAATTGTTTCACTTTAATGCTCATTTTTACAGTGCCCCATTAAATTTTTAAATTGACCACGCGATTTTGGTTTGTAAAAAATGGCTCCACTGCTTGGTTTCTTTCCTATTTACAATGTTGCCACGATGGAAAAAAGTTCATAAGTTTTTGCCGACATTTATTTTTTCAGACAATTTACCAGCTTCTAAACTCCGAACAAAGCAAAAATGTTTAAACTCATTATTACTGATTATAATAACCTCCTAAAATGTAAAATTCCAAAAAAATCGGAATCAGTGCAGGTTAGTGGTCCAAAGAACACACCTTTTATGAGGAAAATATTAGTGTTGGCAACACAGCAAGCTCTTTTTCGACAGTAGACTTGACTGACACTACTGACAGACCATTGTTGGCGTTAGCGGTATTTGGTTTTTGGATAGTTTTTTTGGAAAAGTTTTAGATTTTTTGAACAAATTATGTTTGAAAACGAACCTTACAAGCTTAAAACAGTTCTTTTCAGAACTACTTTTCATATTTCTAGTTTTAAAGGTAAGTTACATCTGTTTTTGTTATTGAGGTTACATAAATAAACTGTTTTGTTTACTTTTAGAAAATTTTAAAATGTGGACTGTGGAACAAGATACCTTTATAATAATGGCACATTTTAGAAGTGCAACTCGTAATGAGGATGGAACTTGGTCATATTCTCTCCAAAGTTGCATGGACCTGTTTAGAGAAAGGTTTCCTGAGAATCTTGTTGAGTACGAAACATTTGTCCATCACAGACATGTGCTAATCAATGGCTTTGAAAACAAGAATTGCATTTTTTAAGGGCAAGTCCACTGGAAGGCCTACCGTGCTTACAGAACCTGTTCTTGATATACATTCTCGAATGGAGCACATTCCTAAGAAATCAGTGGAGAAGTTGTTACTCAGTCCGGTAAAGATACTATTTTAAATAAAAATTGAAATTAATGTTTACAGTGCCATATTTTGTTTTTAGAAATGTTTTTGCCATAAGCACTAACCAAAAACTGGGAAATGCATCAATATAAGGTCACAGTGTTGCAAGAATTCTTTCACCAGATTTTAGAAAGAGGGTGCAGTTTTGTCAATGCTTTGATGAGATTCTTAACAATGAATGGTGTTTGCATGGACTTTCTTCTCTGATGAAGCGTGGTTTCATTTGCCCGGTTAAATAATTTTCTGTACATTGTTTTATCTTAATTTCTTTAGCATGTAATAATTCTCCTAATTTTTTTTATTATGTAACTTAGGTAGTGTAATTTATTAATAATGTAAAAAAAAAATCTAAGTCATGTCCATCATTTTAAGTCAAGTAGTTTTATTTAAATAATATGAATAAACTGTGTAAACTAAGAGTTAATGTGACTTGAGTTTTCCTATTAAGTTTAAATTGACTAAAATCCAAAGGTATAATAAAATATATTAACGGATCTTCGCTAAACCCTACATAGTCAAGAGAACATGGCACCAAAGAAGTTTGTACGTAGGATTTTTTGTGCAGTAAGATGGATTCAATGTGGTTTCTTGCATTCGAATTGTATAAACATATAGAAACTTTGTAAAACAAATTTAATTAATGGGAAATAAATAACTGCATTTTTGCATTAGAAAAATGCAGTTTCGAAATGCATCTTAAAGTTTGCAACTATAAAAAATTATAACCAGGTAAATAATGATGAAGTTCTGAATTTAGTTACTCGGGGTTTTCGAGGTCGTTGAACACTTCATGATATTGACAAGGGCCTGGAGAGACTGGATGCGCGCTAAGATGTAAACGTCGTCTTCTAAAGTTTTACAACAAATCCTGCTAATGTCGGTCCAACTGTCGTAAAACTTCACTAGACCACGTTTACACTAATATCCTTAGCGCGCACCAGTAGGGATATTTTATTAAATTTTGTGCAACCTCTGAATAGGCATACTCCGCAACATATTTGGATCACGTGGTTATCATGATATATATATATATATATTATATATATATATATATATATATATATATATATATATATATATATATATATATATATATATATATATATATATATATATATATATATATATATATATATATATATATATATATATATAAAAAGAGGAAGGGTAGTCGTGACTGACTAGTTAAAGAAAAAATCTGAAACCAGAGTAGTGGAAATGCAGTCAATTGAAAGGCCACTTTAAGTAATTAACTCTTTATTGAAAAAGTCGAGCTTTCGGAAAAACTTTTTCCCATCATCAGGACAATCTAAAAATAAAAGAAAATGATTCTTGTTAGTGAAACCAACAAAAATAATTCTCTCTTTTACAAAGTTCTTACCATATGTGAGTTGAAAACATGAAACAGGTTTAATAGCAATGAAGAACAAAACTTCATTCACATTCCTCTTTAAACTACATTGACTTTAACTTAGTTTTTAGCACGTGGATCGTTGCCACCGTGTTACTAACAAGACTTTTACGGAGTGAAAGAAATATAATAAAAAGCAAAAGAATTTATAGTTAAAAACTTACAAAAACAAGTATGGTTTAAAAACTTAACGACCAATGAGCGCTGTCAGTTGAACAAGAAGTAAGAAATTTGATATAATGATTTTAAAAAACTTTGGATTTTCCATTTTTAAGATTTGGACATCACAGGCCGCATCTTGCAGAACTGACAGAGCCATCTGTCGTGGTGCCTAGGTAATTATTTATACACTGCTCACAATTAAGGTAATTATTTATACACTGCTCACAATTAAGAGTTTGCAGATACATTATTGTATTTTAAAAATGAATACCATTTACAAAGGTTTAAAATTAATAGAATGTAATATGTATGTACCTACAAAATGCAAAGTTCAGATGCTTATTATTGAATCTAACGAAAAATTGTTATTGTTTTTTTGGTACGAGAGAATATAATTATAAATGGAGCTAAGATTTTGGATATCACTCCTAAAACAATTGGAAAATATTCTCGCAGAGAATTCCTACCCAAAACATATAATAAATAAATTCTTATATAGCACACAATACAAATTGCCAGAAAATTTATCCATAAGATTAAGTCAACCACCTTCCTTGCATACGCAAGATAGAGATCTAACACAAAATTCTTTTCATGGTGAATTTTCTCAAGAACCAGGAATGCCTCTTTTTTGTTCTATTCCATATATAGAGGATTTAACATCTAAACTTATAAAACTCTTTAATAATAATGACATTAAAATAGCAAAAAATGCCTCAAAACTGGTTCCATTTTATTTACTAAAACTAAAACTCCAATAGATAACAAAGAATCTTATAACGTAGTGTATCAAATTCCATGCCGTGAATGTGATCTAGTCTACATAGGACATACATGCAGAAATCTAATTGGTCGTATCACTTCTCATAAAAGTGACGCCAGAAGAGGTGTTCTTTCTTGTGCACTCTCTCAACATGTAAACACTGCTGGACACGCTATGGACTGGCAGAATGCAATAATTTTAGATAGAGCTGACAATTGGTACAAAAGAACTTTCCTAGAAATGGTACATATTTACTTACAACCAAAATCTATGAATAAAAGGAGTGATATCCAAAATCTTAGCTCCATTTATAATTATATTCTCTCGTACCAAAAAAACAATAACAATCTTTCGTTAGATTCAATAATAAGCATCTGAACTTTGCATTTTGTAGGTACATACATATTACATTCTATTAATTTTAAACCTTTGTAAATGGTATTCATTTTTAAAATACAATAATGTATCTGCAAACTCTTAATTGTGAGCAGTGTATAAATAATTACCTTAATTGTGAGCAGTGTATAAATAATTACCTAGGCACCACGACAGATGGCTCTGTCAGTTCTGCAAGATGCGACCTGTGATCTTAAAAATGGAAAATCCACAGTTTTTTAAAATCATTATATCAAATTTCTTACTTCTTGTTCAACTGACAGCGCTCATTGGTCGTTAAGTTTTTAAACCATACTTGTTTTTTGTAAGTTTTTTAACTATAAATTCTTTTACTTTTTATTATATTTCTTTCACTCCGTAAAAGTCTTGTTAGTAACACGGTGGCAACGATCCACGTGCTAAAAACTAAGTTAAAGTTAATGTAGTTTAAAGAGGAATGTGAATGAAGTTTTGTTCTTCATTGCTATTAAACCTGTTTCATGTTTTCAACTCACATATGGTAAGAACTTTGTAAAAGAGAGAATTATTTTTGTTGGTTTCACTAACAAGAATCATTTTCTTTTATTTTTAGATTGTCCTGATGAGGGGAAAAAAGTTTTTCCGAAAGCTGATTTTTTCAATAAAGAGTTAATTACTTAAAGGGGCCCTTTTCAATTGACTGCATTTCCACTACTCTGGTTTCAGATTTTTTTTCTATATATATATATATATATATATATATATATATATATATATATATATATATATATATATATATATATATATATATATATATATATATATATAATATATATATATATATATATATATATATGTATATATATATTATATATATATATTATATATCATAAATATATATATTTATATATATAATATATATGTATATATTATATATACACAGTAAACAATATAATATGTCATATATAAAATATATATATATATAAGTATATATATATATATATATATTAAATTTATATTATAATATATATATATATATATATTAATTTACGAAAATATATAAATTATAAGAATCTTACACCTCTCACATGGCTTTGAAGCATGATTTAATGCAGCCGTCAGATGTCGTTGTCATCGCGCACGGTGCCAATAGTATCAGTATCTGTTAATTTAAATAATGCATGGTTACCTATGCTAACTATACCAGTCAAACAATCTAATATGTCATATATAACAAAACGTCATATATTTAAAAAGCTATCAGACTATCCCAAGTTTTTAATTCAAAATTTTCTTTAAAATTCAGTTTAAATTTCTATTTTCTTTGAATTTTATCTTGACAACGTTGGCCGACTTGCCACCGAAACGTAAATTGGTGTTTTCTTTACTTATTGGGTTTTTTGGAGGGTTTTTTTTTTCTTTTTTGTTGCAGGATTTCTGCAAGTTTATAGGGGTCAATAGGACTGATTAGACTCGGTTCCTTATACCCCGGGATCCGGACCGAAGTGGTCCCATTTTTTCCAAAAAAATTGTAAGGCGAGTTTACCAAAGAAAATATACACACATTAAGAAAAAAATAACCATGCTTAAATGGTACTAACAAGAAAAAATTTATAAGAGGGTAGCGGTTATGTTAACCGCTCATTTTTCAACATACGCAATATCACACGAAAAAAATCGAAACCAAGAACACTGACATTAGTAATTGCGAGTATGAAATATAGAAAAATTATAAAGAACATCTCCAAAATTATTAGGGAATGAAATTTCTTAAGTTCCGAAACAAAGATGCAACACTAGAAAGATTTATGTATATTGAGTCCAATTCGGGGCTGACATTACCAAGACATAAACCCAGACATCAAATGTTGTCTAAAAAAATTCGCTAATCGCTAAGCACTTTATTTTTCATATCCTGCTACTACGAATATTTCTACTGAAAATCAAACTTTTGGTTATAAATAGTTTAAAACTGGCAATTTCCATTTTATTGGGGAATATAAAAAAATACGATTGAAAAATTATATAATAATGTTAAAATTGTATGTTTATTAATAAAAATAAATTATATTACTTATTTTATACAATGTATAAACTGGTCTTTTTTAATACTTAATATAACAAAAATACACATACAAAACACATATTAAAAATTATAATTATTTACATCTACAAAGAAGGATAGTACCCTTTGTCCTCAGATCTAGCTTTTGAAAATCGTTCATTTGCGATTTCCCTACGTAAATGTTTATTCTGTTGACTGTACTCTAAAGCTTTGCCTTGATATATATCAAGTTGCTCCGATGTTGTAGTTCTGCAAAGCAATACAGAAAAAATGTTTTATGAAAATTAAAACCAACATACTATAAATATATCTTATTTTTAATAAAATTAATTTTACCGTTAACGACGTCCTTTAATGTTTATTTAGAAAGAAACAAAAATGATCCAATGATACATAAAAGTTTGTGTGTCTTAATATGTATTAATATTAAGGCGTTCTCTAAATTTAAACTTTTTATAAAACACCTTTTCTTTAACTAAATGGCTAGCGGATAATAAATACGTTTTAAAATCGAAATTTTTAAAAGATGATCGCACTTTTACTATACTTACTACAACAAATATGAATTTTTTCCTATGTAACCACAACATACCGGTATCACAGCATAACTAACAGAAAGCAGTACGCTTTCATGAATTGGCGGGAAAGTACGGTCATTTTCCTTGCGCAAGTTCAGCCAACGTTTTGCTGAGATCTGATCGGTCTGTTTTATTTGAATTGTAACCGTTTCTTTTGTGTTTTGTGCTAAAAAATATCAAAAGAGCCGCCTGGGAGATCGTGCTGCCTGTTATGCTGTTCATAAGTAAATATGTTACATCGTTACCTTACAAAAATTTGTTTAAAGATTGACGTCTCTTTCAGTTTTAAATTAAATAAATTATAGCTATGAATAAGAAATCTGAAAACCGCCAAAACAAAGATGGAACAATATCCAATGATCATACAAAAAAATAATTTGTAGAATTTATGGAAAAACAGCCTAATATACGCAATGGAAATTTTACCAATAATTTTACTTTTAAGAAGAAACAATTAGTATGGATCCAAATTTTTAATACTTTTAATAGTACACCATGAGCTAAAAAAGACTTCAGTTAATGCAAAAACTTTGGTGGAGGCTCTGAAATAGGGCTCCAATAGATCGATTAACTCTTTTTTAGTATAAAGAATATATCGTTATAAGATGACAAATATAAATAGTTATGTGGTAGCATCTTTAAAGATTTTTCTAGTATTATTCCCGTATTTTATAAGGCGTAGTATAAGAATAATCTAGGTGATGTTTCTGAAATATTATAGAACATTAGACAACTATACAAGGTGTTCGGCACATGAGTAGACATACGTAAATCGCGATCCATGAAACTGACAACATTTTTATTTTATTTTAATCTAGACTAATACTAGAATCATACAAATTTAATAACTTGGCCCCATAAAAGCTACAAAGAAAAACACAGGCCCTTAAACCACAAAAAGGGGTAAAAAATAATTCTTAGAGTCAACTTTGCATTACTTAAAAAAAAAACTAGAAATGATCGAGTATTTCTAATTAGTCAAAAACATCTTCAATTTATGCCCTTTTGAATAATATGCCATAACCACAATTTTCTTAAAAACAGCAAGAGTTATTTGTCAACTTTGTCAAAGTGGGCATTTTTTAAGAAATTCTACTTTTGATAATGTTGACAAATAACTTTTACTGTTTTTAAGCAAATTTTGGTCATGGCATATCGTTCGATGGGGCATGGATTGAAGATGTTTTTGACTAATTAGAAATACTTAATCATTTCTGTTTTTTTTTAATGCAATGCAAAGTTGTTTCTTAGAATTATTTTGTACCTCTTTTTTGGTTCGGTTTGAGGGTCCGTATTTTTCTTTGTAGCTGTCATGGGCCCCAATTATTAAATTTGTATGATTCAAGTATTAGTCTAGATTAAAATAAAATAAAAATGTTGTCAATTTAATGATTTTTTAAAAAGTTATTTCAGTTTGAAGTTCGAAAATTGAAAATTTTGGGAAAAAAAAATTTTAGGGCCCAGGTCAAAATATCTGGGTGGACCGCATAGCAGACGGCCCCACCTATCTCAGATTTACGTATGTCTACTCATGTGCCGAACACCCTGTATATAAGCACCGCGGTCAGCTGTAATTAGTTATATAGTACTAGTGATAGAGTTAAGATGAGAAGAAGTTGTGATATTATAAAGTAGTGAATAAAGTGTTGTTAAGTTATACAGAGTGTCTGAATTGTCCGACCCACGTGTAGAAAGTTAGTCAATCGTAACAATATAAAAAGGCTAGCTCAAAATCTTTTAATAAAACGTCTTTTATCGCGTCAGATGAATTGCATAGCGTTAAGGTATTGGCTATTTACTTAACCAAGTTCTTCATTATTTTTAAACAAATAGGCGTTGATAAATCTTACGATTTGAAATATATAATTAAAATATATAGTACATTTATAGCTCAACGTTTAAAAAAATAATTACCAATAAAACGCTTTGCTTTAGTGCTAACATGGGTCCTTTAGGAGAGAATCGGCAGAGTGATGATCGCGTTGTTAAATTTAGCAATGGACTTAACAATTGTTAAAAGTTAACAACGGTTTAGAATGTTTAACAAAACGTCATTTTCAGTGTTATTCAATGATTTTAGTAGGCAACCTGTCAAAATCTGACATTTTCTTAAACATTCTAAACCGTTGTTAACTTTTAACAATTGCTAAGTCAATTGGAAAATTTAACAATGCGATCATCACTCGGCCGTTAGCAATTGTTAAAAGTTAACAACGGTTTAGAATGTTTAACAAAATGTCAAATTTTGACAGGTTGCCTACTAAAATCATTGAATAACAGTGACAATGACGTTTTGTTAAACATTCTAAACCGTTGTTAACTTTTAACAATTGCTAAGTCCATCGCTAAATTAAACAACGCGATCATCACTCGGCCGAATATCTTTTAACCATGACCAACAAATTATTTGCTGCAAAATGCAAAAAAATGAAAAAACCCAATTTTAGAAGCGGCTATGGATACATATTTAAATATACAGAGTGGTAATTAGTACAATAAAAATAGACGATTCTTTCAGTAATTTTAAGACAAAAAAAAATCATATAAACATTAACCCGCAAATTCTTTGACTCAAGATACAGGGTAATAATCTAAAAAAAGGGGGTTTTTTGTAAATATCTTAAATACCTTTTACCCAATTTTATTGTTATGTATTTTTAATGGGCTAATTTAGCCCTAACTTTACTAAATTTATTAAGTCCAATGGCGTCTCGAGCGGCACCCGAAAAAATATTTTTGACGGAAAAAATGTAGGCCACTAAGTTTGGTGAAATTTTTATATTTTTACGGTCTTTTTGTCTTTTTAATTAATTTCATATTTTTCTTAGCTTTCAAGAAAAAAAAACAATAAAATCCAATTAATTGCAGATTACTGGACCATGCAAGAAACATGTATTTAAACCACAGGGAAGTATTTTCAACACTTAATTTAGTATTTGTTGTTGTTAAATAATTGTCAGTAAAAACTTATGAAAATTATTTTCCAAAACAAACTCTTTTCCGTGTTTCTTGTGTGGTTCAGTGATATGCAATTAGGTGGATTTATTTGCTTATTTTAAAACATATAAAAATTGCACAAAAGTCAGTGGTGTACATTTTTTTGTCAGAAATTTAGGGCTAAATTAGCCTCTTGATGGTTTAAATAACACCGCTAAACACAACAAAAATTGCATAAAAGATATTTAAGATATTTACGGACAACCAATTATTTTTTAAGTTAACATCCGGTATCTTGAGAACGAATACCTTTACACTGAATATAAAGTACGAAAGTTACACTTTTTATATTAAACAGCAAAAACTATGACACTGTCAAGGAACCAACCTACATTCCAAAAAATATTTAAATCGGAGCATAAGTTAAGAAAAGAAATAGTATCAAAAATGTAGCAAATTTATGATGTTGCGTTAAATAAATAAAAAGTTATGTAAACATTTTTGATAAGATAAATGATAAAGGAGATACAAACAAAAATGTAATTTTGACAAAAAAAAATCGGTCCAAAATAGGAATTTTTTTTTTAATTGTGATTTTTGTTTTTTAATATAAATCATTTGTTTTATTCAGTTAAATTGAAAATTCGCCTGAAATTTGCAGACTAAATCTAAAAATAAAAAAATTATAATTTTTTCTAGGGGTCTTGAAAGAATCTTAAGAATTCAGTTTTATAACTCAAAAAAGATTGCATTTAGACAAAAAGGTTATATAATTTCAAATCAAGGTATTGTAAAAATACATAGTTTAGGTCATATAAAGTTTTGTGTATCATTTATAGTTTTTGAGATATTGACGTAAAAAATTGTTAATATCTGAAATTACGCCTTTTCTTGATTTTTTGCTGTTTGACCCCCATATTTGACTTCAGATTCGTGTTCAACAGAAAAAATACGTCAGAAAATCTTGGTCCGGCACCCAGCACACACCACTTTTTTTGTGGACTTGTGTAATTTCAAGAAAAAAAAAACCTGTCGGCCAATTTTCCAGAAATTTCGTAATTTACCTCAGACCTTAATATGATTAATAAACAGAATACCAATATAAACTCGAATTTTAAACGTATTGTATGAAGAAACCAAGCTTACCAAAACTAACAAAATTATAAACTGTGTCTAGAAACGTAAAACTGGTCTCATTCGTAAAATATTTTCTATACTCACATTCGTTCTTGCAATTCCGCTATATGCTGCTTCAGTCGACTAACTTCACTTTGAATATCTTGATTGAGTAGCCTTTGTTCAACTATTTCTTGTCTTGCTTCCTTTAGTAATTTTTCTACAGCCTCTAAACTAGCTCGCTCCTTTTCCAAAGCTCTTTGCAAACTTTCCTTTTCTGATTCCAACTTTTCACTTACTTTATCAACCTTAAATTTAACCTTATTAAACTTAAATCCCTTGATATTAGTTTAAAACACGTACAGGGTCATTCCGTATATATTGACCTATATGCTTGCGGCTTTATTATTGAAGATATGAAAAAAAATTAAGGAGAAAATTTATAGATTTTCACTTGAACTTTTTAAAAATCTTATAAGAAAAAACAAAGGACTATCGAAAGTCCAATATTGTTCCACAAGATGCATTTTCAAATGGAACACCTTAAATATATATATATATATATATATATATATATATATATATATATATATATATATATATATATATATATATATATATATATATATATATATATATATATATATATATATATATATATATATATATATAAAAAAAATTTTTTTTATATATATAACTATTTTGAAATATGCTGAATGCTGCCATGTCTTCCCAACCAATCGTTGTAACGGTTGTTCAAAAATTCTGTCACAGGGGCTATATCATGTGGCGGGGTTCCGTCTTGGTGCCAGAATAGTCCCTATGGCTTTTGACGGACAATACCCCAATAAACCTTTAACGATTTTATTACCTATTGTTATTGGGTAAACCCATTATTTCATAATGGCAGGGGTGGGCCAGGTATTTCTTGAGTACTGACCATTAAGTATATAAATATTTCGGCTAATATTTAAGTGACAGTGTTGAATAACCGTTTTTACTGTGCGTTTCGAAAAAGTTGTTTTACGAGAATATAACTAGGTCGAAATCATTTGTCATTAGATGCAAAACAGGTTGTGAAAAATGTGTATGAAACTTTAATCAGTAGAGGATTCATTTAACAAGAAGCTTTAAAAGAAACCTGTCTACTTACAAAAACTTTAATATCATCGATAAGGGATATTATTATTAGTGAAGAATTGAACAAAAGAAAAAAAACGTAGTGATTTTCAATCTCACCATATAGACAATTAATAGTAATCAGGACCTGATAAGAATGAAAATATATTGTTTTTATGAAAGCGGAGTTGTTCCTTCCTTGGATAAACTGAAAAATAAGCTAGATGAAGACGAAACCAATATAAATATTAGCCGTGCCACCCTCCATAAAGTTGTTTGTAAAATTAGATTTAAATACCGCAAAATAGACAAAAGACAAGTGGTAATGGAATACCACAGATTACGCACTTAATTACCTTCAAGAAATTAAAAGAAATAGGTTAGAAACCAGATCCATAATTTACCTTGATGAAACATAGTTTGATACACACGACACAGTGTCCAAAGGATGGGTTGATTCCAGTCAAAACTGTCAGACGAAAGCACCTTCAAATAAAGGAAAACGCATTTCCATAATGAACGCTGGTTCAGAAGACGGATTTTTCCCAAACTGCTTGCTGTTGTCTGCAAAGAATATTAAGGATTCTAGCTTGGATTATCATGATCATACAAGTGCAAAACTTTTTGAAAACTGGTTTCAAAATTATCTTTTAAAAAGTATTCCAAACAACCGTGTTATTGTCATGGATAACGCAAGCTACCACAGCCGTCTGCTACACAAAGCACCAGCTTTATCAAGTTCAAAAACTGAAATCCAGGAATATATGTTATTATATTATGAAAATGTTATTTATTTTGAATTCGGTTACAAAAAAGCGCAACTTTTGGAAGTCCTAAATTCATATGCAATTAAAAAACACTATGTATGTGATAATTTGGCTAAACAGGCTGGGCATACTGTCTTGTAAATTTCGAGGGTTTCCAAAAATCCTAAAATTTTTGGAGCTTTTACGGCAATTTGCTATACGTCTTCCTCCGTATCACTGTATGTTTAACCCCATAGAGCATTTGTGAAACCAAGTAAAATCAAAGATCAGAGCAGAAAATGTTACACCTACTTTAAGTAAGTGTTATAAGTTTGATAAAAACCATACCAGTGGAGAGGTGAAAAAATTCAGTACAAACATTATAAAAATTGAGGACTCTTACATTTCTATACAAAACAAAATAAATCCTATTGTAATTAATCTCAATGATGACTCTGATAGTGAAACAGAATTAGATTTAGATATTTAGATTAAGATATAATTATGTATAGATAATATAGTTATAAATTTATTAAAACTTTGCATATATTTAATTTAATAATAAATAAACAATAAATTATAGATCTTTATATTATTAGAGTCCGTCCCTAATGCTCTGTCTTTTAATACTTACTGATCCGCAGTATTATTGTTGTCGGCAGGTGTAATCCATAAATGAAGGCAAAAGCTAACATGGTATACTTTGAGAAAATCTATACCTAAGAGTATTCTCTGCCTGACAAGTTCTCTAAAAGAGCTTCTATTTCGTTTTCAAGAATATCCAAATATCTTTGTCCAGAAAGGAAACCCTCATAAAATATAGGACCTATTATTTTATTCCTTAGTATACCTCACCTGCTGTGGTAAATGTCTCTTCATCACTTCACAATATTTTTTCAAAAAAATTGGGTCTCGCATTTTTCCTCCCAAGCATTTCTTGACAGTATAAAACACGTTGACGCTTATGCGCATCATCTACTTTTTGCACAGGCAAGAACTTGTAAGGATAATAATAACCATGTAGTTTAAGAGTTTTTTATTTTTTTTCCGTGATACCACTAAATAATTATGGGCATCTGGCATGGAACGGGTTGGATTTTCTAAAAAAAAAACTTAGAAAACATTAAAAACCTTACCCCTAGTAGGTCTAGCTACCTTCAAAAAACAATAACATGTTTAACTCTTCATCTATATATTTTTGAACTTCTCTTGGCTTTCTAACTGATTTTTAGATATTCTTAAATATATTTTTTGATGGCAGTTGCAAATTGGGCTATAGTTGCCCATATTTTTGGAGCGCCCTGTATACATTTGAATTATTTTTATAAAATAAACGTAAAAATTCACACTTTTCTTCCTCGGTATAACTCATTATCGGGTGATAATAAAATAACTACATCAATATGGCATTTCAAATGAGAACAATTGTGTAATTTCATCTTTTATCCACGGCAAGCTAGATCTAAACATTATTTTTTTAACGTAAATATTTTCTAAAAGGCTCATCAAGAAGGTATTAAACTATACATTTTTAAAATAAGGAAAATGAGTTTTATTTAAATATCCAATAATATACAAGGTGTTCCATTTAAAAAAAATGCAACTTGTGGAAAAATAATGGACTTTCGATAGTCTTTTGTTTTTTCTAATAAAATTTTTGAAAAGTTCAGCTGAAAACCTATAAGTTTTCTCTATAGATTTTTTTCATATCTTGCCGCAAGCATATGGGTCAATATATATGTAATGACCCTGAACTCGTACGAATTAATTGATAAAAAGGATGCATATCACTGACGGTATTGCCGAAACGACTGTATTTTATTTACCTGTGCGCGCGAATCTTCTTTACTGTAAAGCTGATGTTTTAACGTGTCCTTCTCCTTATCCAGTTTTACACATAAATCCCTCATTTGTTTCATTTCTGTACTACAATGTTCCTGTTCCCGAACATATTGTTTTAATTGTACTTCTAAACTGGCAACTTGCGCTGTCAAATCTGCAATCTTATCAAAAACATCTTACCTATTATGGTAATAAAATTACTGTTCAATATGTGTTATTTTGGGCGATATGCACAATTCTGTTTTTTTTTGTACGCATTAGATTTTGATATTTTTCGAGTAAAGCTATTTTCTTTTTATCTTGAGACAGTCCACGAAGATTTAAAGCCCAAGTATTAACGTACCGTGGGTGTCCCAAGTGTGGTAAAAGGTGGTTTATCAAAACGAGACTTAAACATTTAGGATTCGAAAACACGGAAAAATCTCTGCAGATAGTAGGTTTCGCAGGCTAGATACTAGGGACAAAAAAACGAACAAAGTTGGAAGTAAGGGACCTCCCTAGTTTAATTTTAAATGGATGCATAAAGTGAACAAGTTAAAGAGTTTCTTAAGACGCATGAAACTGATATTATGTACCAAACAGAATTTAGGTATATTTAAATTTAATCCAAATTCCACATTGTGCTAGAGCATTGGTAAATATGTTATCGATAATTGTATTTTTCGTTATAGTTTGCCTTGTTATTAACTACCCACTTACCTAATTTACTGAACATAAACTAGCTATATTTTATTGTTTTACTTTTGTACATAAATAACACACAAAAGTGGTATCTACATTTCGATTAGTTGGTAGAATAATAAAATAAAAGACATTACCTAAATTAAAACGCTAAACGCAGCCATACGATTAATAAAAAAAGAAATATTTCTTTTTACCCATAAGTCAATATCTGCTTAACCGAATTAAATTTAAAATTTTATCTTTAAAAGCTAAAAGAGTAGCTACTAGAAAAGAAGAAAATGGTAGTTTTCACACATTTTGAGATACTGAATTATCTTTCTATAACCTATTTACCAGATGTTGTGATAAAGAAAAGTTGTTTAGAATTAAAAGTTATGTCTAAATACTAAAACATGGCCTCCTAAGAATTTTTTTTTTTTGAAAAAGCTTTAACATTTTTCCCCTTTTTATTTTTAATATTCACCCCAGACACTCTCATCATAATTTTTTTTAAATAAAATCAATTTCGCATAACTTTATTCAAATTCAAGCATATTTGTAACATTACCTTTAAGATTTTTAATTTTTTAGGGAATCACAAACTTTATGTTTGTTGCAACGATATTAAACACAACTTTAAACTTTTACAAAAATTCTTTTTAATAAAATAAAACATTAGTAATGATAATATGCATATTCAAAAACGCTCATTTAAAGTGCAAAATTTTTATTTTAAATGTTTATTCAAAAACTGTACAAATTAATAGACCTCAATAAAAAACCTACTAAAATTATCGCGGATAGCCATGAAAAAAAAAATCAAATGAGAGTTAAAAGTAAACATTATGACAGTTTGGTGACAATATTTTTTCTTTCTTGAATAATTATTTTTCGCTTATTAAATTTATTTGATTTCAAACTCCTTCCCAAAGAAAGTTATTGTTAGCCGAGAAAACCGAATTAGTTTTAATATGTGGAGATAACTATAAATCACTACATGAAGCAGCAGATATTTTCAATGAAAGACATTCAGAGAGAAAGAAGTTTATTATTCAACTGTACCAGGTTTTTAATTTTTTAGGTAATGACAAATTTTATGTTTGTTGCAATATTATTAAACACAACTGTAAAATTTTGCAAAAATTCTCTTTAACATTAGTAATGATAATAGGCCTGATAAAAAACGCTCATTGAAGGTACAAAATTTTCATTTTAAATATTTATTAAAAAATTAATATACAAACATAAATCCTACTAAAATAATCGCGGACACCCAAGAAAAAGAACAAATAAGTGTTAAAGGCAGCGTTGGGCAAACATTGATTTATATTAAAAAAATCAAAAATCACTGATTTAAATAAAAAAAATCAAATAAATCATGATTTTTTTTTTATTTTTTTTTAAAGAAATTTAACAATTTCCCTTTTTACAGTTAATTTGTTAATTTGTCACAGTACATTATATTCCCTCACTTTTTTTCAATCTTAAAACTACGAATTATTGGGATATTTCCCCTTCTTGATAACAATAACTTTCTGCCGAAGCGCGTCCCGAACGAGAAAATTCCTGTCGCAGCTTGTTTCCGCTCCGACCTATAAGAAGCTAATACAATATATTTTCAAGGATGATTTAGAATTACCCCTACAAAAACTTCAAAAATTTCAAGACCAGATCAGGCATTAACACCAAACCATTTTAAATCGAAAAACAAGTGACGTTATTAAAACAATTTCTTTGTGCAATTTCAACCTTAGCTTCAGTAGAAGAACTTTTAGTACTTTTGGACTCGTGCATTCTGACTTAAGAAACAAACTGGGAGTAGAAAAAGCTGGAAAATTAGTGTTTCTATTTAAATATTACAATGAAAATGTAATTAAAACCTAAGTACTAAATAAGTATTTTTTTTATATCTGTGTTTATTTTACAAAGAATGTGGATTAATAAGTTAAATTTCATTAAATACTTTTAAACACCTGGTTGTTTTTTTTTAAATCTTAGTTTCATTTAAATCTCGATTTTAATTAAAAAAAATCGCCTGATTTAAATCATGATTTAAATCAGGCAAACGCTGGTTAAAGGTAACATTATTATTATTTTAATGATGAATTAAAACTAACAACACAAGGTATGCATTATGTATGCACTAAATGCACCCAAATCTCAAAAGCAATAAAGCAATGGTTTGGTTAATGCCGATGCTATAACTTAACAATTAACAAATAAAAATTAATTTACATAGAACAGAAAATATTTAAAACGCATTAAAAAATAAAATTATGTGCAAAAAAATTATCGATGCGTATGTCCACCATCTCGTTCAATGCACCTAATTGTCCGATCGTAAAATTCAATAACAGTAGATCGCAATACTAATAGTCTAAAGACCCTGTCTGTTTAAAATTAACCAAATTTCTCTTTACAGTTAAGTTAAAAAAAAGGAAGTTGTTTCTCTGGATGTCTTTCATTGAAAAAATCTGCTGCTTCACGCACTGATTTATAGTTATCTTCACATATTAAAAATAATTCGGCCTTCTCCCTAACGTTAAGTATCTTGGAGGAGGAATTTGACATTAAATAAACTTAATAAGCAAAGAATAATTATTCAAGAAGGAAAAATTATTGTCACCAAACAGTCATAATGTTAACTTTTAACCCTCATTTGTTTGTTTCTTTTTATGGGTATCCGTGATAATTTTGGTAGGTTTTTTAATGATGCCTATTAATTTGTACAGTTTTTTAATAAACATTTAAAATAAAAATGTTAAACTTTAAATGAGCCTTTTTACTATGCATATTATCATTACCAATGTTTTACCTTATTAAAAAGAATATTTGTAAAATTTTAAAGTTGTGTTTAATATCGTTGCAACAAACATAAAGTTTGTGATTAACCTAAAAATTAAAAATATTTGTTAATGTTACAAATATGCTTGAATTTGAACAAAGTTATGCGGAATTGATTTGATTTTGAATAATTTATGAGAGTGTTAAGGGTAAATATTAAAGAAAAAAATAAAAGAAATTGTAAAGGTTTTTCAAAAAAAAAAAAAGCAAAAAAATTCTTAAAAGGCCATGTTTTAGTATTAATTTATAACTTTTAATTCTGAACAACTTTTCCCTATAACATTTTGCCAAATTTTCTAAAATAAGGGTAGTTTTACTCTTGTAAAATTTTTATATTTTTTGACCTTCCCTGTATGCTGTTTGAGTTGCAACCATTCCAAGTGCACCTAATATGATTATAAATTAAAAAAAATGAAATTAAAAAACTTCCTAAGAGGCCATTTCAAACGATACCCAACACTGATACAACAAAAGACAACTCTTTTAGGAGTTAGACCGATCGACATTAAAAAAATATTTGACTGTTTTGACGAAAAAATATGTGCGTATTACGAAGAGCAAACATTGGGCGCTTCAGCACACTTAACTGTTTAGTAGGTTTACGTCTCTTAACTGTACTGTTTACAACAAACTGTTTACTCAACGCATCAACATAAAATTTTTATGGTTAGGTTAAAGTGTTTACTTCGAGTAACATAACCTTAAATATTTTAAATAATTGGGGCAATATTTACAGGTTCCACTAAACTATTAATGGCAGCTTGCACGAGATTTAAATCTATATCATTATAAGTTTCAAGCACAAAATCTTCCATAGTAGCTAAAACGTGTGGTTCAGGGACGCCAATTGTTAAGTAACCACCGTTTTATGTTTACAGTAAATGGTTTAGTACGTTAAGCGCGTCCATTATGACAATTAAAATTACTGTGTTAGAGAGACAGGCGAACGTAAAGACCTGGGAAGGAACCCTTTTTTCCTTTTAAGAATGGAAGCTTAATAAACGTTCTTAAGATTACATCAGCTGATAATTATTATAATTAATGCCAACCTGTTTTTCATAGCTCTTTATAATAGACGCTTGATTTTCCAAATGTCTTTCTAATTCTTCGGTATGATCCAATGCTACGGATAACTGAACTCTTGACTGAGTTGCTTCATTTTCTAGTGTGTGGTTATTACTCTCTAAAATATTGGCTTCCTGGGAAAGACATCTAAACTGATCTAGTAACTCTGCTCTTTCTAATTCCTTTAAATAAAACAAACAAAGCTTTTACTCTTTAACAATCATGCATTATAAAAATTAAAAAATTGTAGTGTAACAAAACTATTATTTGTGTCGCGTGCGAAACATAAAAATAAAATGCGTATACCAAAAAGTATAGACACAACCACAAGTATTAATTATATTTAAATTTTTTCCTTTGATTATACCATAGGATTGTTGAGTATATTTAAGGTTAAACCCCACACATGTTATCCGGTCAAAATAGATATTCACCCTTGCATAAATTCCCAAAAGCTGTAAATTTTCATGAACGTTAAGAATATCATTATAATGAAACAATGAGCTGTTAGGTTAACTGGAGAAAGCATCGATTTGGCATAAGCGTGGCATCATAAACGCACATTCTAAGGTTCTGCTTAGCGATGAATGAAACCTCAGTACTCAAACAATAAAATCCACCAAAACCCGGGGAAATGGTTACTACAGATACTATTTTGTCGTAAAGCGTGGCTGTCAAGAATATTTCTGTTTTATTTACTTGATAGTATATTATGATAAAATTTTACTTAATTTATTCTTAAAATAACATCAAATTAAGCTCATCTATTGTATTTTAAACTGTGAATAATATTTGTTACATTTATTACTATAAAGTATTACACAGAAAAGTAATGATGTCAAAATACGATTTCGTTTTTGGACAGCTACTAATAAAGGCGCGACAACGTGACAACAGTGCATTTTCCTTAGAGGCGTACTTCGGCCAACGACTAATAGTCGTTGTATTTCGGCCACCTTCGGCTTCGCTCGACAGATGACACGTTCAATATGGCGTTTTAGTATAAATGTTTCTTGTTGTTTTTGGGTTATTTTTGTGACAATTGTTTTAATTTTAGTTTTGTGTAAGTACTTTTAATAAATTAAAATGGTAAGGCAGTGCCAAGTGTGTAAAGCGACGGATATGATTCCTGGATTATCATTTCACAAGAAAGTACAAACTATGCTTGTACCATTCTATCGCCAATAATAAACACAAACTATGTTGGGCGCAGCTCTCGATTGCGCTTATGAATGAAATGCTTTCTCTATCTATGATGTCAGCTCATGGTAATGAAATTATAAAAAGTCCCTATCGATCCCATGTGTGCAAAAAAAAATTATACGGAGTCAAAGTTTGCGAAAATGAGTTTTTTGGATTTTTTGTTGAAACGGTTTGTTTAATGCCAAAAATAGCTTAAACATAAATTGTAGATCATGTAATTCTTTGCAAAAATTGTTCCTACACTTTTTCGCCTATAATTTACAAGTTCTGAGAAAAAGCGATTCTAAAATAAAATTTATTAAAGTTTTATTTCCTATGCTATGCACACGTTTCCACGCCACCTCTGAGGTAGCGAACTTGACGCGTTTTTTTAACGTGGTTTCCCCAATAGGCCTACTCCACTTTTATTAAATTCTAGAAGAATAGAAGGTCTTCTCATTAAATATCCATGATACTCAATATATGAAGCGTAATATTACCGTTTAATGTATCTGTTACCGTGAAAGTTCGAAATTGGTAAATGTCGACATTCACCGGTGAATGTCAAAAATTTAAAAAAAAAACTGAACCAAAACCAAGCACAACTAACCAAAATTATTAGTTTTAACCAGAACGCACCAAAGTTGTTAGTTTTGGTTAGTTTTCGTTCAGTTTTTTTAATATTTGACATTCACCGGTGAATGTCGACATTCAACCATTTTCAGACTTTCACAGTATCATATTTACATTAATATCGGCATTGTCTGCAACATATTGAATAAACGTGCCACTTTCTGGTGGTAAGATATGAGGTGGACGATGAATAATTATTGTTGCTGCCTCGTACATCATAGTTTCATTATGAGATGTGCACATACCAAAGGACGAAAAAAAATTGTATGAAAAGTTTTGGGGCAAATCGTCGATGAAAAAAGAAACTGCGAGACCCAAAAGTAACTTGGACTTAAAAGACCGAGGGCGATCAGCAGTCATAATGTTTTGACCTGGTGGGGATTCATGAGAATAATGAATGACTACCGATTGTTATCATATAACAACATTTTTTAATTCTTCCAATGTATACTGACAGTAGATCTTTCATTTAAAAAATGCCTGGACAATTAACATTTGTATGTCTTATTGACAATCATCATGATTCATGATATTTTAAATTAGTCTTGGAGTAAAAAAAACTTATGGCAAGGAAGAGCGATTTAAGATCCTGAAAGCTGCGGCAGCAATCATATGGGAAGATATTCAATCGGTAATCATTGAAATTCTCATTACCCCCAACAGGTCGTATGTTTGAAGATACAAATAGTCACATTCCAAAGTCACTGACTTATTTTTTAGAACAAATAATTTTAAAAAATAAACGGTTCAATTTAGAACATTCTAAATTAGTATGACCAAACATTAGTCATAGCATTATGACTGCTCTTCGCCCTCGGTCTTTTAAGTCCAAGCTACAATTGGGTCTGGCAGTTTCGTCATCGACGATTTGCCTCCAAAAGTTTCATATACATTTTTTCGTCCTTTGGTATGTGCGCATCTTATAATAAAACTATGATGTACGAGGCAGCAACAGTCTTTAATCGTCCACCTCAAATCTTACCTCTAGAAAGTGGCTCGTTTATTCAATATGCTGCAGACAATGCTGATATAAATGTAAACATTAGATGGTAATATTACGCTTTACATATTGGGTATCATAGATATTAAATGAGATGTTCTAGGATTCAATAAAATTTATCTTGGAGTAGACCTACTGGGGAAACCACGTTAAAAAAACGCGTCTAGTACATTACCTCACACACGTGGAAATGTGTTCATAGTATAGGGAATAAAACTTCAGTAAATTTTAGAATTGGTTTTTTCTTAGAAATGGTAAATTTTAGGAAGAAATATGTATGAACAATTTTTGTAGACAATTACATGATCTACAATTTTTATTTAAGCTATTTTTATCATAAAACTAACCGTTTCGCCAAAAAATCCAAGAAACTTATTTTCGCAAACTTTGACCGTGTATAAAATTTTTTGCACACATGGGATCGATGGGGATTTTTCACAATTTCATTATAATGGTATCCTTAACGTTTATGTAAATTTTCAGCTTCTTGGGAATTTATGCAAGGGTACCCCTAATTGTCGGGCTAACTTGACCGGATAAATGTATCACCTCCACTGCTTGTAAATTTAAATATTTTTTTTCTAATTCCCCAAATAATTCTCGACGAGTTATATAAGGTACACTTGAGAGCTGAAGTGGCTGTTATCGAAATGTGAACAGTGACTTTTATTAACATTTATTTTTAACTCAAAAAATCTAGTAACAAAAGAATCAACCTTTTTCAGTGGGTATATATTTGAATTTATTGTAAAACCAAATAAACACCAGCTATACATACCTTGTTTGAAATAAGATCTTCTGTCCGCTTTACTTCAGCTACGTAATGCTGTAACTGACGCTTTAAATCTTCTACTTGTCTGCTTCGTATCTCCAATTCATTTCGAGCATCTCTGCAGTCACATGTTACACTTGTTAGATCTTTTTGAATTCTTCTAAAAATTAAAAAAAATGTATTTGTTTCAAGTGAACCACCATAGCTATCTTCAAACGAATTTAGATTAGAAAATGAAAAAAAAATACTGTTACGGTGTTATGACAAATATAAATAGTTATATGGTAGCACTCCTAGATAATAAAAGGTTCTAGTATTTTATAGAACGTAATATGAAGATTATTCTAGAAATGTTTAGAAACGATTGCGTACGTATAGAAGGCCGCGGCCAACAGAAGTAAGTTAGTTATATAATAGTAGTGATAAAGTTAAGATTGGAAAAAATTGTGATATTGTATAAAGTATGGAATAAAGTATTTTTAAGCTATACAGAGTGTGTAAATCGTCCGACCTACGTACGGAAAGTTAGTAAATCGTAACAATACGCATTTTTGCATTTTCTTCAAGACATTAAAGAATTTGTGAAAAGTCCCGAAACTAATTTAGCAAATAAATTAAAGACTATTTATTTAAAAAAAAATGCAATAATTTTATTATGTATTCTTCTTTATAACCTAACATTAAAGGTCAATTTGTTTCATAAACTAACTTTTAAGTTTAAACTACAACTAATTTATTAAATTTGAAACTATATTTTCCGCTTAACAATTACCCAAATAGGCGAATCAAACTGTTTATATATTATATTAAAAATACCTTTATTCAGTGGCGGCTGTAGGATTTTCAAAAGTGTTTATCAAAAAAGTGAGAGAAAAAAAAATTTTTTTTTGGTAGCCCTCCAAGGAAAAATCGGACTTTTAAAAGCAAATCCTCGATTTAATTTTTGATCAAAGTTTATCGTCAAATCCCAAATTTCGCAAAAATATCTATTTTTTTAAAAACCATACTTCGTTGAAATGTGAAAATATTTTCTTCAAGAAGTTTTAAGAAAAATGCAGATGTTTTTGCGAAATTTGGGATTTGACCATAAAATTTCATTAAATATACGAAAAACATACAAAGGATTTGCTTTTGACAGTCCGGTTTTTCCCCCATAAAAATTTTTTCTTACAACCTAGAAAAATATATTTCTTACTTGTTTTCCAATAACGCTGCCTCTTTAAGTCGTTTTTCCTTTTCATATTCTTGTTCCAAAATAGCGAGCTCTTGTCTACTTGAACGAACAACTTGTTCTTGATTAGAAGTCTCATCAACATATTTACTGAAAATGAAAAAAATATTCTAGAACATTGAGTGCAGTTGATCCCATACTCTCTGATGTAGGGGAGCAGCGAGGAGGGAAAAGAGGAATCAATGGTTGCAAAGAAAATCTCCTAATCGATAGATGCATTACACAAGACTCAATCCAATACAAACGCAACCTGAATATGGCATGGATTGACTACAAAAAAGCGTTTGACACAACATCTCACGAATTACTGTTGCATTTGCTTAAAGATCTTAAGGTTCCTCTTAACCTAATTCGATGCATTGAGCGACTGATGTCACTTTGGAAATCAAGGTTCTCTATAACATCTGGAGCACAAAAAATTATTACCGAACCCATAACGTTTAAAAGGGGCGTATTTCAGGGTGACTCACTCAGTCCTTTGCTATTTTGTATTTCGCTGCTTCCCGTGTCCGTGTCTCTTCGAAAGACACGCGGATATTGCTGTGGACCACCTGGAAGACGTGAGCATAAGGTAACCCATCTGTTTTATATGGATGACCTAAAACTGTACGCAACTAGCGAGCGAGACCTACAACAGTCTCTTAAAGTGGTTCACGAATACACCAGAGATGTTGGAATGGAGTTCGGCCTCGACAAGTGTGCAAAACTTAAGCTAAATAAAGGCCGGTTCGGAAACGATTTAGAAGCTGACCAGCTTGCCGATAGCGCGCTACTTCGCCCTCTACAAAACAACGAGAATTATCGATATTTAGGAATCGACCAAAACCGGACTCAAGATGTTAGAGCTGTGAAGACCGAGCTTAGAGGCAATTACAGGCGACGTTTACGGAGAATTTGGGAATCCGAACTATCCGGAATAAATAAGGTCCTTGCTACCAACATGCTAGCAGTGCCTGTATTGCTTTACTCTTTTGGAGTGGTTAAGTGGACGCGAGAGGAACTGCGCGAGCTGGACGTCAGCACACGAAAAATGATGCATCTTCACCGTAGCATCCACCCGCGCTCATCAACATCCCGTATTTACCTCCCACGCCACCAGGGAGGTCGTGGCCTTTAAGCTTAGAGTGTATGCACGATCGACTGGTTTTGAGTCTTGCTTGTCAAGTTGCCAATAGTACTGATCCGCTGATGCAACTAGTAAGAGCACACGAAACAGCTAATGTTGGAGCGTTTCTATTTAAAGCAGCGGAGCGAGCAGCGGAAAAATTCGGTCTCAGATTTGCAATAGATCCAAACGACGACCAGTCACTTGTAAGGCTTGAGTCTAAAGCCGTAAGAACTGCAGTTAAAAGAGCAGAACAGCAGATGCTTTTAGAAGATCACATTAATAGGCCGCAACACGGAGTATTTTACCGAAACATAGAAAGACTCAATCTATCTCGAAAGCTCACGTTTGGGTTTTTGAAATCTGCTGAGCTCAAGTCTGAGACCGAGGGTTTCCTACTAGCATGCCAGGATGGGGTGATAAACACGTTGGTATACCGAAGCCAGTTTTCTAACATTCCTGATACTGCTTGTCGAGCTTGTCGACAGCAACCCGAAACACTAATGCACTTATTGTCAGCTTGTCCAGTGCATGCTGTAAGTGGTTACATCCACCGACATAACGATGCGCTTCGGGTACTTTATTATCACCTCAGACATTATTACGGCATCGACGAAACAGGCAATTTTGCCATTTGCTCCCGGCGATATCGAGGCAGTAGTGGAAAATGACAACTGTCGCATATATTGGAATTATGCATTCCCAACTACGCATCAAATTCGCGCCAATAAACCTGATATCGTTCTCCTTGATAAAAGGAATAACTCTATGTATGTGATTGAGTTCTCCGCCCCAGCGGAAACTAACATCGATATAAAGGAACGGGAGAAACGAGCCAAATATCAGGATCTACTTGGCGAACTTCGGAGGCTCTATCCGGAGTATAACGTGCGATTGGTTGTCCTGATTGTCGGCGTTTTGGGAGGCATAAAGGAAAATGTGTTGGGAGAGCTGAAGTGTATTCCCGCATGTCAACATTCACCCGAACAACTGGTGATGAAAATGCAGAAATCTGTTGTCCTTGGGTCCCTTCGTTTACTGAGGCAAATGAATTTGGCCGAAGATCACTGACCGAGCGGACGCGAGGAGTGGTCTTCGATACGGATGGCCTTCCGCATGACGCCCTATGGGTCGGAGCCATGGGATACGTCATGTCGGATCTTTCTAAATAATAATAATAATAATAATATTCTCGAAAACAACGAATTTAATTGTACTGGATAGAACTGTACTTACAGACCAAACTGTTGCTCACAATAGACCAGATATTGTATTGGTGGATAAAGTTGGAAGGAAAACAACACTGATCGATGTCGACTATCCCGAACAAACAACTTACGGGAGAAATACAATGAAAAGAATTGCCAATACAGAAACCTAGAAACACAAATAAGAAGACAGTGGGGAATGAATAACGTCAAACGTCCCCATTATATCAACCACTGGCATTATACCAGACTTTTTACAAAAATCAAGGTTAGGCTCGGTGAACATCTGTATAAGGCTATGCAAAAGGCAGTGCTACTTGCGACCGCTCGGACTGTCCGGAAATTTGTGGGGAATACAGCAAACATAAGTCATGTTGGGACACGGAAAGGTTCCCACAAAAGAGCTTCGTACATTCCTAATTTAGGCATCTGACGAACGCTTTGATTTGCTCCGGATATCGAGGTATGGCACTTCCATATATGGAAAGTGCCGCGAAATGTTCGTTTTGAAAAAGCAAAGCCAGGAATAATCGATAAAAGGCCCTATCAAACTGGCGAACTTCGATCTATCTATAACTATGGCGTTTTTTCCATAAAAAAATATAATTAATTTTTAAAGGGGGCCTGGGGACAGGGAGCCAGATGAAGCGGTCTCGAAATGGCCTTCCCAGAGCCCAGGTCGGAGCCATGATACGCATGTCGGATTTTCTATATTTAATAAATATATAATAGCCACTCCTGTAATTCCTACTGCACCTCCACGCTGGTAGGCCCTGGTAACCAAAACCTGCTGAACAGAGATCGGGTAACCAGCCCCGATGGATGAGATGCAGTGATTGGGCGAACGCGAGAGGGAGACGCACGGGACAGCTGTATAGCTGTTTGGGGGGTAACGTCCCCACGGGTCCGAGTCTAGACCAGACAAGGTCGAGAAACCATCACCTGGCAGTAGGTCTAAAATGCACACCCATTATAATGGAGAGACTTAAGAATTCTGGAGAAAGGACGCTGCCTGGGGATCGCCAGGGCATGTCTGGAGCCGGCGCTGGACATGACAGCACGCGGGACGTCGGTGGCAGGGTGTTGAGGAGGCGGACCCCTGTCGTACAAGAAACTACAGCCCAACAACAGGAACTAGTTCACCAAGAGAGCCAAACAACACCCAGAGCTCCACCCACCGAAGGTGCTGCGCAGGAAATTCAACCAACGCTCACTCAGGCGGGACTACCACGACGTCGCATGAAATGGACTGTGTCTATGAATGAAACTATTATGCGAATTTTTTTTAGGGTGACTCAACTAGGTCAAGAGACTATCGGCTATAGACAACAGCTGCATGCCGAGTTCTGCAGGGAATATCCACATATACAAGTGACACAACAGAGAGTGGCAGATCAATATCGGGTTATTCTTAGAAATAACCTTATTCCAGAAACGCGTCTTAACACCATAAGGAGCGAAATCGAGCGGGAGCTCAGAGGTGCTGAGAATAATAACGAACAAGTCGATGAAACAGAGCCACAACTACAACCAGCACCTGAAGCACAAGAACAACCTAATGGCCTTAACCAAGAAGATATCGATGAACTCTTCCAGAAACTAACCACAGAAATGAGAGGAGCAGTGCTGGAGTATGATGGAACCAACCCACTATGCAGGCCACCGCTACCTAGGCTAAACTCCTCTAAAAAACTGGGTATCGTGCTCGACATTATAAATAACAGAATACTACCAGATTTTGTTTCAGATGCCCACACGCTGGAGCATTTACATATGCTAATCTATTGTGCCGCGACTGCAGTAGCTAGAACTTTGAATGTTAAAATCATAACGAGACAACGAGTAGGCCATTCAAGCTCAAAAGCAAGAACACCTCACTGGGAGAGAAGACTAAAAACAAAGATCGACAATCTTCGAAAAGAAATAGGGCAGTTAACGGAGTTTATTGGAGGTGTAAACACGGGTAGATTGCAAAGACGAGTGAAAGAAATTATGAGTCGGAGCCAGTACCACTCAGGACAGGATCCAGCGAACATTACTGCCCAACAATGTCTTGACACGCTGAAACAGAAACTGTCCGTGTTCGCAGGACGGTTAAGGAGATATAGAGCCAGCAACAACCGAAAACAAGACAATGCGCTATTCGAGCGGGCGGAAAGGGTTTTCTATCGGAAATTAAATTCCTCATCTGATGAGACAGATAACAGATATCCTAGTAAAGAACAGATAGAGGAGTTTTGGAAAGGCCAACTAGCCACACCCGCCCCCTGTAATATCGATGCTAGCTGGGTAAATGAAGAACATCAAGCCTGCCAGGAATACAGACAGATGCAATTCGTGCCATTTACCACCGAAGAAATATCTTGCATTATCAAAGGACTCCACAATTGGAAGGCGCCTGACCTGACGGGGTCCAGAATTATTGGTTTAAAAGTTTTGGTGCACACACCATCAACTGGCTGTTCTAATTAATGATGTTTTGCTTAATCCACAGAAAATGCCATTATTTCTGACACACGGAGTTACATATCTCCTACCAAAGGATCAGCATAATACACTGGACCCAACGAAGTATCGGCCAATCACTTGCCTTCCCACGCTTTACAAGGTGATCACATCTTGCCTTACACAACGTATCCAAGCACACTGTGAGCAAAACGACATCATTGCAACTCAGCAAAGGGGATGTGCCAAAGGCGCAATGGGTTGCAAGGAGCAGCTTATTATCGACTCTGTCGTCTGTAACCAGGCCTACACTGGTCGTAGAAACCTTTTCGCTGCCTACGTAGACTACAAGAAGGCCTTCGATTCAGTACCACATGAGTGGCTTGCGGCTATACTGAGGATATATAAGGTCGATAATTATATTGTGTCCTTTTTAGAAAACATCATGTTAACGTGGAGAACTAAAATCCAACTGCAAGTGCCCTCCAGCGACAACATCGAAACTGGCACTATTCCAATACGAAGGGGTATATTTCAGGGTGATTCATTAAGCCCATTGTGGTTCTGCCTTGCAATGAACCCACTCTCACGCCGTCTTAACTCAACTAAGTATGGCTTTAGCATTAGGAACAACAACGAAGATGTAATAAGGCTGAATCATCTGCTGTATATGGATGACCTTAAACTGATGGGAGCTACGAAAAATCAGCTTGAGCAAATGCTCAAAATCGTCGAGGAGTTCTCCGGAGATATAGGGATGCGGTTCGGACTTGACAAATGCCGCGTCCTAAACATAGTTAGAGGGAAGATACAACCGGGTGCATTTGAAATGCAAGACGGTCAGAACATCGCGGCAATGGAGGCCGAAGAGACCTATAAGTACCTGGGAATGAAACAGGCGCAAAGAATCGACCAGCGAACAATGAAGGACGAACTAACAAACGAGTTTATCAGAAGGGTAAGAAAGGTGTCGAAAACTAATCTAAATAGCAAAAATTTGTTTAAGGCGCTTAACACATACGCATGCTCCGCACTCACTTACTCATTTGGAATTGTGGAATGGAGTAAAACTGACATCGATAAGCTACAGAGAAAGATTAGAACACTCCTTACAAAGGCACACAAACATCACCCTCGTAGTGCAACTGAACGAACAACGCTTCCACGATATCTAGGCGGAAGAGGATTGGTGGATATAGGTAAGCAATTAGACCAACAAATACTAAACTTACGTAGTTATTTCCATAGACTGGCAGATTCTTCCCCGATACACCAAGCAATATGCGGAGCCGACGATTCAACACCGTTGCGACTGATGGATCGTGAAATGCGCAGACACCATCAAACAGACCAGGAGAAGCTGCAAGCCTGGTTGGAGAAGCCTCTTCATGGACGTCACCCCAATGAGGTCACCCAGGAAAATGTCGACAAGTTCGCGTCGAACTACTGGCTGACTTCGGGGAAGATGTTCCCAGAGACTGAAGGCTTCTTATTGGCTATACAGGACCAGGTTATTCCAACGAAAAACTATCTAAAGCATATCGTTAGAGACCCGTCTATAGAGAACGATCGATGCAGATATGGATGTCAAACATCGGAGACAATCCAGCATATAACGGGGGGTTGCCAAGCATTTGCAGCATCAGAGTATAAGGAAAGACACGATTCAGCAGCCAAGATACTCCATCAACAATTGGCAGAGAAGCTAAAGCTTTTACAGACTGCAAAATTGCCTTACTACAAGTATACTCCTGAACCTATTCTCGAAAACAACGAATTTAAGTTGTACTGGGATAGAACTGTACTTACAGACCAAACTGTTGCTCACAATAGACCAGATATTGTATTGGTGGATAAAGTTGGAAGGAAAACAACACTGATCGATGTCGCTATCCCGAACAACAACAACTTACGGGAGAAATACAATGAAAAAATTGCCAAGTACAGAAACCTAGAAACACAAATAAGAAGACAGTGGGGAATGAATAACGTCCAAACGATCCCCATTATTTTATCAACCACTGGCATTATACCAAAGACTCTTTTACAAAACATCAAGGGACTAGGTCTCGGTGAACATCTGTATAAGGCTATGCAAAAGGCAGTGCTACTTGCGACCGCTCGGACTGTCCGGAAATTTGTGGGGAATACAGCAGAACATAACGTCACCTAGAGCCCGACAACACGGAAAGGGTTCCCACAGAGCTCAATCCTTTTGATATCTGAAGATGTCTGGGATGAGTGAATGTTCCCCTTAGAGGGAGTGCAAAGCCGTGTGGCTTGAAATCATAATAATAATACAGCTCTCCGTACCCGCTTTCAAAGACCGAATTCTTGGACCATGGAGACGTGGCTAAAGCGTTTATGATTAAACTGTAGCATGCGAGCGACCCCTTTTAAAGGGACATACGGATTTGGAATGGAGTTCGGCCTAAATGGCATAGCGTTCAAATTGGAATCGATATGAGTCTTGCTACAACAACATGCTTACGATGTCTGATCGACTCGATGTTAAGCTAGCGAGCTAGAGGAGCTTCAGCGACGGATCGACGAAATTGATCGCATTTCAAGATCCTGCTCCAGAGCATCCTGTAGTTTACCTGGAAGGGTAGTGGCCAGATATGCCGAGCTGGAGTACACGATCACTTTACTGATCGCGATCCAATTCCATCCGATCCAGAGGTCTCAACTAGAGAGCACACGAATGGCTGAGTTGAGTTTTTTAAGGCAAGACGACCGGATAAATTGATCCAGAAAGACAAGGACGTCATATTAAGACGAGCAGCCGAAAACTCAGTTAATAGACCAGAACAGCATTGAAGCTTGTCTAACGAAATACATTAATAAGCACGCAACTCGAGTATTTACCGAAACATAGAAAGACTCAATCTATCTCGAAACCTCACGTTTGGGTTTTAAAATCTGCTGAGCTCAAGTCTGAGACCGAGGGTTTCCTACTAGCATGCCAGGATGGGGTGATAAACACATTGGTATACGAAGCCAGTTTTCTAACATTCCTGATACTGCTTGTCGAGCTTGCGACAGCAACCCGAAACACTAATGCACTTATTGTCAGCTTGTCCAGTGCATGCTGTAAGTGGTTACATCCACCGACATAACGATGCGCTTCGGTACTTTTATCACCTCAGACATTATTACGGCATTGACGAAACGGCAATTTTGCCATTTGCTCCCGGCGATATCGAGGCAGTAGTGGAAAATGACAACTGTCGCATATATTGGAATTATGCATTCCCAACTACGCATCAAATTCGCGCCAATAAACCTGATATCGTTCTCCTTGATAAAAGAAATAACTCTATGTATGTAATTGAGTTCTCCGCCCCAGCGGAAACTAACATCGATATAAAGGAACGGGAGAAACGAGCCAAATATCAGGATCTACTTGGCGAACTTCGGAGGCTCTATCCGGAGTATAAAGTGCGATTGGTTGTCCTGATTGTCGGCGTTTTGGGGGGCATAAAGGAAAATGTTTTGGGGGAGCTAAAGTGTATTCCCGCATGTCAACATTCACCCGAACAACTGGTGATGAAAATGCAGAAATCTGTTGTCCTTGGGTCCCTTCGTTTACTGAGGCAAATGAATTTGGCCGAAGATCACTGACCGAGCGGACGCGAGGAGTGGTCTTCGATACGGATGGCCTTCCGCATGACGCCCTATGGGGTCGGAGCCATGGGATACGTCATGTCGGACCTTTCTAAATAATAATAATAATCACATTTGCCTACACGTATCAAGCACGACTGGAAAAAGACATCATTGCAACTCAGCAAGGGATGTCCAAGGCGCAATGGGTTCAAGGAGCAGTTATTATCGACTCTGTCGTCTGTAACCAGCTACACTGTCGTAGAATTTCGCCTACGTGACTACAAGAAGGCCTTCGATTCAGTACCACATGAGTGGCTTGCGGCTATACTGAGGATATATAAGGTCGATAATTATATTGTGTCCTTTTTAGAAAACATCATGTTAACGTGGAGAACTAAAATCCAACTGCAAGTGCCCTCCAGCGACAACATCGAAACTGGCACTATTCCAATACGAAGGGGTATATTTCAGGGTGATTCATTAAGCCCATTGTGGTTCTGCCTTGCAATGAACCCACTCTCACGCCGTCTTAACTCAACTAAGTATGGCTTTAGCATTAGGAACAACAACGAAGATGTAATAAGGCTGAATCATCTGCTGTATATGGATGACCTTAAACTGATGGGAGCTACGAAAAATCAGCTTGAGCAAATGCTCAAAATCGTCGAGGAGTTCTCCGGAGATATAGGGATGCGGTTCGGACTTGACAAATGCCGCGTCCTAAACATAGTTAGAGGAAGATACAACCGGGTGCATTTGAAATGCAAGACGGTCAGAACATCGCGGCAATGGAGGCCGAAGAGACCTATAAGTACCTGGGAATGAAACAGGCGCAAAGAATCGACCAGCGAACAATGAAGGACGAACTAACAAACGAGTTTATCAGAAGGGTAAGAAAGGTGTCGAAAACTAATCTAAATAGCAAAAATTTGTTTAAGGCGCTTAACACATACGCATGCTCCGCACTCACTTACTCATTTGGAATTGTGGAATGGAGTAAAACTGACATCGATAAGCTACAGAGAAAGATTAGAACACTCCTTACAAAGGCACACAAACATCACCCTCGTAGTGCAACTGAACGAACAACGCTTCCACGATATCTAGGCGGAAGAGGATTGGTGGATATAGGTAAGCAATTAGACCAACAAATACTAAACTTACGTAGTTATTTCCATAGACTGGCAGATTCTTCCCCGATACACCAAGCAATATGCGGAGCCGACGATTCAACACCGTTGCGACTGATGGATCGTGAAATGCGCAGACACCATCAAACAGACCAGGAGAAGCTGCAAGCCTGGTTGGAGAAGCCTCTTCATGGACGTCACCCCAATGAGGTCACCCAGGAAAATGTCGACAAGTTCGCGTCGAACTACTGGCTGACTTCGGGGAAGATGTTCCCAGAGACTGAAGGCTTCTTATTGGCTATACAGGACCAGGTTATTCCAACGAAAAACTATCTAAAGCATATCGTTAGAGACCCGTCTATAGAGAACGATCGATGCAGATATGGATGTCAAACATCGGAGACAATCCAGCATATAACGGGGGGTTGCCAAGCATTTGCAGCATCAGAGTATAAGGAAAGACACGATTCAGCAGCCAAGATACTCCATCAACAATTGGCAGAGAAGCTAAAGCTTTTACAGACTGCAAAATTGCCTTACTACAAGTATACTCCTGAACCTATTCTCGAAAACAACGAATTTAAGTTGTACTGGGATAGAACTGTACTTACAGACCAAACTGTTGCTCACAATAGACCAGATATTGTATTGGTGGATAAAGTTGGAAGGAAAACAACACTGATCGATGTCGCTATCCCGAACAACAACAACTTACGGGAGAAATACAATGAAAAGATTGCCAAGTACAGAAACCTAGAAACACAAATAAGAAGACAGTGGGGAATGAATAACGTCCAAACGATCCCCATTATTTTATCAACCACTGGCATTATACCAAAGACTCTTTTACAAAACATCAAGGGACTAGGCCTCGGTGAACATCTGTATAAGGCTATGCAAAAGGCAGTGCTACTTGCGACCGCTCGGACTGTCCGGAAATTTGTGGGGAATACAGCAGAACATAACGTCACCTAGAGCCCGACAACACGGAAAGGGTTCCCACAGAGCTCAATCCTTTTGATATCTGGGAAGATGTCTGCAAGGATGAGTGAATGTTCCCACTTAGAGGGAGTGCAAAGCCTGTGGCCCTTTAAATCATAATAATAAGACGGATAATGCAACTACATAGCAAGCAATGTGCTAAAACATGACGCGAGCATCGCAATGTTCAGAATTCATCATCTCTCGAACAGCGTTTGAGAGACTATGTAGCTTATCTTAACCGCTCTGGTTATGTTAGAACTCCAAAACAACAGGAGCCAACTCAAGACCAGGAACCAGAACAGGACCAGCCTGCGGAGGATATGATAAACGAGATCGCTCCCGGAACGCCGATAATGAATTAACAGAAAGACTTGTAAACATCAATATCAAGACCTACATAAAGCCTCAAAATATCGCACAAGCGGACAATGCACTTCGAGACAGACTTTCAGAACATACAGATATATTGGCACTTAACAACGCTGTTTATGAGGCTGCGAAACAACTTATTCCTAACGACCGCGCAGACAGCTTTCACCAAACTCTTCAAAAGACCGAACGCCGAATACAGCAAATAGCCAAGAAAATAGATTTGACGCGGCAAGAAGCATCACGTATACAAAGTGTATTAGAATATATATCATCCAACAGACCTTTCACTGGAAAAATCAGGAAAATAGCTGAAAGCTACGCCAAAAACACCATACACTTAACAGACGTGTGCTTCTCATCATCAAACAGCGTTGCCTAGACCGCATACGATCCTTGGGTGTTATAAACAACAGCTTAAAGAAAAAGGCTAGAGGGATAAGAGACACAAATAAATTCGTAACTAGGCCTTCTAGCTTTCTCGCAGACTCAACACCAACAATTGAAAATCCGCCATCAGCAAATGTCGTGGAACAGTTCTGGAAGGATGTTTACGAAGTCTCAAAGCCATTACAACGAGACACTCCAGCATTGACTAACTTTAGAGCCTATTGTGTGGACAAGCAGCTTGACCAGCATGAGAGTGCGCCAATCACGCCGGAGGAGGTGAAAGTGCCCTAGATGGTGTAAGAAACTATTCTGCACCTGGTCCGGATGGTATCAACAACTACTGGTGGAAGAAATTTCCAGTACACATCCACATTTAGCCAGAATCTTTGATTCTTGGCTCAACGGGGACACGCCAATTCCTGAGTGGTTTGTTGAAGGCCGAACCATATTGATACCAAAAAGGGGGATTTAAAACTACCCAAAAATTATAGACCGATCACTTGCCTCAATACTTGCTACAAGGCTTTCACCAGAATTTTATATTCTAGAACATTGAGTGCAGTTGATCCCATACTCTCTGATGTAGGGGAGCAGCGAGGAGGGAAAAGAGGAATCAATGGTTGCAAAGAAAATCTCCTAATCGATAGATGCATTACACAAGACTCAATCCAATACAAACGCAACCTGAATATGGCATGGATTGACTACAAAAAGCGTTTGACACAACATCTCACGAATTACTGTTGCATCTGCTTAAAGATCTTAAGGTTCCTCTTAACCTAATTCGATGCATTGAGCGACTGATGTCACTTTGGAAATCAAAGTTCTCTATAACATCTGGAGCACAAAAATTATTACCGAACCCATAACGTTTAAAAGGGGCGTATTTCAGGGTGACTCACTCAGTCCTTTGCTATTCTGTATTTCGCTGCTTCCCGTATCCGTGTCTCTTCGAAAGACACGCGGATATTGCTGTGGACCACCTGGAAGACGTGAGCATAAGGTAACCCATCTGTTTTATATGGATGACCTAAAACTGTACGCAACTAGCGAGCGAGACCTACAACAGTCTCTTAAAGTGGTTCACGAATACACCAGAGATGTTGGAATGGAGTTCGGCCTCGACAAGTGTGCAAAACTTAAACTAAATAAGGGCCGGTTCGGAAACGATTTAGAAGCTGACCAGCTTGCCGATAGACGCTACTCCGCCCTCTACAAAACAACGAGAATTATCGATATTTAGGAATCGACCAAAACCGGACTCAAGATGTTAGAGCTGTGAAGACCGAGCTTAGAAGCAATTACAGGCGACGTTTACGGAGAATTTGGGAATCCGAATTATCTGGAATAAATAAGGTCCTTGCTACCAACATGCTAGCAGTGCCTGTATTGCTTTACTCTTTTGGAGTGGTTAAGTGGACGCGAGAGGAGCTGCGCGAGCTGGACATCAGCACACGAAAAATGATGCATCTTCACCGTAGCATCCACCGCGCTCATCAACATCCCGTATTTACCTCCCGCGCCACCAGGGAGGTCGTGGCCTTTAAGCTTGGGGTGTATGCACGATCGGCTGGTTTTGAGTCTTGCTTGTCAAGTTGCCAATAGTACTGATCCACTGATGCAACTAGTAAGAGCACACGAAATGGCTAATGTTGGAGCGTTTCTATTTAAGGCAGCGGAGCGAGCAGCGGATAAATTCGGTCTCAGATTTGCATTAGATCCAAACGACGACCAGTCACTTGTAAGACTTGAGTCTAAAGCCGTAAAAACTGCAGTTAAAAGAGAAACAGATGTTAGAAGATCACTTAATAGCGCAACCATATTTTACCCAACATGAAAGACTCAATCTATCTCAAGCTCACTTGGTTTTTAAAATCTGCTGAGCTCAAGTCTGAGACCGAGGGTTTCCTACTAGCATGCCAGGATGGGGTGATAAACACATTGGTATACCGAAGCCAGTTTTCTAACATTCCTGATACTGCTTGTCGAGCTTGTCGACAGCAACCCGAAACACTAATGCACTTATTGTCAGCTTGTCCAGTGCATGCTGTAAGTGGTTACATCCACCGACATAACGATGCGCTTCGGTACTTTATTATCACCTCAGACATATTACGGCATCGACGAAACGCAATTTTGCCATTTGCTCCCGGCGATATCGAGGCGTAGTGGAAAATGACAACTGTCGCATATATTGGAATTATGCATTCCCAACTACGCATCAAATTCGCGCCAATAAACCTGATATCGTTCTCCTTGATAAAAGGAATAACTCTATGTATGTGATTGAGTTCTCCGCCCAGCGGAAACTAACATCGATATAAAGGAACGGGAGAAACGAGCTAAATATCAGGATCTACTTGGCGAACTTCGGAGGCTCTATCCGGAGTATAACGTGCGATTAGTTGTCCTGATTGTCGGCGTTTTGTGGGGCATAAAGGAAAATGTGATGGGGGATCTGAAGTGTATTCCTGCATGTCAACATTCACCCGAACAACTGGTGATGAATATGCAGAAATCGGTTGTCCTTGGGTCCCTTCGTTTACTGAGGTAAATGAATTTGGCCGAAGATCACTGACCGAGCGGACGCGAGGAGTGATCTTCGATACGGATGGCCTTCCGAATGACGCCCTATGGGGTCGGTGCCATGGGATACGTCATGTCGGATCTTTCTAAATAATAATAATAATAATTATTATTGTTATTAAATTAATAATAAATAAATACCAACCAATACCAAAGAAGAGGGATTTAAAACTACTCAAAAACTATAGACCGATCACTTGCCTTAATACTTACTACAAGGCTATTACCAAAATATTATATTCTAGAACATTGAGAGCATTTGATCCTATACTCTCTGATGTAGGGGAGCAGCGGAGAGGAAAATGAGGAATCAATGGTTAGCATCACACCAGACTCAATCCAATACAAACGCAACCTTAGTATGGCGTGGATTGACTACAAAAAAGCATTTGACACAACATCTCATAAATAACTGTTGCATTTGCTTAAAGATCTTAAGGTTTCTCGTAACCTAATTCGATGCACTCAGTCCTTTAATTTTTGTATATAGTTGCTTCCCGTATTCGTGTCTCTTCAAAAAACACGCGGATACTGCTGTGGACCACCTGGAAGACGTGAACATAGGGTAACCCATCTGTTTTATATGGATAACCTGAAACTCTACGCAACTAGCGAACGAGATCTACAACAGTCTCTTAAAGTAGTTCACGAATGTACCAGAGATATTGGCATGGAGTTCGGCCTCGATAAGTGTGCAAAACATAGGCTGGACAAGGGCCGGTACAGGAACGATTTAAAAGCTGACCAGCTTGCCGATAGCACGCTACTTTGTCCTCTACAAAACAACGAAAAATATCGATATTTAGGTATCGACCAAAATCGTACTCAAGATGTTAGAGCTGTGAAGATCGAGCTCAGAAGCAATTTTAGGCGACGTTTAGGGAGAATTTGGGAATCCGGATTATCCGGAATAAATAAGGTTGTTGCTACTAAAATGCTAGCAGTTCCTGTACTGGCTTACTCTTTTGGAGTCGTTAAGTGGACGCGAAAGGAGCTACACGAGCTGGACATCAGCACACGAAAAATAATGCATCTTCACAGCAGCATTCACCCGCGCTCTTCAACATCCCGTATATACCCCCCACATCACCAGGGAAGTCGTGATCTTTTAAGCTTGGAGTGTATGCATGATGGGCTAGTTTTAAGTCTTGCTTGTCAAGTCGAAAATAGTACAGATCTATTGATGCAACTAGTAAGAGCACACGAAATAGCTAATGTTCTTTTCAAGGCAGCGGAGAAATTCGGTCTCAGATTTGCAATAGATCCAAACAATGACCAGTCACTTATAAGACTTGAGTTTAAAGCCATAAGAACTGCAGTTAAAAGAGCAGAACAGCAGGCGCTCTTAGAAGATCACATTAATAAGCCACATCACGGAGTATTTTACCGAAACATAGAAGACTCAATCTCTCTCGAAACCTCACGTTTGGGTTTTTGAAATCTGCTGAGCTCAAGTCTGAGACCAAGGGTTTCCTACTAGCATCGCAGGATGGGGGTGATGAACATATTGATATACCGAAGTCAGTTTTCTAACATTCCTGATACTGTCGACAACAACCAGAAACCCCTACGCACTTATTGTCAACCTGTACACCGACATAATAATGCGCTTGATGGCATCAATGAAACAACAAATCTGCCATTTGCTCCCGGCGATATCGAGGCAGTAGTGAAAAATGACAACTGTCGCATATATTGGAATTATGCATTTCCAACTACGCATCAAATTCGCGTCAATAAACCCGATACTATTTTCCTTAATAAAAGGAATAACTCTATGAATGTGATTGAGTTCTCAGCCCCAGCGGAAATAAACATCGATATAAAGGATCGGGAGAAAAGAGCCAAATATCAGTATCTTCTTGGCGAACTTCGAAGGCTCTATACGGAGTATAACGTGCGATTCGTTGTCCTGATTGTCGGCGGTTTTGGGGGTATGAAGGATAATGTGTTGAGCGAGCTGGGGTGGATTCCCGCATGTCAACATTCGCCCGAACAACTGGTGATGAAAATATAGAAATTCGTTTTCCTTGGGTTCTTTCGTATACTGAGGCAAATGAATTTGACCGAGCGAACAGGAGTGGGTCTTCGATACGAATGGCCTTCTGCATGACGCCCTATGGAATCGGAGTCATGGGAATACGTTATGTCTAATCTTTATGAATATCGTAATAACAATAAATACCAGTAACTATTGTAAGATGTAAGATTATGTTCTTTCTTTGCGTAATATGTCATATTCGTTAAAAAAAAGCACACAATACCAGATTAATCGCCTAATTCATCTAGACGCATGGTAGTGCATTATGCCAAGTTTGGATTCAAGGGTTTGCTCTATTGTCAATACAAATTGGGAGGTGGGTAAAATTCGCCCTTTTTCGCCCATCATATTCGTAAAAATTTAAAGTTTTAATTTGGGCCATTTTATTATATTTATAATAAGTCCAAGTATCTTTGTTTACATCTAAAATCAATTGGTAAAAAAATCAGAATGGTAAGTAACAAAAAAAACTTCAAACTTGCTTTTTTTATTGAATTTTTGCCATTTTACACGTTTTTTAATATTTTATTTTTAAAAATTATATGAAGCGCTTTGTGCAGCAATATATTTTTTTATCTTAAATATTACACTTAATAAGCTTATTAACTAGCATTTATTTATTTTGCTGCGTTAAGCATATCATAATATTTTTTTTTTTTAATAAAAGATAAAAAAACATGTGTTAAATGGCAAATTTCAGTAAAAATAGATCCCTTGTGAATATAATAAATTTTATATAGGTAAAACTTCCAGACCATTAGCCAAACGCATAAAAAAACATAGAACATACATTAGAAACACAGAATTACTTAAATCAAAAATCTGTCAACACGCACTTGATAATAACCACATAATAAACTGGAATGTTTAAAGCATTTTAGCAAAGGAAATTTGTTCAAAAAACGTTAAATAAAGGAAAGTGCATTTACTTTATTAAATAAAGATAAATGTGTAGCATCAATATCTGTTAATTTAAATAATACGTGGTTACCTATGCTTAATACTAAAGTAAATTCAGGTAAACTTAAAATCACTTAACACACCATACCACCTTTTTTGTCTTTTTGAATACTATCAAAGATAATACTACTATGGATAAGATGAACCATTCAATGCTATATTTTTGATACCCCTAATGGACTTTGGCTAACGCGAGCCGATGTCCATCGAGAGATTTTCGTGCTATCCTTGAACGAAAGTTAAACAGTGTTGCCGGCAGGCCTTTACTATTGGCGTGATGAAACGCGACTAGAAAATACACATACCGTTTAGCCGCCCGCTTTCGCTACTTCGTGTTCCGAATAAGGTACAAGCGACAGACATTGGCAATGTCGCACGGTTTGTTTCACTGGGGCAGAGGTTACCGACTTAATTTTATTCGCATTTACGGAAGCATTAATATCTCCGAACTGATTCAAAACGCCCCATTTAAATGAACCATCTATTCGTAGTAGTATTATCTTTGATGCTATAAATATACCAGTCAAATAACCTAATGTCATTTATGAGAAAACGTCATAAAAATTAAAAAGCTGTCAGAATTTCCTAAGTTTTTTAAAGCAAAATTTCTTTAAATTTAGTTTAATTTGTTATTTTAATTTCATCTTGAAAACGGTGGCCGACTTGCCACCGAAATGTAGATTAATATTTTTGTTTTTTTTTTTTGTTTTTTGGGGGTCTTTTTTTTGTTGCAGGCGATCTGCAAGTTCATAGGGTTCAATAGGGCTGAGCGGGCCCAGTTCGTTATACCCCGGGACCCGGATACATGGACTTATTATAAATATAATAAGATAGCCACAATTGAAACTTTAAATTTTCACGAATATGGTGGGCCGAATTTTACCCAGCTCCTTGTAGCAACTGTAAATATATTAAATAAAATTACATGCAAGAAAAAATGCAGCAAACAAATTTTCACGCAAGAAAACTTTAAACGGTAAAAAAAGTATAACATGTAATTGAAATTAATTTTATTCAGTTTGGGGATATTGGCGGCAATAGATAGACAGACTGACCAAGACGGAAATGAGGACCATGTTTTTCGTAAACTATGGACCCTAAAATGTGATGGTCTGCCAAACCTCCATATACTTTTTTTTGCGATTACAATACATTCGTTTTAGCGGCGGAAATAAAATTATAGTGATTTTTAAAAATTTCCCATTTTGACTGAATTATCTAAAATTACCCTAATTCTGTCACAATTTTACTATGATTTTATTATTACCTTTTGGTAGTACATGTTTAAAATTGGAAATAACAATTTATTCAATTTAACGGGGTCTTTAATTTATACCTTTTAAGACATTTTTATTCTGTTATAAGAAATGAAAAATATAAAGACTGAATTATACTGGTGACGTTACGAAAGTAGAACAATGGTATGCGAACTTCCATGATCTGGTATAAAATTATTACAAAGTTATTACGAAAGTGTGATGTAAGCCATTAGGTAGAAATGTAAAGTTAGATGTTTTAATTTAATATATTATTAGTGGTAAGAATTAAAATCCGGAGAAAGTTAACCTTTGGCACGAAAGAATTAATTTTCTTGCATATAAAATTTTAAATTTATTAATAATATATGAGAAAAACTATTACAATATAGAAAAATTTTAAATGAAATTTCTTGTGTGGTTTAAGACCTTTTGGAAATAGGTATTTTTATGTAGATATTAAAATTTAAGTAAAATGTTTTATTTTTTAATTATAGGGTATCATTTCTCAGGTAATTTTATTTAAAAAAAATGCCTTAAAACATAGGTCCGGAAATGTATTGATTTCAAATTACATGATGTTTAATTCTTTTTTAAATGACGGTTTTTGCAAATTAATTTAAATATCTTTTGAAAGATTTTTTAAACCTTATTAGCGTTGTTTATATTGTACTGTACCATGGCACAATGAATACAAGGTAGGATCTTGCGCATGACGTTTGTCACGTGATAGCCGGGTTATTACGTAGTAATGTGACTAAAAGGATGCAGGCAAGTTCTTTATTCCATCGATAAAAAGTACGCTAAATTTATGCGCTGAACGTCAAATGACGTCATGAGAAGTTCTGATAGAACGAATTAAAACGAAATGTTTTAAAACGCTTCGCTGTTTGTTCTGCAACTGTCAATGCTCAGCTGATTGTTGTGTTTCTCTTCCGTATTTATTTATATTTTTTTGCTCAAGTATTTTATAAAAACGCTTTGATGGAATCCATTGGTCTCTCTAGTGGTAGTTTAAAAACGGTTTAATGAATTAGCGCTTAATGCGCTGGATCCATCGATGCAATTAAAAACTTGCTCCAGTTCTTTCCCTCATCATTCTAACCGTGCTTAACCCGCATATTCTCGCAAAAACGAAACGGTTTACGTATGTCACGCGTGTGTCAATTTACCTATTAATCGTTTAATACGCTTTTAAGTTTAAATCCAAATGTAAGGTCTTTAGAGAGTAAGAGTAGTGATTAAATCGAAAAATTTGCAATTCAAATAGTCGTTAAACCATAAAAAAAAGACATCACAAGCACCAAAACAATGGAAAAGCGGCGAATCCTCCATTATTTTAATGTGACACTTGACGTAACAATTGAAATGACGTCATAACACCTTCTCCTACGTTACCGCTTCTCGCCAAAATTTGTTTTAAATTAAGTTGAAGCCGTATGTTTATAGTGGTATTTTTATCAATTTGTTTAGCGGTTTACTTTGCTTTTCGGCAGTTTTGTAACTCTAAAACTAGTTGAAGTTTAAGATAATTTGTTATATTAAAAGCCCATATCTTTAAAATAAGCCTAATATTTAAAAATGGTAAAAAATTCACAAAGATTGCAGGCTTTCTATTTAAATTTTGGCACGAAGTCACATTGCTACGTCATTGAGCAAAGCGAACCGATTTTGGATCGCTTTGGATTTAAAAGAGAGAAAAGTTGCATTTTTAGTTGTTTTAATCTAAAAAAAAAAAAACTAAATTTAATTAAAGTCGGTGGCACATATTTTTTGTCACTAAATTTAGTGAAGGTGGCCCCTCTGACGCCAATAAAGTTAATAATTTTAATCTAGTTAGGGCTCCTTATTATTACTAACAACGTAGCAAAATTTCAACAAAAAAAATGGTCAAAAGATATTCGAATAATTCAAGTATCTTGAAACTATCTATTATTTTTCTAAGGTATTGTTATAAAATTTGTTAATTACAGTTGTTTAAAAACTTAATTGTTATGGAGAGGGTGTTTATATTTGTATGTGTTTATAAAAAGCGGAAATATTTAAGGGGGTGATTTCGCAGGTTACTATATAAAAAAAAATCCCATAAAAACATGTATTATTTTTAAAAGCCTTAAGCCGTAATTTTAAAAGAAAAAATCAACACGCCGTATCTTGCAAACGATACATTCGTGGACCTACGTCTATATGAACGTTTTCTCCCTCTCCATAATAATAAAGATTTAAAAAACTGTAATTAACATAATTTATACCATTACCTGAGAAAATAAACTCTTACATAACGGTTAAAAGTAAACTATGTTGATGGCGTATTGTAAAGAAGTATCATTCATGTAAATGGATAACAGTTTCACTCTCGATGGTATAAAAAGAAATTACATATTTAAGTCTTAAGGTAGTTGATTTGTATTGATTTGGCAATTCTATTTTATATTTCTATATTTGTAAACAATATCATTTTAATAACTTTTTTAAGAGGTTGTATATTTTAGACTGTCCTTTACAAAACATACAATATTTTAACATTAAAAAGTACTTTAAGTTTAGTAACTTTACTGTCAGTTTTCATTACGCAATATCCGGCAAATAATACGTTGTTGTGTTAAGATCATGCCGGAGCGCGTCAAGACAAATGCTTGTATAGTACAGAGCGCAAGGGGCGCTTGATGCTCTGGATCATTCGGGGCTTTGTTTATGAATGGGCCTTTGTTTATGAATACGCTGGATTGCTTTAGACAAATTCTAATGCGATACAAAGCAACCTTCGAAAAATGCGTACGCTGGTATCAAATTTAAAACATCTCAAGTTCTAACCTTTCATGATATAATACAGGTAGCCAAATTAGCTGTTGGGACATTCAGCACCCGAAGAATTTTATAAAAATTTGAATTAGAACTTAACTTTTTCGGAAAATTCAATTCGTGATTCTCTTACTGGCGATGTAGAACTAGCAACTGTGGTGGACTTACAAGTTAATTCTGAGGAAAATAAAAGCTGATTTAAAGAAGAAATTACAAAAATGCACTACGAACTTAATCGAATAACAAATGAACTTGAAATCACTTTGAGCCCAGACACTATATTATCATTCATAAAATTTAATGCAATATTAAATAAAATAAAAACCCCTTCTCAAATTTTAAACTTTTTGGAAGCCAAAAGTCCAATAAGTCGAAGAAAATCCAGAAAAATTCGGGTTTAGCCAACATCAATTTCTCGTTGTAAAAAAAGACCTTACCTCAATCTGGAAGGATTTAAGCTGGCAGACCTTCAAAAAACGAAAAACTAAAACGAAAGCACAGTCTTACATATAATATTTCCCAAAACATTCCAAATTACATTGAAACTAATTTTGTATGTCGTTGATTATACATACCTAAATATTTTTATTGAAAGCAAAATTCTATTCTGCGTATAAAATTGCAATGTAATTAGGCAATTTTGCAGATAAAAAAATGTATATTTAAAAAAAATATATTGAGGAAACTCTTTTTCAACTGAATGTAAGTTTAAACGTTAGAAATATTTTTTGAAAAAAACAAAATTTATCCAAAAGCAAGAGATACTAAATGTATTAACATTTACTAAAACCGTCATTTAAATTTGATTTGAAAATTGACCTGAATATACCCTTTAAGTGCAAGGCGACTAAAAACAAATAAAATAATATTTACTAAACAAATCTATTATCTACAACTCAACAAACAGAACAAGTTTGCGTGCTCTGTATCGCACAACAAAGAACCGAGTGATCCAGAGCATCGAGCAACCTGCGCGCTCGTTACCATACTGGCTTTTGCCTTTACGCTGCCGGAGCACAACATCCATGTGCTTTATTAATACGGGACTCAAATATTAAAAAGTTTGAAGGAAAAGGAATGACCTCTGCAGAGAGCAGGTTCTAAACTTGGACATTCTAGACAAGAAGGAGCGAACAAAGTATTATACCAATGTCAAAAGTCACCAGATACGCTCTAAAGAGATGCATGATGATAGCACCATGTGTTGTGAACTGCAAGGGATGGAATTGTTCTAGCTAATTTTTTAAACCATAAGCCGTAAAAGTACGCATAAAACAGGAAAAAACTTACGTGTAAGAGTAAGGTCGTTAATGAGGCAGGCTGCTCTAGTTTAAATAGAATCAGGAATGTTTATTATTTTTGGAGAAACCATTCCCCTGACATGGGAACAGTATTCCAAGCATTGCAGTGTCTGGTTTGGCATATTGACGGAGTATAAAGGTTAGAATAGAGGAAAATACTTCTGGTCTGAAAGATTTTTTTGGAAACCGCTATTGCTAGAGTTTTGGCCACGGTTATTTGCGGAAGTAAAGCACATATGGATAAAATTGCTCTACAAGCCGCTTATAAGTAGAAGATGAAAATTTGCGGACATAATTGTGTTTTTAAAATATTTATTTAAAAAATCAATAATGTCAGCGCATTACGTTTTTACTGGTGAAATCATGTGTTCGCTGGGCTTCGGTGAACTTTAACTCCATTTTTTAAACAGCAATGTTTTAAAATAATTTTGTTTTTCACTTATTTGTTACACCACAACAAGACACATGGGGTCTGAAAAAAATAATTTTTCACTCACATTATCACAAAAAAAATAATTTCTTTATTTCCCATATAAAATATACCTAAGTAATATGGCCGACTAACATGAAAAAAAGTAAGAAAGAATACATATAAAAAGAGATGATACGATGCCGTTTTGTTTACGATTCCCTCCTTGAATAAGCAATGTTGCCAGATGTTTTCTAATAATTTGTTTTTACAGAAAAAAACTAGCCAGAACTTACAAACAACAACTTTCAAACTATGTATTACCTAGTTCTGGTAAGTTGTCGTTAGGTTTTCCTCGTTAAATTGTAAATTTTATTTATCATAAATGCGCCGTCAAACAAAATGAAAAAAAGTCTGATATCTTAATTTTTCGATTTTTTATAGGCAAAAACAGGGTGGACCTCACTTCCAGATAATTACCTTATTTATTTTTTTTTTATAATTTGTGTATTATTATTTAATCCATATTGCTTTAAAGCTATTTTTTTTTTTTTTGATCCGACAACGTCGCAAAATCTGGCCTTTTATTTAACCTAAAAAGATAGTGATTTTTTAACTTTTAATTTCATTTTTCTCTGCAAAATAATTGTTTTTTGGATTATTTCTTATTAAAATCTACTAAACAAAATGTGTTTTTTTTATGTGTAATATATTTTTTTAAAATCTGGTGGAGCTAAACGACACCGGACCCGTTTGCAAAAGCACATTGTGTTTTAATTTATGATAGCTAATAAAAACTAAACTTGTGCAAATAAATATGACATATTAGACGTTAATTTTAGAACAAAACCCTGTGCATTTTTTTTATAAAAATACGTATGTATTTAAAAAGATTTAATGAAATATTATATGTTGCATTTTGTGTTTTGGAAACTTTGACTAGCACGAATACAGCATATTTAAGATTTATTACAGAAGAAAGCCAAGCAAAGAATGTAAACCTTAAATATCTATAGTTTAAAATTTAAAGATTTAACTTAACTGTTGTCTTTGTTTTAATTATTGTAAAAAAATGGAACGTGCATGCTGGGACAAAGTAACTTTCGCAAATACAGGGTCGCTTTTATGTATGAAAACGGTCGATTATTTGCTAAAGTAAGATAGCTAGCGAAGAATGTTAAATACAAAACTTTTAGGGTTTTCAGAAATATTACACTGCACATAAACTAAGTATACAGGATCAGTCAAAAAGCCATGAAAGAACAAAGTTACTTTATTTTAAATGGAACCTCCTGTATATTATTTAATATTTCAATTACCTACAAGATTCCAAAAAAAAAGGTTAAGCACACTACATACCTAACTTACCTACTTAACCGTTTTCGAGATATCGAGTTTCAAATATCGTTTTCAAATAAATCTAATAACAATAATAAAAAAGACAAACTAAGTTTTAGTAAAAAACAATTTGAAATCCTATTTTATAAGGTGCTCAAAGTGTCCACCGTTTACCTCCTGGCAATAATGAATTTGTTGAACAAAATTTTGTAGCGAATCTAAAAGGATATTGGGAGCAATACTGGAAATTTCATGCATTATTCTGTGTTGCAAATCTTCGATATTTTGTGGCCTATTTTTGTACACTAAATTTTTGATATGGCCTCAAAGGAAAAAGTCAAGAGGTGTCATATCAGGAGATCTAGCAGGCCATTCAATTGCACCTCTGCGCCCTATCCATTTACCAGGAAAAGTTTCCTCTAGATATTCCCTTACCATCCGTCCAAAATGTGGTGGAGCCCCATCTTGTTGAAACCATATTTGTTCAGCCGGTAAATTGGGATTTTTATGGTTCGGGAATAATCGTCTGAGCTGTGGAACAATATTCTCTTGTAAAAGTAATAAATATCGTTCCGAGTTCAAATTTCCTTTTATAAAATAGGGTCCTATGACGTTTCCACCAATAATGCCACACCAAACATTGGTTTTTTGTGGTCGTTGGGTATGAACTTGTTCCATCCAATGTGGGTTTTGGTCTGACCAATATCTACAGTTGATTTAGTTATAGGTTCCCGATCTGGATGCAATTCATTAAAAATATTCACCACTTGGGTAAAACTCCGTGTTCTATCGCCGTACCCTATCATCATTAAAATTTCAATGCGCTCGGTATCCGTGCCATTTTTACGCGAAAATTGTTCACAAATTGTAAATGTAAATTTTTTTAGCATATCTGTTGTCAAGATGACAAAACAACATTGTTATGGAGATAAATATTTTCTAAGGTAACTTGATGGACTAGAAAATTAATGAATGTAATAATTTATTTGAAAACGATATTCGAAACTAGATATCTCGAAAACGGTTAAGATTGGGTATGTAGTGTGCTTTAAATTTTTTTTTTTAGAATCTTGTAAGTAATTGAAATATTGAGTAATATAAAGGGGGTTCCATTTAAAATAAAGTAACTTTGTTCTTCCATGGCTTTTTGACTGATCCTGTATACTTAGTTTATGTGCAGTGTAAAAGATTTCTAAAAACCCTAAAAGTCTTGTTTTTAACATTCATCGCTAGCTATCTTACTTTAGCAAATAATCGACCGTTTCCATACATAAAAGCGACCCTGTATATCTCAAAAGTCCATACATTTTTACTTCCAGCGATAATTTTGCATAGTCTAACTTTTTAGTCGATAACACTGTTTAGTTAAGTAAAGAAAAAGGTTTTAATCTATATATACATATATATATTTATATATATATATATATATATATATATATATATATATATATATATATATATATATATATATATATATATATATATATATATATATATATATATATATATATATATATATATATATATATATATATATATATATATGTGGATATATTTATATGTAGGTAGGTATATATATTTATTTGTCTGTCCACGTGATTCTGAAGTTATGGCTTGAGCTAAAATCATGAAATTTGGCACAGTGGTAGCCTTAGCAGTGGCTAGAACCTAACAAAGCCTGTTTTTTGAATTTCGCCCCCGGGACAAAAATAGGAGCAAAAAAGTGTTTTTTTACCGTTAGCCGTACGGAAGGCGTCTTACGGAGACAGAGGCTACTTAATATTGTCTCTCGCCTTGCGGAGACAGGCTTTTTATCTAGTGCACTAATAAATGGTGTATTTACGCGTTATAGATTACGGCCGCAAAAGTGCATTTAATTTTTACTAGCATTTAATTTTTGTACTATTGAAAGCATGTCGTATAAAAATTCGAGAATAGGTTGACAGATTTTTAAGCCAATTTTATTTGGTTACGCTTGCGCTGTTTCAATATCGCTTTTAAGATATTAAGCTAGAGAATACCTTGCCCACTAACAAACGTTGTGCTTGCTAACAAAGGCAACTATAATAAATTTAAAAAAAATATATTTACGCAAGAATTCGATTATTATCTGCAGTTAGATACAAGACATTTACCAATGCAACTTACACGAAGTTATTATGAATACAACCCGGTATACATACTTACATAATAAAAACATTAAGTCACTTGACCATGCAAAAAAGAAGTGCAATGTCCCTGGTTTCGTTACCAAAACGAGTTTTACATAATTCTTGTGAGAATAAAAAAGCTATGCAGCCGTTAGTAGTAACTCCTACAACATTTTTCTCATCTACCGCTTATAATGGCTTTAAAATATTTATACTCTTTTGTAATTATGACATCATTTTTATTCATCATCCGTTTATTTATATATTACAATAAATAAAATAAAATTAAAAAAAAAAACTTCTCAATGACCTTGCAGAATATACCTTGCCAAACAAATACTAAGCTCATCACTGAAATATCATATATGGTAACAGAAATTATGGAGACATGTAGAGCTTACTTATTTGATGGATCCTTTTTTCATAAGTACTTATTTTAAAAACTAACATTTTTTTTCTTTTATAATTTTTAACAGAGTTTTAAGAAAGGCAGTAGAGTTGTACGAGATTTTTTTTGCCTTTTTATAGAATAAAATGCAAGTAGGATTTAAAAATGTATCGATATGACAGAAATTATTATTTATTACTTAGCTTTATATAAATATTTAGTTTGCTGTTGCGCGGTTCTTTAATACTATATATCATTAAATTTTATTCTGAAAAACAAACTCCGGTTTTGATTAACATAATTCTAGTTTGTAACTATGGTACCACTCTTGTGTTAAAAGTGAAGTAGAAATAGTTTAAAAATTTTTAAAAATTTAAGAATAAACACAGGCAGTTAAGTCAAATCTACTACGTAAACAAAAATATATATGCAAGAATCAGGATATTCAAGAACGAAAATAAAGCAAATAGCTTTTGTTGGCCTTTACGATGGAAATACTTGTCGTAGTATGTAGTTCAAGTATATGAGTACTAATACTATTGTAACTTTTCGTGTTTATTTCCTACAAACTAGTCTAAATGCCTGGACTCATATAGGGTTATTTATTAATAAACTTTTGTTGCTTTTTTTTTTTTTAATTTTTCCGATACATGTAAATTTAATGGATGTAAAAAAAATTAAATAGCACATTTTAGTAAAAAGTAATCGTAAAACTTCAAGCCCACAAAAAGTTTCTTCAAAACCCCAGTCCCGAAAATCGACAGGCTAGCATCGAAGCAAGAAATCAGTATAATCAGACCATCTCAGATGCAAAAGACCGTTTTAACAATCGAATAAAAGATAAAGTTCTCTCTTGCTCAAATGGCAGTAAAGCTTTTTGGTCCTTTGCCAAAAATATTAGTCAGAACTTTTCACAAATTCTTTTCCACCTAATCTCTGAAGATGGAATTGTCTCTACCTCCAAAGGAAAAGCCGAACTATTTGCTAAACAATTTGCTGCCAATTCTACGCTTGATCCTCCTATTAATCTTCCTCTTCCAACAGTTGTCCCTGTTTCTCATAAAATGTCCGATATAATCTTTAAAGTCAAACAGATCAAGCGTATTCTTTCTTCTCTTAATACTAAAAATCCTCTGGGCTGGATGGCATACCAGCAATCGTCTTAAAAATGTGCTCCGAGCTTGCACCCATCTTAACTCGCCTCTTTCGAATCTCTTACGACACGGGCATTTTCCCGGAGAGTTGGAAAGCTGCACGGGTGCAACCTGTCCCCAAAAAGGATCCAAAAGTCTCCTTCTAACTATAGACCTATATCTATTCTTTCAGTTGTTTGCAAGGTAATGGAAAAATTCATTAATTCCCAAATCTTAAAGTATCTGGAAAAACATAAGATCTTACATGATAGACAATATGGATTCCGTCACAGTAGATCCACAGCTGATCTTCTTTCCTTTGTCTCATACAACTGGAACAAGTCCCTTGAGTTTCTTGGTGAATCCCAGATCGTTGCTCTTGACATATCCAAAGCTTTCGATCAGGTCTGGCATGATGGGCTTCTTAACAAACTTCCTTCTTACGGTCTTCCACCTAAGCTTTGCTCTTGGCCTTCCAGTTTCCTTTCTAATCGACGTATATCAGTTAGTGTAGATGGTCATTCCTCCAGCTTCTACCAAATAAATGCTGGGGTGCCCCAGGGCTCAGTGCTGGCACCCACGCTGTTTCTTCTACACATTAACGATCTTCTCTCTTCCACAATCAATCCCATTCATAGTTTTGCTGACGATAGTACCCTCCACTCTAGTATTCAATTTCTTAAGCCACCGTGTAATTCTGATTTTGAAAACAAGCGCAGGTCAATGCAGATATCTCTTTCACAAGACCTCAAACTTATCTTGGATTGGGGCGCCAAAAATTGTGTTCAGTTTAATGCCTCAAAAACACAGTCATGTTCGCTGTCGCGAAAAAAGTCTGCGAATGCTCATCCCTTACATATGAGCGGCCAAGTTCTGCAGAACAAAGAGTCGTTTAATCTAGTCGGCGTTACTTTTGAGAATAACCTCAACTGGCACAAACACATTTCATCCATAGCTTCGGCAGCTTCAAAAAAGATTGGATTCCTCTTTCGAGCCAGAAAATATTTCCCTTCTTCCAATTTGTACACTCTGTATGTATCCCAAATCAGACCCTCTTTGGAATATTGTTCTCATGTCTGGGGAATGGCGTCCCCTACAACACTTAGCCTTCTGGACTCCATTCAGAAAAGAGCTGTTCGTCTTTTTAATGATCCAACGCTTACAGAAAGGCTTCCTCTTCTTGCCCATCGTCGAGCTGTAGGGGATCTGTCGCTCTTCTATAGGTATTTTCACGGCTTCTGCTCAGAGGAATTGGCCAGTATTATTCCTTCTCTGGCAGCTCCCAACAGAGCAACACGTAGTGCAACTTTTATGCATCCCTTTACAGTTCAGTTAGAGAGGCGCCGAACGTCCCGCTATCTTCGTTCCTTTATTCCTAGAGTGTCAAGATTATGGAACCTGCTGCCCGCAGAAGTTTTTCCTTCTTCTCCCAATCTCCAAAAATTTAAGTCCCGTGTGAACAAACTCCCTCTCACCACACTGAAGACACCCACGGTACGTTAGTACTTAGGCATCAGCCTTCGTGGACTGTCCAAAGATTAAAAAAAAAAAAACGGAAAATTAATAAAATATCGGAAAAAATATTGCCCGACAAAAATTTTATCCGGGTAAAGTGTCTACCAACTTGAATCTGTAAAAAAATAACTTAACAAAATTGGGTAATAACCTAATGATTTTCTTAAAATTGTTTTAAAAAATAATTTAAAATTAAACTGGTATACTGTCCAAAAAAATATCTTTTCCAATTTTGTCAATCCGACATCAGAAAATCGTTGATTCCACAAAAACCCAAAATTTATTAATAAGTGTGGAAAAAAAATATGTTTGTCAGAAAATCACTTAATATGAATGACCCGTATAAAACGTATTAATATATAAAAATCATCTGATATATGTATTTCCTCTGGTAATACCGACTCATACACTATATGTATGCGGTAATATATAAAGTTTACATTTTTTAATTTAGTCTAGGAGATATCGGCGCATGAGTACCGAAAACTATTCCACCTTAATTATTTTATACGACCTTCTTTAAATTGCCCTACTGATGATATAAATGCATGTTGCCATGGCGCCACCTGGTGTCCTATTGTTTAAACCGAAATGGTTTAAACAATTACAAGGAATTGTTATTTTTTAACCGGACAAATTTTTTTCATGTTCTTTATTGAAATATAAATAAAAAAGGTACTATTTCTTTTTACGATAAAGTTAATATTTTTAGAGATATGAATTTTTAAAAGTTCGAAAAATCTCAAATTTAAGTACTTTTGACCCATGATAATAATATATTAAAATATCATATATTAAAAAAAATAACAATATATTAAAATATCATATATTAAAAAAAAATAAAACATAAAAAATATTTTTTTTTATTTCTAATAGAATAGTAAATAATTTTCTTAATTGAGATTTGAATTTTTTTTATTGTTTATACAGGTTTTTTGATTGTTTATTACGCGCGCTTACAAGATAATAATTAAATTATTAATAACATTGCTTTCATTAACATTTTTTATTAAGTTACTAGTTTTTAAAATAAAGGATAATAATGATTCAGGACACAGAGAGACGGCGATACTTGTGAGCGCGCTTTATAAACAATTAAAAAACCTGTATAAACAATAATTTTATTTCAAATCCTAATTAAGGATATTATTAACTATTGTATAAAGAATAAAAAAAATATATTTTGTATGTTTAATTTTTTTTTAATATATATTTTTCATGGGTCAAAAGTACCCTTTGAGATTTTCCGAACTTTTAAGAGCGCGCTTAATAAACAATTAAAAAACCTGTATAAACAACATTTTTTTAAATCTTAATTAAGGATATTATTAAGTATTGTATAAAAACTAAAAAATATATATTTTCCACGTTTTTTTTTTTAATATATACTTTTCATGGGTCAAAAGTATCCAAATTATAATAACAATTCCTTGCAATTGTTTAAACAATTTCGGTTTAAACAATAGGGCACCGGGTGGCGCCATGGCAACATGCAATTATATTATCAGTAGGGCAATTTAGAAAGGATCGTATAAAAAAATTGAGGTGGAATAGTTTTTGGTACTCATGCGCTGATTCCTCTTAGACTAATTATAAATTCAGGTTTTTTTATGTATTTAAATTATAAATCGTATTTTTCATTTACTTAGTACTTTTTTCCATTGAATTATTCTTAGCAAAAAGAATGGTTAACAATTTAATGAGTGTAACAAAGTTATACTCATTACTTTGGCATAATTTTTTACTGTTTTTGTTTATCAACTAACGAATTAAATACACAAGAGGCATTCCATTATTTAAAACACGAGGTTATAGAAAAATGTGATACCAAAAATGATACTACCAAGGCCAACGCCTTAGGATCATTTTGCACTTGTATATACCACAGATGTCCAAATAGAACTAAAAAACTTACTAGGAATTAAAACCTGACATACCCATGCGTAGCAAGCCACAAAGGGATAGGGATTTTTTTTTACGATTTTGGCAAATTTGAAAAGTTTAGGTTGACTAGACTGCACAAATACACAAAATATCACCAAGACAGTCAAAAACTATTAATTTGGCCACAATATAACCCGACAACAAGATAAAAATAGCATAACCTATTTACAAAACTAAATTGACTAAAATCATCTCAATGACAGTTACCATGATATGACATAAAGTTTGTTAATATTTGTAATGTTGCCCCTGTTTCGTCATATTGTGTCGTAACATACCGACTACTTTTAAAGTTGTACCTTCCTTTTTTATTTTTTTTTATTTAATGGTAAATACAAAACTAACAATTTACCAAAACTAACAATTTACCAAAACTAACCCGCTTCTTTACAGACTTATCCATCATTTAGTTAGGGTACGTTATGACGTAATATAATGAAACACCACAGATTGTGTAGCTTGATTAGTTTACACCATATAGCAACGATTCATAAAGTGACTAGGATCTATATGAAATAACGAATTTCACTTAAAGACCACGACACATACACACTCTCAAAATACAGGGAATGCGTAGTTTAATGATACAGAATTAAAAACTTTTCAAAGCGCAAAGTTCAAAAAATTATTAGACAAATATTGTTCATTATAAAGAAAATTAAATAGCTTATAAAGAAAACTAAAGAATAAGTTAAAAATGATACAAAAATTATTAATACATTTTGAGTATTTTTAAAATCCATAATTTTCACCTGTCAGACTGAAAAATTGTAAATATATTTTAAAAAATAATTTAATAATTGCATCCTACGTATATTTTTAAGTAAAATTAAAAAGTGGGCTGGTTATAACGTATTCCTAAATTTACTAAAAAAGAAATACGTGCTGGAGTATAAGGCAATAAATTATTGATGGACAACTAGTCTATTATATTTTATACGTTATCTAAAAACAAATACGCCAAAAATGTTAATATTAGGTTTTGGGTTTTCGTGGGACCAACGATTTTCAGATGATGCAATGAGTAAAAAAGGTTATTAGTAAAATCACTCCAGGCACTCAGACTATATTAGTTTTGTAAGCAAATTATGGGGTCATGCAGATACAGAATTTGCAGTGATAAAGGGATTTTTTAGAGAAAGTATAATAACCGTTTCAGTAAAATGTGGAAATAATTTATTAAAGAGGGTATTTATTGCTAAGAAGAACAAAAATATACAATGTTCTAAGAGAGACCAAAAAACCCGTTGAATTGAAGTTTCTTAAAATTTATAATTTTTGATTAGGAATAATAAGTAAGATAAAAAGATCAGTTTTACTAAAAATTACTTATAACATTACAAATGCAAATGTGGTGCATGCAGGTTTAAGGAATGTTAAAAATGTAAAACCAACAGATGGCTTTTTTGAAAAAAGCTACTTACAAAATGATTTAAAAAAGTATTCACATAATTATTTAAGAATAAAAGGGCCTGTTTTAATTAAAACATTTACGTTGCAAAACCACGTCCCTAATATTAACTTGTTATTTTAAAATTTGTTGACTCTTACCAATTTTAATAATAAAATTGTATAATGTACCGAAAAAGTTAACGACAGAGTTAAGTAGATTTATAAAAAAAAATTGCAACACTTTACGTTTTTTTTACCAAGTGATATAATATGTCTGCCTTACCTAATACCAGGATTCGAACTTTAAAATAGTCGTAAAATTACACTTTTCCAGGTTTTCTAAGACCAGATTTTCATTAATCGAGATTTAAAATTTTAAACAAATTAACACATTCTTTAATTACTGTTTTGTCATTTCGTTGAAAAAAAAAATATTACCACCTGTACCTTAATTTGTGAAAGTTTATATTAATGTCTGTCAGAAAATTTACTCCGTGTTTTCATTTAAAATAAAACTTTCTTGTTTTGCCTTAATTCTTTTTAAATTCTCGGCACTTTTTTGATGACTGGTATTACAACATGCTGGAAACCAATCCCCTGTACCTTCCTTAAATAGGTCGGCCCATTCTTTGTTGAGGTTTGGGTTTACTCCAGAAACAATCAACTATGACAATTACAAAATTTTATTTTTTCTACAAACAAGTTAAGTAGTGAAAAATGAATATATATATATATATATATATATATATATATATATATATATATATATATATATATATATATATATATATATATATATATATATATATATATATATATATATATATATATATATATATATATATATATATATATATATATATATATATATATATTATATATCCGGGTGACAACGAAATCACTACCCAGCCCTTTATTTTCTTGAATGAAAACATATGGCTTTCAAATTTTGAGATGATATATTATATTATAAGATGCTGATTTTGGATATTATAACATGTGTCTATCACTTCCGGTTTAACCGGAAACGACATTAATTTTGATTTTTTTAATGGAACACCCTGTATATTTTTTAGAATTTGGATTCTACGGATCATTTCTGATACAAAATCTATATTATATCCTATACCTATCCTGCTTGTTTTTGAGAAAATGGCGATTAAAGCTGTCTAAACTACCGCACATTATGCACTTTTATGGGAAAACAAATAGATGTTTTTAAAATTTATTATGTTTAATTTAATTCTTCCTGAGGACTCTATCTGTGGAGGTCATAATAAAACTACTTCCGGCTTCACCGGAAGTATTGCGAAAATTAACTTTTCTATTAATGTTACTTCAAAAATGTTAATGCAACACCCTGTATATTTTTAAAATTTGGACTTTACAAGTCATTCTTGATATAAAATCTCTATTATATCCTATATCTATCTTTGTTAGTTTTTGAGAAAAGGGCGATTGAAATGTTCAAACGACCGCATATTATGCAGTTATAAGGGCAAACAATTTTCTCAAAAACTAACAAAGATAGTATATGTATAATATAGATTTTATATTAGGAATAAGCGGTAGAATCCAAATTTCAAAAATATACAGGGTGTTGTATTTAAATTTTTGAGTAACATTATTAGAAAAGTCAATTTCACAGCACTTCCGGTAAAGCCGGAGTAGTTTTATTATGACCCCCACAGATAGGGTCTTTAGGAAGAATTAAATTAAACATATAAATTTTTATCACATTTATTTGTTTTCCCATAAACTGCATAATGTGCGGTTATTGACATCTTCAATCGCTCTTTTCTCAAAACAAGCAGAGATAGGTATAGGATATAATATAGATTTTATATCGAAATGATCCGTAGAATCCAAATTCCGAAAAATACAGGGTGTTCCATTGAAAAATCAAAGTTGATGTTGTTTCCGGTTAAACCGAAGTGATAGACACATGTTATACTATCCAAAATCGGCATCTTATGATATAATATGTCATCCTAAAATTTGAAAACCATACGTTTTCATTCAGAAAATAAAAGGTGTAGTATTTCGTTGTCACCCGTATATATATATATATATATATATATATATATATATATATATATATATATATATATATATATATATATATATATATATATATATATATATATATATATTATATATATATATATATATATATATATATATATATATATATATATATATATATATATATATATATATATATATATTTATATATATATATATATATATATATATATATATATATATATATATATATATATATCAGCTTGTTCTTTCCATTTTGACAACAAATTTGAATAAATTAAAGCACTATTTATTTCTTTCTTCTGGTTACTTAGACGTAAGTAAAATTTAGAAAATATATTTTGTTTAATCTTGGCTACTGTGATTAAAACTAGTATTAGAAACATACTTGAAAAAATGTAGCTACCTTACTTTAGCTGCAACAAAAGTGCCTATTTTAAGTAGTGTCCTGTTCTAGTTTTTGCAAATAGTTTTTAATATTAAATCGGATAATGGTATTATATTTTTTACACTGTGTAATAGTGTTTTTATTAATTCTGGCTCTGGCTACTACGATAAAAAAATCATGAAATTGATTGAAAAAATGAAGAAAAATATATATTTCTCAAAGTATTACGGAAAGATACAGGATTTAAAAAAAAAACCAGTTTTTTTTTTGTTTGAATGTCTTCCTATTTAAAATTTAAATTTAAACACCCTGTAGAAGTTTGGTAACATATTATATATATTTATATAACTTCTTTACTCTTATACATATAACCTGCCCAATATTTTGTATTATTTGTTAATTATATTTATAAATTCATGCATGTAAATTTAATTTTTTTCTAAATAAATGCAATTATTCCAAAAACTATCAGGTTTAGACATAGGACACCTGTAACAAAAAAGTCTTAGAATTTTACGTTAAATACAAAAAAAGAATAATATATAGGGTGTTTCATTTAAAAAATGTCTACGTCTACTTTTTTAACACAACCTGTAGTGTCCAAAATATTTTTAGAATGTAAATAATATATCACTTGGTAAAAAAATCATAATAGTTAAGCAGTTTGTAGCGAAATAGGAGTACCGCTTCGGCGAGATACATTTATATTTTTAGTTTTTGGAATATACCTTGTAAATTTTAAGGGGGTTAATTATTGGCTCCCCAATATATTTTAAAGAAAAAAATGTAAGATACCTTTTTGAAGAGACCAATCTGACAAACCCTTGTGCCAAGTTTCAAAAAAATTTAATAAGCGAATATTGAATTATTTAATTAAATGTAATTGCAAAATTACCAAATTTTCGGTTCAGGTAAAACCAAACAGACAACAGCCACCAGCAAACAATTTGTTATAGGGCTTTGTCAAATCTGATGTACAGCCAAATCCAACCATTACATTCAAAGACACGTTAACATTATTTTTTTATCAAACCTTTTATTTAATGTAACAATTAAGTTTAACTAATAACAATTATTACTATCGATTTTTAATTTTTTTTTATCAAACTAGAATTTAATTAAACCAATAGCAGTACCTGAAATATTTTCAATTTATTTTCCCATCAAGCCTATCTGGTCCATTTTAACCATTAAACGGTATTGTCAGTAAATTCGAGTCCAAAGCCATCGCAATAAATAATTGTAAATGTTTAACTAAGAAGATCAAAAATGGATCCGAAAAAAGAGAGAACTGAACTCTTAATATTTTACTAGGTGTGGAAAAATAAAATGAAATAAAGTACAATAACTTTTGGGGATATTGTGTCCTGAACATGTGGTTCATTGTTGAGGGTGAATGTACATTCATCGGTAAAACAAATATTTCTTAAAAAATTCATATCGTCTTTCCATCATTTCAAAAAAAAAATCCATTCTTCGCTATTCATCTCCTTCCTGCAGCTCTTGATGTTTTTCGAATTTATACGAATAATATTTGTGTTTTTTTAAAGTGCGCAATACCGTTGTATGATGTTTATTTACCTCTTGCCCAAGAACCCTCGTACTAACCATTTTGTTTTCCTCCACACTCAGTAGAATATTAAGATCTCTGTTCTCTCTTTCTTCGGCTCTATTTTCGATATCCTGAGTTGAACATTTACAATTATTTATTACGGTACCTTTGGACTCGAACTTACTGACAATACGTTTAATAGTTGAAATGGACGGAATGGGCATGGTGGGGAAATAAACCGAAAACATTTCAGGTACTGCTCTAAAACTGTTTCCCGTATAATGCCACTTAATTATGGATACTTTTTCGTCGATTAAATAATTCATAATTTTTTTTCAAATACCGACTGTCACTGATGTATTGACACTTTTCCTTATACCAGGGACAATATTCATTTTACTGGTGCCTGTTTGGTCTTACCTGAACCAAAAATTTGGTAATTTTGCTATTACATTTAATTGCCCTTGACCCCCTTAAAAATTACATGGGATTTTCTATGTTTTATGTTCATTTGTCATTTTAAATAAAAAAAAATACCTAAAAACTAGGAAATTCGGTACAAACAAAAAACATATCTAAACCCGGGAGCAAGTTTAAAAATACGGAGAACTTATTATTTTTTTTTAATCCGCTATCATGTTAAGGGCTAACTAATTTATTAACATGTCATATAACGACCTCCCTATTAATTTCCAAAAATAGTCGGCAAAGACTACCAAAATTATGACTGAGCATATTATTGGTTGCGTTTACAAACATGTTTTACTTTAATTTTATTGGATATATAACACCCTACAGTTTTGCGATGTCCTTTTAAACATTATTCATATATTTCACTTCCTAGAAATATCCTTAGGAAACAAAAATACCCAGTAATCAGAATATAGGCGGATTGTTCTTTGTCCTTGGTTGAATCGCGACTTTACATCTTATATATCTACATACCAATAAATACATAAATAGTCCAAGAAGTGGAGGAAAGGTATACCACGCGTTATTGTATTCTGCATTTACATTTTAAAGTTATTGAACGAGCGACTGCAATCGCGGTGGTGGTTTACGTGAGTGCGTAGGCTTGAGGCAATAGTCGTGTTTTTTACCTCCGCGAAGTTTTGTTTAAAGCCTGTCTAGTTCGAGAACCTTTTTTTAACATTACAGTTATTAGTAGGAATTTATAACAAATATTAAAGGTAAGTTAACACACGAAAGGATACCATTTTTTAAAATATGAAATATGGTTTATTTTGTTTATGTCGCACACGAAACTCAAATATACAGACACTTAAACAATTTCTTTTAAATTTTAAAAAAGTAAATAAAATTTAATAAAATCACAATTTTAAAATATAAAAATATTTTAAGGAACCTTCACTGATGTGGGCGCTAATATTACTACTAAAACAAAATAAGGAATATATCGTCACTCCAGAAGAAAAGTGATATATGTCCTAACTCTAAAAATGCAATATTTGTGTTTTATATGCAAAAAATATGACAAAGACTCGCCTGAAAAAGATACAAAATCTAAATAACTCAAATTCGCCACAAACGCGTTAATATTTTTTCATCTCCACTGCGATTCTGTTGTCGCCGCCACACGAAAAGCGTTACTTTTTTCCAAAAACAAAATTTAACTTCTCAAGAGAAAACGTTCATTCTTAAAAGGATTTTTATAAGAAAAGTGACTGTGGTGTGTTGTGACTGTTTTTCTGTATGTATAAATCAACCTACTGATTAACATTTAAGGAGATAAACGGCATAAATCTAAAGTAACAATATTCCTGCTAATTTATTTGCAGGAAAAACAAAGGCCAAAAAAAAAATATATATATATATATATATATATATATATATATATATATATATATATATATATATATATATATATATATATATATATATATATATATATATATATATATATATATATATATATATATATATATATATATACAGGGTGTTACAGAATGTTGTCAACAAAACCCGGGGGCGGGTTTAACATTAAAAAATAGGAAAAAAGATCATATAAACAAGGGTCCGGAATTGCTTCGTTTTTGAGATACAGGGCGTTGAAATTTTTAAAAAATCCTTTTTTCAATTTTCTTTAAATTTGGTGTGTGTGTTTGCAATAGTAATGGGTATCTTTTGAATTAATTACATTTAAAATATTTATTCGATTGGCGTCCCCGGGGTATCTTAGGTCATATTAACGAGAAAAAATATGTCACGCCACTGCGTTTTATTAGGTTTCAGTTAGTTTTTAGATTGCGCAACTAAAAAACTAAAAAGAAAATAATGTACAATGCTTAAATAATTTTATTAATTAATAATTCAAATAATAACTAAACGAAATACATAATTTAGAAAAAAAAATTCTACAAACTAAATTTTATTTGTAACAAAAACTAGTGTATTAAGTTTTGAATTCAAATGAAATGCTCGAAATGGCTACCCTGAGCTTCGATACATGCTCTAATTCGCTTTCGCATATTTCTTCTCACTCTTGGAAATATTCGAGGTGTTTGGCGTATTGTTTCACAAGCATTGGTTACACGTTGCACTAATGTGGCCTCATTCGCTATGGGAGTGGAATACACCAGTTGCTTAAGGTGTCCCCAGAGGTAGAAGTCGCACGGATTTAAGTCCGGTGATCGGGGTGGCCAAGGAATAGGCCCACCTCGCCCAATCCAATTTCCTTGGAACGTAAGGTTTAAATAATCTCTTACATTCCGACTGAAATGAGCAGGCGCGCCGTCGTGCATAAACCATAAATGACTGCGAACATTAAGAGGGACAGCTTCTAGAAGGATGGGCAGATTTTCCTGTAGAAAATGCAGGTATGCTTGTCCATCCAATCTGTTGGGTAAAATAAAGGGACCAACCAGATAATTTTCAATAATCCCGGCCCACACATTGATCGAAAACTGCTGCTGGTGCCTCGATTGATGGATGATGTGGGGATTCCCATCCGCCCAGAAATGTTCGTTATGGAAGTTGAAAATACCATTTCTGGTAAACGAAGCTTCATCGGTGAACAAGACAAACGAAATAAATTGCCTATTTTCTGCAGTTCTTTGTCTGAACCACTGACAATACTGTAGTCTGGGTAGAAAATCTGCTTCAGAGAGACCTTGAACCCTTTGTAAATGGTAAGGATATAGCTGGTACTCTGGAGTATTCGCCATACATTCACATGATTCGTATTCCCCAACTGATTTGCCAGACGCCTTGTACTGATAGCAGGATTTTGTTCCACCGCTTCTAAAACGTTTTCTTCATTTTCCACATTTCGTGCAATTCTTGGCGCCCCACAATCCACAAAATTGCCAGTGAGTTTTCCCGTTTCTCTCAAACGTATATGGACATTCGAAAAAGTATTTATACAAGGTAACTGACGGCCAGGAAATGCATCCTCATAGAGACGTCTTGCTTCGTGTGAATTCCCGTTTGCTTTTCCGTACATAAAATGAATGTCGGCTAATTCTTCAAACGAATAATTCACCATATTATTTACTTATTTTAAAGGTAACTTATTAAAAACTAATTAAAACACTTTGAAAGCAAATTACTAAGCACTCTACAATATCCTCTTTTCGAAAGTTTGACATATGACAACCATTTACAGACGCTATCTAGATTATTAATTTTTATTTAAAATTCCGAAAGAAGCCAATTTTAATGATTAATAAATTAATTTTTATCTCGAAACCGGTGCGTTAAAACGAAAAAGTCCAAGAGGCACTTTCTAAGCAGAATTAATTTTCCTTTAGGGAGACGATAGTAGTTTTTGCAAAAAATTTGAGGTGCGCCGTTTTTTGACTAAAATAAAATGCTTACCACCACGAACGCCACTGACGTGAGAACATTAACGAATAAATTTTGGACAGTTTGAAATTTGTTGTTTTATTTAAATTATGTATTTCGTTTAGTTATTATTTGAATTATTAATTAATAAAATTGCAAGCATTGTACATTATTTTCTCGTTTTACTTAAGCCGCGTTCAGAGAATTATTTTTTTCCTTAAAAACGAAGCGAGACTCAAAAAAAAGTAGAGAGACAAAAAAGTTGTATTTTTAGTTGCGCAATCTAAAAACTAACTGAAACCTAATAAAACGCAGTGGCGTGACATATTTTTTCTCATTAATATGACCTAAGATACCCCCGGGGACGCCAATGGAATAAATATTTTAAATGTAATTAATTCAAAAGATACCCATTACTATTGCAAACACACACACCAAATTTAAAGAAAATTGAAAAAAGGATTTTTTAAAAATTAGTAAAAATCAAAAATTTTTTAAAAATTTCAACGCCCTGTATCTCAAAAACGAAGCAATTCCGGACCCTTGTTTATATGATCTTTTTTTCCTATTTTTTAATGTTAAACCCGTCCCCGGGTTTTGTTGACAACATTCTGTAACACCCTGTATATATATATATATATATATATATATATATATATATATATATATATATATATATATATATATATATATATATATATATATATATATATATATATATATATATATATATATATATATATATATATATATATATATATATATATATATACTGAGTTTTTCTTTTTTCTTGGGATTTTTGGTTCAACAACAAGTCAAAACTATTTTTGTTCCATGTTAAAAGTTTTATTTCAGACGTTTCGGCTGATTTCAGCCTTTATCAATGATTTTTCTATCTAAAACAATTATACAACTAAGCTTTGATGTTCAGAGTATATGTTAACAATGTACAATATTTATAAAAATGTTTTAAATTTTTTATCGACTTACCCAAAAAGGTTATTCCAGATATAATTGTAACATTTTATTCACTTCACAGGTAAAAATTTTATTAACTAACTTAAAGCTACATGGTTAAAAACAGTTTTTCTTAACGAAGTCTTGGATAGAATTAAGACAAAACAAACACTTTGTGGCTTTAATATATTTTCAAGAGGTGGCGGGTGACTTATTATAAACAAAACGCATCATCCAACGATTATAGAGTTTAGAACTGTTATATAAATTAATGTTTTATTTATAGGGATGTTGCTTATATTAAATCTAAAATAAATTTTTTAACTATTACATTTCCAATGGTCATTTTTTGGTGTTGATTGGGTTGAAAATGACCATTGGAAATGTAATAGTTAAAAAATTTATTTTAGTATTTAATATAAGCAACATCCCTTATAAATAAAACATTAATTTATATAACAGTTCTAAACTCTATAACTTGGATGATGCGTTTTGTTTATAATAAGTCACCCCCACCTCTTGAAAATATATTAAAGCCACAAAGTGTTTGTTTTGTCTTAATTCTATCCAAGACTTCGTTAAGAAAAAACTGAATAAAATGTTACAATTATATCTGGAATAACCTTTTTGGGTAAGTCGATAAAAAATTTAAAACATTTTTATAAATATTGTACATTGTTAACATATACTCTGAACATCAAAGCTTAGTTGTATAATTGTTTTAGATAGAAAAATCATTGATAAAGGCTGAAATCAGCCGAAACGTCTGAAATAAAACTTTTAACATGGAACAAAATAGTTTTGATTTGTTGTTGAACCAAAAATCCCAAGAAAAAAGAAAAACTCAGAATATATTCTAAAAGGTTCAAGAAAATAAATTATCAAGTATATATATATATATATATATATATATATATATATATATATATATATATATATATATATATATATATATATATATATAAAAGTTTTTGCTAAAAATAAAAATAATTCAAAAATTATAATATTATATAATTAATATGGTCAGCCATTCCTTATTTTATGTAAAAAAAAATATTTGATGTAAATGGTCAAACAAAAACATATTCATCAGACCAAAATTAGCCGATTTAAGTAAACTTACTTAAGTACAAAGTTGCTTAGTTTGGGCGCTAAGCGGCGCTAAAGTGACAATTTTAAAATAGTTTTCTGGATTAATTTAAAAACTGCTTATACTATTTTGCCGAAATTTGGTATGTTGGCCTTGCTTTATGGGGCAAAAAACCCATGTCACAATTATGATTAACATCCGTCCAAAGGCGTAAAACCTGGATTTTTTTTATTAAATGCTTGTTTCAGATGTCTACGTTGGCCTTGCTTTATGGGGCAAAAAACTCATGTCACAATTATGATTAATATGAGTCCAAGTTGTTTCAGATTTCTACGCCAATGGAACAAGAGGGGTTTAGGTACAACATTCAAATCAACCAACTTATTTGCTACAAAAAAGGTAATATTGATAAGACTCGATTCCTCTAACGGTTTTCGAGAAATATGCATTTTAAAAACATGCGGTAGTTTTTACCAAAAAAATTAAGTGACAGGATGTCTCTAAAAGGTCTATAAAAAAGTTTATTACATTTTCCTTAGACCAAAATTAGCCCAGTAAAGCCAACTTATCTTAGTACAAAGTTGCTTAATATGGGAACTAGATGGCGCTGAAAACCATTTAAAGATTGTCATTGTAATTTTGGTCTAAGAAATATGTAATAAGCTTTTTTTAAAGACCTTTAGAGACATCCTGTCACTTGATTTTTTGGTAAAAACTACTGCAAATTTTTTAAAACGCACTATTCCCGAAAATCATTAGAGAAATCAAGTATTATTAAGAGTACCTTTTTTGTAGCAAATAAGTCGGTTAATCTAACACCCTGTAAAATTTGACATTTTTTGCTAACCCAAAAAAACTGTTTTTTTTTTTTTTTTGTTAGCCATTTCCTTAAAACAAATGTTTTTGAGTTATGCACAACGATATAGAAGTAAAATATATAAATAAAGAAGTGAGGTTAACACTTTTGGTACCAGTGTTAGAACTGATGTCCTTTACAGTCATTTTAAAAACCAGTAAAAATAAATATCAGCGATAGAGTTTTCTTAAAATTCGTATTCACAGAAACGGATTTGATTTTACTACCTTCTAAAACTCGTACCTAATATTTTACCGAAAATAATCGCGTTAAAAAACAAAAATCAAATTAATATGAAAGTTTATTGTGTATCCTTAACAAAAAAAAAATAAAAAAATAAGTAGAAGTTTAAAACGAAGGATAATTGGGGCTTCACGTTAAATTGTGGGCCCTGTTTGGATGACACTAGCAAAAAAATGGGTTAAAAATCCAAAAATCCGACAACCACGGTAGCTACTACTTCGACTGCATGGATTGTCATAAAGATAATAAATAATACAAATGTTGCTTTGCTTTGGTTGATCTTGAAAACTATGTCGGCAGAGCGCTGTTGCCAGACATATACACTGTGTCGCCAAAGCCCCAAATTATCTCAGAAACTAGTATCACTCACTATAAAATTTGGAAGTTAAAGGGAAAACAACATTCTGCGTTCGCTGGAACCACAGGCGACGTTGCCAGATTTTAGTGTCAACTTTTTACTTTTAAATGGGATACCAAATTGTTAATAATTTTTCGGATCTCTTGCGCAATTTTCTGTATAAAGGTAACAAAATATTAAAACGAAAAATAAAATTATTTTAAATAAATGGTTTTTCCCAAAGCAGGCAATATCTAGCATATAAAAAAATGTTGCACCTTGCAAGTTCTGGCTTTAACCTTCCATAATTTATAATAGTTAGGACATTTAAAAATAGTGGAGCTAATTTTGTTTCTTATCGATTTTCAGCAAAAATATACATATATACGTATAGATATTTTAAAACAAATTAATATAATATTATTTGATTTAATTTTTATTTGTATTATCTGTATTATTTAGTACTTATTATTATATATTTTTTTTAGGTTATGGTTTTATCGTATGGTATCTCAAACTGACATAATTGTATCACGACATGGAAATATCTTTAAGCTTAAAGGTAAGTTCGATTGCGATTTTAAAAGTTTCTGCAATGTGTAAGGATGCTCATGACATGACGAATTCCTTTATATTACCGGCACCTTTTCTTAAGATTTATTTTCTATAGAGAAATACAAATTCACTTAAAAGGTTTAAGACAAAGTGTCCTAAAATAATAAACAGCCTAAAATACACAAAAGAAGTCTGAGATCGCAAACTAATAATTAACAATAACACGTTCTTTGTAACAAAGATAAGTCTGTAATCGGTTCGAAATTGATTACCCTGTATATTTTTGTAAATGTTAAAATCTTGCTATGTTAAATTTTGATATTATCAGGTTTGATGAATTTATTATTAACAGTTTAACTTAAAATATTGTTTGGTGTTTTTTAGAACATAAAGATTTTTTTGTATCAAAAAAGCACTTTTTATATTTTTAATTTAAAAGTTTTAAATACTTGTAAAATTAAATTCTTGTAAAATAAGTTAATTAAACAGACAACTGTTAGCAATATACCGGGTGTTTCTCAAAGGTGGTTCCCCCTATAATTTTTTTATTTTTTAAGATGGGAAAATGGAATTTGGCTTGTCGATATATGACCTAAAAATGCATTCAATGACATGTTCAATTGTTTCTTACTTTTTCGGGTTTCACCGGAAATGACCTCAACTTTTAATTTTTAAATAGACCACCCTGAATTTTTTTATCTGTCCAATAGAAAATAACATCCTAAATACAATGACACCCCATATGTCAACTTTTGACATTTTTCTTTAAAAATATTTAATTTTTTAAAATTCATTCTAGAGTGCCATGACGTCGTTAAAACCACCAATTTTATGTCGAGGGGGGCGTGAAAAAATAGTTTTAATTATCTGACGTATTTCATGTCTTTTCCAGAAAGGTAAAAAGGTACATTTTATTTCTAGACATAACTCATTTTTTTCAAATGGAAACATGGTAGCTGGTTGGCATATTTGAAAAGAACATTTATTTCTGAATAATTTGATACCCCACACTCGATATTTTAAATTAAATCAACACTAAAAAAGCAAAACAAAATAGGCGTAGTAGTTGTTGCTTATAAAATAATTAATTCATCCGGACAATTTTGTCAGGTAAGCTTGGAAATAAACAAAAGCGTTGATGTTTAACAATGATGTTACATATATTTAATAATTAAATGCGTGTTAGTTATTTAAATTTATTGCTGCGTTTATTAATAAGGCATTTTGATTTAAATACCTATAAATATAATAATAATTAACAACAATAATAAGAATATAATTATTATTCTTATAAGCAACAACTACTATGGCTATATTTTAGCTTTTTTAGTGTTTATTTACCTCCAAATATCAAGTGTGGGGTATCAAATTATTCACAAAAAAATGCTCTCTTCGAATATGCCAACGAGCCACCATCATTACATAAAAAAAAATAGTTATGTCTGGAAATAAAATTTCTTTCTTTTTACCTTTCTGGAAAAGACATAAAATATGAAAGATAATTAAAACTATTTTTTTACGCCTTCTGGGCTCAAAACTGGTTGTTTTAACGAAGTCATGGCACTCTAGATTGGATTTAAAAAAAAAATTAAATATTTTTAAAGGAAAATATCAAAAGTTGACATATGGGGTGTCATTGTATTTAGATTGTCATTTTCTATCGAATAGGTAAAAAAAAATACAGGGTGTTCCATTTAAAATTCAAAAGTTGATGTCATTTCCGGTGAAACCAGAAATCATCAAAAACAATTGACCACGTCATTAAATGCATTTTTAGGTCATATATTGACAAGCCCAATTTTATTTTCCCATTTTAAAAACTAAAAAAAAAAAGTGTTAGGGGGGACCACCTTTGAGAAACACCCGGTAAGTGTTATTTGTCACTTACTTAATAAAAAGTGAAAACCAACTAGACAAGTCTGACACTGGTTAGTCCAGAATAAAAAAGGAGAAAAAAACATGATTTTTATTTCATTGCAAGCTTTAAAATGGCTTAAAGTCTAATTTTACCGAAATTAACCGGTCTTTTAAAACCAAATTATAAAACAGTATATATTTTCATGTATTTTTTGAAATACGTGTAAAGGTCACTTTGTTGTTCTGAAACAATTTACACTGTTTTTACACACCTAGTCCTAAAATACACCTTTCATAAAAGCGCTTTTCGTAAAAAAGATATGAAGTAGTGTATATTAATAAAATTTAAAAATTTTATTAATTCGCTCTAGTTTACAAGTTGTTTAGAAAAGGCCTATCCACACTCCTAAAATATAATTCACAATAATACTGTATAATTATGTTTATTAAAACACGAGTTTTGACCTATAAACAATGTTTTATTCGAAGATATTTATAGGCTTTTCATTTAAAACTATTAAGAAGCCCATAGTTATGTGTTACAATTCAATTCGCAATGCCACCGGTTAATATTCTTGCAAAACTGTTTTATGTAATCGCCGCCAATCTGACCCAGTTTGTCAGGTCATAGTCAGATCATATGTGATAAATTATTTATGCGATTATGGATTTAGTGACATTGACTTTATTGCATGAGTTTCAGAAAATATTATTTTGTTATTACCTTCAGATTTACTTTCTTTCAATTAAAATTATATGTCAATAGGCGGAAAATATCATGACACACACAAACTGAAAACTTTTAGTTTGGAATAAAGTTTATGCACTGGATGCTGGTCATAACACTTATTAGCGAGAAAAGACCAAAAACAAATAAACAATATATACCAAATTTTGCTTTTGATTTAATTATCAGAAAAAACCGGTAAAAAAGGGTTTTATTTCTGATTCACATAATGCATAGTACTGAAAATACAAAAATTAATCTCTAAAAAATTGAAAAGAGACGTAAATAAATATTTTTAAAACAAAGTGAAACAAATTAATTTCTGGGATTTCGTAAATGTTAACAAATGCAGTAAAGGGTAAGATGTTAAGTTAATTGCCTTTTGAACTTTTAAGTAGTTATGTTCAATGAAAGGTAATAAACAAATTCATTTTAGTATAACGCTTTTTAAAGAAACAAAGGATGGGTTTATTAAATTAAAAATACAGTTTATTTTAAAACAACTTCTCTTGCCCGTTTATAGATATCTTGCGGTATCTGTTCTGAAGAATTGGCCAGTAGTTTTAACTGGGCAAAACAAAGTTACACTCTTATGTATCCCTTTACCATTTATCTGAAAACGCCACAAACTTTTTATGCTGTCCGCTCTTTCATATCCAAAGTTTTCAAACTGTAAAACCTGCTGAGCTGAATCCCGTATTGATAATCCTCTCTTACATTACTTTAGGACTGTCAAAGTCAAAGTCAAATACTCTTTATTGTTATTAGAAAAAAAAAATCGATAACAAATATTATAAAATTTAACACTAAAAGATAAACAATTTCACAATGATATCAAAGTAAAAATACATTTAAGAAAATTTTAAATTATTTCTATATACATACTGTTACAGATTTTAGTTAGTGTTTAGTTATTAGAAATGTAAAAGGTTAGAATTATTTTATTTAGGTTAATAATTTATTAAAAATAGGTTACCTTAGTTTTTTCCTTTTTCAACGGCCATTGCGGATTATCCTGAGGGCGCTGGAGACATCCTTTTCACACTTTTCTGGCATCCTGTAGTAAAAGAATTCTTCCAGCTAATTCTAGAGTTTTCCAGACTTTTCCTTTTTTTTCCACATTACTATATAAAGCGCGAAGGAAATCCGCACGAGTCAGATTAGTTTTGCATTTCACAGAGATAAGAAATTGACAGATAGTTAAAGGTTAAACAGTTGTCACAATAACATTACGTTTAATTTTTGTTACCATAGAAACGTTTGTGAACCTGATTTGCAATAAAAAGGTGTAAAACCAGGATCCGTGTTTTTATACGGGGTGTCACGGAACATTTGGTGTCAGAAGCGGAACGAAATCTCCAAGGAAGCCGAAGTGGTTAAGAAGAATTTTTGAATGCCAGTTGGGACAAGACAGCAAACAGCAGTCATGGAAGAATTAAGTAGCCTAATAAAACAAATGTTGGAAAAACATTTGAAGACCACCTTAGAAATGTCGAAGAGGTTTTTCAGAAGCTAAGATCTGCCCAGCTGAAACTTAGTCCAAAGAAATGTCACCTTTTCCAGAAAGAAGTAAAATACCTGGGGCACATAATAACCGAAGAAGGAGTGAGAACAGATCCAGAGAAGACGGAAGCTATCCAAAACTGGCCTACACCTAAAAACAAGCATGAAATTAGAAGCTTCCTGGGACTGTGCACTTACTATAGAAGATTTATACATGGATTTGCTGACATTGCTCGACCATTACATCGATTTACTGAGAACAACAAAAGCTATGAATGGACCAAAGATTGTGAGACAGCCTTTACACAACTAAAGAAAGCCCTCTGTAACCATCCAGTGTTGTCATATCCACAACCCAATCAAACGTTTATTGTGGACACTGATGCAAGCAATACTTCTATTGGTGGAATTTTGTCACAGATACAAGATGGCCAAGAGAAAGTGATAGCGTACTTCAGCAAAGTTCTTGCAAAACCTGAACGAAATTATTGTGTGACCAGAAAAGAACTTTTAGCTATTGTCAAATCTCTGGAGCACTTCCATAAGTACCTTTATGGCCAGAAATTTCACCTGAGAACAGACCATGCATCACTCAAGTGGTTGCTTCAGTTCAGGAATCCTGAAGGTCAGATAGCACGATGGTTACAACGTGTTCAAGAATACGATTTTAAAATTGAACATCGAAGAGGATTGCACCATAAAAATGCTGATGCTCTATCAAGAAGACCTTGCCCCGAAGATTGTAAACATTGCAGTAAACGTGAAGAACAAGAAGATCCAGATGAATTTCACTGCCGAAGAACACGCATCCAGTGCTCTCAAGAATGGGACCCTAAAATTCCCGCAAAAGAACAACGAGAGGATCCTGATCTTGGAGATATTGTGAAACTTAAGACAGAAAATTCAGAACGACCCTCATATCAGACAGTAGCTTCAAAGTCTCCAAGATATAAGGGGTACTGGGCCATTTGGGACTCTTTGGTAATGAAAGATGGCATATTGAAAAGAGTCTGGGAAAGTTCTGACGGCAAAAGCCATACCTATCAAACAATACTACCAACCAAAAGGATTCCAGAAGTATTGCAAGCCCTGCATAATGGTATAGGCGGTGGCCATTTCGGAGTTATGAAGACTCTTGAAAAGGTTCGAGAAAGGTTCTACTGGCTGGGAAGTCGTGCCGATATTAAAGACTGGTGCACAATGTGTAAGGACTGCGCCTCCAGCAAGGGACCTAAGACACGAAGCCATGGCAAGATGAAGCAATACAATGTAGGAGCACCTTTTGAAAGAATTGCCATAGACATAGCAGGACCATTTCCAACAAGTAAATCTGGGAATCGCTATATTTTGGTAGCGATGGATTACTTTAGCAAATGGCCGGAAGTCTACGCAATTCCAAATCAAGAAGCTGCCACTATTGCCGACGTAATATTTCAACAATGGATTTGTCGATATGGAGTACCAAGAGAAATACATACTGATCAAGGTAGAAACTTTGAGTCCGATCTTTTCAAGAACCTCTGTAATCTCCTGGGTATCCATAAAACCAGAACTACACCCCTTCATCCCCAGTCAGATGGAATGGTCGAAAGATTTAACAGAACTCTTGATAACTACCTGAAAATTAAAGTAAACGACCAACAAAGTAACTGGGACAACTGTATACAGCCGTTTTTACTAGCCTATCGCTCCGCAGTTCACGAAACAACTGGAACGTCACCAGCAAAAGTAATTTTTGGAGCGGAGTTATGCCTTCCAGTTGACTTACTTACTGGACGACCTTCTACCAATGAAAAACCAGCAGAAGATTATGTAAGTCAACTCAGTAAACAGCTGCAAGAAATACACGAAGGGGTTCGCAATAAGCTACAAAAAGAAAGTGACCGTATGAAGTCCCGCTATGACTTGAAAGCTAATCATAAGGGATTCATTGTCGGTGAAAAAGTTTGGTTATACAATCCAAAAAGAACCAAGGGGCGTTCACCGAAACTGCAGAAGTCATGGGAGGGACCATATAAAATAGTAACCCGGCTTAATGATCTGGTGTACCGAATTCAGAAGAGCCCACAGGCGAAGATGAAAGTTGTACATCTAGAACGGCTGTGTCGCTATCAAGATCGAGAAGATACTTGATCGAGACGATCAAAACTTGGGAGGGGGCAATGTTACAGATTTTAGTTAGTGTTTAGTTATTAGAAATGTAAAAGGTTAGAATTATTTTATTTAGGTTAATAATTTATTAAAAATAGGTTACCTTAGTTTTTCCCTTTTTCAACGGCCATTGCGGATTATCCTGAGGGCGCTGGAGACATCCTTTTCGCACTTTTCTGGCATCCTGTAGTAAAAGAATTCTTCCAGCTAATTCTAGAGTTTTCCAGACTTTTCCATTTTTTTCCACATTACTATATAAAGCGCGAAGGAAATCCGCACGAGTCAGTTTAGTTTTGCATTTCACAGAGATAAGAAATTGACAGATAGTTAAAGGTTAAACAGTTGTCACAATAACGTTACGTTTAATTTTTGTTACCATAGAAACGTTTGTGAACCTGATTTGCAATAAAAAGGTGTAAAACCAGGATCCGTGTTTTTATACGGGGTGTCACGGAACAATACTGTATTTATTGAAACCCTTAAAGATCCCATGGATTTATATTGTTTATACATGAATGTTTACTCTGAAGCTTCCATCCGGCTAACTGCCATAATTAGGTATAGTTGGAAGCATTTTTTATTATTAATAAAGAATGTAAAAATCTTGTTTTATTTAGTCCAAAGCCAAAAGGATGCATAAAAGTTGCACTACGTGTTGCTCTGTTGGGAGCTGCCAGAGAAGGAATAATACTGGCCAATTCCTCTGAGCAGAAGCCGTGAAAATACCTATAGAACAGCGACAGATCCCCTACAGCTCGACGATGGGCAAGAAGAGGAAGCCTTTCTGTGAGCGTTGGATCATTAATAAGACGAACAGCTCTTTTTTGAATGGAGTCCAGAAGGCTAAGTGTTGTAGGGGACGCCATTCTCCAAATATGAGAACAATATTCCAAAGAGGGTCTGATTTGGGATACATACAGAGTGTACAGATTGGAAGAAGAGACATATTTTCTGGCTCGAAAGAGGAATCCAATCTTTTTTGAAGCTGCCGAAGCTATGGATGAAATGTGTTTGTGCCAGTTGAGGCTATTCTCAAAAGTAATGCCGACTAGATTAAACGACTCTTTGTTCTGCAGAACTTGGCCGCTCATATGTAAGGGATGAGCATTCGCAGGCTTTTTTCGCGACAGCGAACATGACTGTGTTTTTGAGGCATTAAACTGAACACGATTTTTGGCGCCCCAATCCAAGATAAGTTTGAGGTCTTGTGAAAGAGATATCTGCATTGACCTGCGCTTGTTTTCAAAATCTGAATAACACGGTGGCTTAAGAAATTGAATACTAGAGTGGAGGGTACTATCGTCAGCAAAACTATGAATGGGATTGATTGTGGAAGAGAGAAGATCGTTAATGTGTAGAAGAAACAGCGTGGGTGCCAGCACTGAGCCCTGGGGCACCCCAGCATTAATTTGGTAGAAGCTGGAGGAATGACCATCTACACTAACTGATATACGTCGATTAGAAAGGAAACTGGAAAACCAAGAGCAAAGCTTAGGTGGAAGACCGTAAGAAGGAAGTTTGTTAAGAAGCCCATCATGCCAGACCTGATCGAAAGCTTTGGATATGTCAAGAGCAACGATCTGGGATTCACCAAGAAAAAATATGGCAGAAAATCACCGGCCTATACTAGTAGGTCTGACTGTCTGTTCTCCTAAGGGCCAAGCTAGACCTTGGAACAGTCGTACTTAGTATGCTAAATTAAAGTTTTCAAAAAGTTATTTATCGCGTATATATCGATTAGATGGCGTAGTGAGCATAATTGTTCCAAGATGGATATTTTATGCACTTTCTAGATCTATTTTTTAAGTGAATAAACCACAGTCGTTTTGTAAAACCTACCAATGAATTAGCAGCGCATGGTTAATATTCACTATTTAAAAGGACATACTGGGTACGATTATTCCCATTTTTCTTCGGTGGGCTGACGGTCTATATACATAAATATGCGGAGTTTTTATCTAATATTATTTTTTATTAACAATAAAGCAGTGAAAAGTAGTAAAACCCTAATTAAAAATAGTAACTCTGGCCTAAAAATCAAAAAGTAAGTATTGAATTTGTAGCAAAATATTTAATACAATAACAATCCTGGGTACAGTTATACCGCTATTGCCATTAAAAATAAAAAGTTATGCCTTCCTGTACCTATTGAACTGAAGTTTTATGTACAACAATATAAATATTTTTACGCCCATTGTTTTTATCATTCAAAACACGTAATACAAAAGATAATATCAAAATTAATTCTCATAATATTTCTATATAGTATTAGCTATAAATATTTAAAACGATTCACAGGCGTAGATTTCAGAGTTTCAAGATAACCTAAAACTTCCTTCTCGTGAAGCAACAATTAACATTTACGTATAACTATTGCGTGTTATGTAATTAATGCATATGTATAATCATTTTACTGCATTTAAATTGGTAGATTGCATTTATTTTCTTTTAAATTAATTACATAAAATACAGTGTATTACTAAAGTATTTAGTTGTATAGTCGGCATCGCTCTTATCGTGCGGGTTCAAAGGTCACCATACATACGAATCAAATTTAAAAGACCAGAGGCTACCAAAATATGATTTACTTGAATGATTATTTACTTTGAATATGTATATGCGCTTGCGTAAAAGCTCGACTCGAGATTCGGCTCATATCTATCACCTAGCCAGCTTTTGTCCCTTGAGGCTGACTACTGGGAGTTTTCCGGACTACTTGCAGTAGCATTAATTCTGGTACAATTTCTTTGGACATGCCCCTCTTTACCACACATAAAAGTTACTGTGGTACCACATTTTGAAATGATACCCGTACTAGACATTAGACTTAGAAGTAGAAGTGCAAGATTACCTTTTTTCCAATACATAAAAAAAGGAAAATATAAAAACAAATTTAGTAAAATCTTAAATAACGACTTAAAAAATTATCACCTAGGTTCATCTCCTTCAAGCTTTTTAATATTGCAGAGAGATTAACCAAATTCTTAGCAAATTAAGGGACTACGGAAAAAAAGATAAGTTCCATTTTTCTTACTATTGAGATTTTTATAATTTTTTTATTAGCTATATGCAAGACTTAAAAAGTGACATTTAATGTCATTTATCTGCGAAATCATTAGCTACTATTAGTAAGTTTTTATATAACCGGATAGGACAAAAACAAAAAACACGATAATATTAAATATTATTTGACAGAAAGGTGGTATTTACATAAAACCAAATAAATTGTGGATATCAGTAAAAAAATTATATTCAATTGAATAATAATATATCGTTTTTATATTAAATGTATAAGTTATAGGAATTAATATTGACATTTGTTTTTTAAAATTTAAGCCTTTTATTTATTGGTGACATAGATTAATGGTTGTACGCGTACTCCCAATTTGGCAAACCAGGTTTGAATCTTGATGTGGCCAAACTTTTTTTTTATTTTGTTTATTTATAAAACTATTTAATAATCCCAATTTCATTTAAAAATTTGTAGTATAAACAAATATCGGTAATTTTGGTCAGCATATACCATACAAGCACAAGTATGTATTAAAACTTCCTCAAATAATTTAAAATATATTAGGTAGTAAATAGTCAATTAATGCTCTAAACAGTTAAAAAAAATACAGTTATTTTAATAGTATGTATAGTTTTTGCTGTTTTTTTGGAGGAATTCCAAGTATTATTATAAAAGAAAAATGTATGTAAACTAACATCTATTTTCCTCTTTAAATCAGCTTGTGCTGACTTATTAAGAAAGTATAAAAGTGACAATAATTATTTAATGAGAACAATAGAAAATTACATTTGCAGTCAATAAAAGGATAATCCCGGTAAATTTACAATATGGCGCTTATCAAGTTTCTCCGGTACCTTTGAAATACTATGTGTCTCCGAAATTTAAGCAGAAATTTTGTTCTATAAGTAATCGAGTAACTATAATTTTAAAATCTTAAAACCTTGTGATTCTTTCATTACTACTATTTAAGAGTCGACATTTTTGCATTTATAAAAACAAATTTAAACATTAACATAAGTATGTGTAAAAAATAACAATAGCCAATCATACAAAATATAATGTAAAAAACTTTGAAATAATCGAAATCTACTTTCTGCAAAATTCAATAACTACTATGTTCAGCTTATTGATAGGGTATTTTTAAATTATTAAATTAGTTCAATATCTGAAGACCTGAAAGTACTCAAAGCTGTAAATAAATCTGTACAGTTTTCATTTGTGGCGCAACTCTTAGGTCTTCGCGGATGCTTTCGAGCGAGAAAAAGTTTATTACGATTCCGACGTGGGAACCCGCTAAAAATAGCCCCCCAAAGTCCCAAAAATTAATTTCTCGCGAAAATGTGCCAAAATAAGCGAATTAGAGAATTTTTGTTCAGACAAAAAATAAAGATCATCTCGAAACTGTACAGATTTATTTACAACTTTGTTCCTTTATTTACTGGACTATATATAAAGATCAGTTTTCTTAAAGAATTGGCGAGTGTATGGAAAAAGTGGAATAAGTAAAAAAAAATGAAAAATTAGTTTATTTAAATTAAATAATAATTAAAATAATTTAAATTATTCTTTAAAACATTTTGGTAATTCAGGAAACGTTTTTAATTAAAAAGTTTCCATAATGAGCAAAATGTGTTAAACAAAAATTTAATGTATTATTTTAATTATTGTTAAATTAACATTAACTGAATTTTCACATGTTTGAGTTAGGCCAGTTTTTCCATACAAGCGCCAATTATTCTTACTCATTTTACTCACTGCATGCAGCATTCGCCTACAAATTGTGCGTAAAACTTTCTACTCGTAAAAAAGTATTACTTTATGTCTTAGTTGAACAAATAAACATTTAAACCTATTTATTAAATTTATCCATACAAACAAAATAACTTACACCGATTTAAAGTTATTGTTAAACAATAAATATTTACCGGCAAGACATCAATTTCAGATATTCGACCACGTTTGGCATTGAAACGACAGTGAAATGTAAATTTTTAACATTAAAATTTTATTAGCAAATCGTCTGCAAGGTCGTTAAGTGGTCTTCTTTATTAGCGCCTGTTACGTGAGCGAATCGAATGCAAAATTAAGAAATAAATAAAAATAAAATAATTAGAAGATACCTTTTTTTGGCCTGCAAAGTGAATGAACTATTAGATACGTTTTAGAAAAATAAATTAAAATATTACAAAATCTGGTAGTTTAGTCGTAGATAAGAAATATTTACTTTATAAACGTTTATATTTTTTTTACTATGCCTAATAATAATAATAATACATATATATACTCTTAGTTAAGGGCTTATAGATGATTTTACGAGTAAGATATTTAAGGTAACAACAATTAAAATGAAGAGAAAAAAATAGATTCACATTTGTATGTCAGAACTCATTCAACATTTTTATATGCAAAAGCCACAATAGCTGTTTTACATAATAAGAAATTATTAAAATTACTTTTACCCCAAAAGAAACGAGACATACCTTAAAGAATGACATCTGTTGGTACACCGATGGCTCCTAAACCAAGGACGGTCTTGGAGCTGGAATATATGGACAGAGGCCGAGAGCAGAGTTTTCCTTTAGCCTGGGCACTCTCGCAACAATATTTCAAGCGGAGGTATTTGCTATTGAGATGTGTGTTAGATCGCTGGTTGATCGGCAATGCACACGTTAGACAATTAAAATATTCTCCGATAGTCAAGCAGCTCTTAAGGCTCTTAAATCCAGCCGGTGCAATTTGAAAACCGTCTGGAATTGCAAGGATGCGCTGACCAAACTGGGTCAAAACAATAAGGTTACACTACTGTGAATACCTGGACACACCGGCCTAGAGGGTAATAAATCCGCAGACCTCCTTGCAAAAGGGGGGCGGAGACAAAATTCACAGGGCCGAAACCGGTCATCGATATATCTTATGGAACGGCCAAGCAGTTCATATCAGCTTGGACACAAAGAGAAAATCTTCGATACTGGCATGGACTTCCTGGTCTCAGACACTCGAAGGCCTTCATAAGCCCACCGAACCAACAATGTACTGTCAAACTACTGGAGCAATCAAGGGTACACCTTAAAACTCTAGTGAGACTACACGGGACACTGCAGATTAAAATACCACATGCACAAGATCAGCCTAGAGGAAGACGCCGAATGCCGCATATGCATGGAGGGGGATGAATCGGCAGAACACATACTGTGTTCGTGTCCAGTAATGGCACGACTAAGATTTGCAATCCTCGGCAATGACACCTTGTTGCCGGGGGAGGTGAAAGATCTCTCTCCCAACAGGATCATCAGATTTATTTGGATTCTGGACCTGGTGGGAGAAATATAAAAAGGTGTGAGCCACCATAGACCGATCGGTCGCGGTGGAAGGGTGTTATACCCACTCACTTTAAACCTACCTTCCTACCTTAAAGAACTTAGTTTTGAGAAAAACATCTGAGATTTTCAAGGTGTTACTACGTAAGCGAGAATTAAATATTTATCAAATATTTTTTACTCCAAAAAGGAATCATTGACCCTATTGATAGCATAATAAGGCATATTTTAATATTATTTTAATTTAAAACTAAAATTATATATATATATATATATATATATATATATATATATATATATATATATATATATATATATATATATATATATATATATATATATATATATATATATATATATATATATATATATATATATATATATATATATATATATATATATATATATATATATATATATATATATATATATATATATATATATATATATATATATATATATATATATATATATATATATATATATATATATATATATATATATATATATATATATATATATATATATATATTCTGAAAGGATTGTACAAGGCAATTTTATTTAAGAAAGTAGTTATCGTTAAAAATAGAAGTTCATTAACAAAAATTTTTTCTAAACTTGAATTGAGTTTATTCCAAACTTTACACTTTCACTGTATGTAACTGCGTGTTATCCGAATCAAAATTGATCATATCCTTAACCCCTAATATTAGACCTAAAATTTTACTTTACAATTATTTAATATACCTGATAGAGCACTGTAGCCGCGAAACTGATCGTTACCTGTATCATTAATAATATATTATTTTATATGGAGGAACGGAGTGAGGCTGGTAATAGAGTGCACGCCATAAAAATAACTTTTTTTCTAAATAAAATATGCTGTTTTTTCTTCAAACATGGACAAATTAATGCAAAAATATATATTTTTAATAGTTATAACATAATTATTAAAAATAAGTGGTTTCGCAAGGCGGCTTGGACCGCTGTCGATAAATAGTTGCTATAGTAAATTAACACAAAGCTGATAGTAGATGTTGTCAATAATAATTATGTTTTTAAAATTGCATCTACGATTGCGGTTTGATTCCGTATTGATAAGCAGTTATTAAGTAAGTACATTCAATATTCAAATAAGTAATAAATAAAAAAAAGTTTTTAGTATAATAAATATTGAGTTGTTGCCACTTTTTTTGTTGTTTGTATCTGTGTTGCTATGATAACACTTTTTCCTCCACCGGCGGGAAAGTGAAAAGTAAAGCTCCGGCGGAGGAAAAATGAACCCTCGCAGTCGCCTACACAGTCGAGTAATGACGGATTTACTGACGTTTAAAAAAAAAATATATATTTTTTTTTGTAAAATCCAAACTTTTACTTCATCTCATAAATATTTTACCAAAATAGGAACAAGAATTCGAAAAATAAATAACTATCAACATAGTGTCAAAATTACTAAACAGTAACCAGATGGAAACAAAATTTGACTCTGCAAACTTTTAGAAACTGCACAATCTGCAATATAACACATGCCAGACGCCAACGCGTTCTGAGCTACTAAGGTGGGATTTAGAATTGCGTACAGTACATTCCACAATAATTCGTTGATTTCTCGTTTTACCTGCTACTGTTAGTTGTAAAACTCAATAAACTTTGGGTACCCGCATGTAGATCCGGGCTTAAAATTTCCTTTATTTATTATTATACCTTCTTTTTGGTATATTATTTAGGTTAAGCAAATTGCAGTTGTTCAATATAAAGCAGAGTCTTTTCATCTTAGTTCATCAGTCGTTTGGAGTTTGTCAAGGTATATTAATATAAGCTAACCTAAACTATTAATATTAGTAGGTAATCAGGACCTGTACTTTTTTAAAAGGTGCGGTGCCTACACAATAGATATTTGTCAGGCAACTTATTTATGGCTGGATTTCCACAGAGGGTTGTCATTTAAATTTTATTGCGGTCGAGAAATCAACGAATTATTGTGAAATGTACCCTACGTGTCTTACCCACACAACATAGCCACAGCCGATTTTAAATATTTAGCAATGAAATACGAAAAACGGCAACATAAGCATCCGGGTCATCTGACTGTAATTCGGATTAATTTTACAGTAACCTCCATGTACTCGTTCATTATAAAATTAATGATATGCTATGTTATTATTTACAGATATGGATATTACTTGAAATATATTTTCTAACTAACGTATTACATGCAGCTGTCATGCCACCACCATGGGCAGATCCAGATCTAAATCCTTGCGCGAAAGAACCTAGAGGATGGCAACTTCTTTTTTGGCCGCCTGATGGAAAATGCTACAAAATTTTTCAGGTAGGGTAAAATATTACACGTAATCATTTTTAAAAGACTAACTTACACCAGATATTTTAAATGCATGGTGATGTTAAAAGCGACAACCAATATCTCCAAAGAGTTACACAATACAACCATATAAATACACTAAAATCCTAAAATAATATATAATAGTAAATAACATTGTCGACTTAAGAAAAAAAAACAGCAATCTGGACCTACAGAACCAATTACTTACAAGTTTGTTTGTCACTTGGGTATTTTAGAATTCACATTTAATATAAAGTCGTTATATACAAATAGAACGCTGCCGCCTTTCCCTTCAAACAAATTGCCCTTCAAAGAAGAACTCTTTGGTAAAAAAATTTCAATTTGAAATTTGCGAAAAAAGTTTTTTTTTTGCAGAGCCCCCAAAAAAAATTCTAAGTTTCAAAAGTAAATCCTCTATTTGTATTTTTTTCGTGAATTTGATTAAATTTAGTCGTCAAATCACAAATTTCTTAGAAATATTTGCATTTTTTTTTTTTGGTATTAGAGCCATCTGAAATATTTGCATCAGAAAACTGTCGAATGAAAAATTTTTAACTCGCTATGGTTTTTAGAAAAACATAAATAATTTTGAGAAATTTGAGATTTGACGATAAAATTTGATCAAATTTCGAAAAGAATACAAATAGAGGATTCGCTTTTGAAACGCAAAAATAAAGTTCTTTGCCTAAGTTCTCTTGAGGCAAATAGCATCATAATTTTGAAAATCCTAGAGTCGCCACTGCTAATTTAGGTATTCTTAATTTAAATTTTAACTCTTTTCTTTACACAGGAATCATATCGCAAGTATGAGCTTAGGCAATCTATATATTTGTAAAATTTATATTATATATAACGTTATTTTTATTTTCTTATATTTTTGCACAGAAAAAACATCAGTCTAACACAAAATTTTAGAAGCTAATTTTTGAAACAAATGTTGGTTTCGCTCCGTCATTTGGGTATCGGACACCTCTGCTTATTAAAAAGTATTTTAAAATGTCCTACCAAGACCAAGACATATTATTAAAACATTATGACAATTTTTCTTATCAAAATTTTAAAACTAACAGAAACAATTCTCGATAGCAAACGGTAAGTAACTAAACATTTTTGTTTTATTAAATATCATTGATATCAAAAAATATATCTTAAAATACCCTATAAAATACATGAACAATTAGCAAAGACCTAACTGCATTTAATTAGTAATACACCATTTTTTAATAAGAAAAAATTAAGTTTTTTAAGGGTGCAATGTATTACGCAAACAAACAACTTCTAGTTCTTGTAATAAATTATAGACCATTTGCACTTTTCAATAATTAAATTTACATGATTATGTAATACGGCCTTCGTTAGGTAACCAGGAGTAATATAATAAACGCATAAAATAATAGGAAAAGCGCATATAATTTAAAAAAGGAACGGGCACATTAGGTTCATTTTTGTCAAATGGAAAGAATTTATTAGTTGTAATTCATATACAAGGTGTCCCAACTCTATACACCAAATATCTCTGCCCCTGTACATGATACAAAAAAAGCTTAAAATAAAGGATGTGTGATTGGTAACGCTATTTTTATTAACACTATTGGTAAATACACAGGGTGTCTCGAAAACAGAGTTTTTATTATTAAGTATGTTTTTTTTAATGTATATTTTGCCATATTTTAACTCTTTATTCAATTCTACATCAAAAATGTATAATACACCATAAGTCAATTATTGCTGGTTTTTGAGATAACGACCTATTTTTATAGTATTAAATGATCTACTAAAGCAACAATTAAAAACGATTAAAAAATAAAAACAATAAACATAACATCCTATAGTAAATGTTTGAACTGATGACTGTTCTTTAGTAATATTTTCTGTTATAATTATTTAAAAATAATTCTTTTAGTGTCAAAGAAGCAAATTAAGTTACTTTATTAGTTACTTAATTATTTCAAAAACCAGCAATATAATGACGTATAATGTATTTTACATTTTTGATGAAGAATTAAATAGAGTCAAAATATGGCAAAATATGTAGAGCGTTTCATTGGAAAAAAACATACTTAACAATAAAAACTCTGTTTTCGAGACATCCTGTATATTTACCAATATTGTTATTAAAATGGGTGTTATCAAACACACTTTTGTTCCGTATCATATACAGGGGCAAGGATATTTAGTGTATAAATAGAGTTGGGACACCTTGAATTCTAACCTTCGGGCATATTGTTCCATAACACCGCGTATGAAAACAAGGATCGTCGTTTTACACCTTTTTATTAGCAATTAGGCTAACCAAACGTTACTATGGTAACAACAATGAAGCATAAGTGTGCTAACTTTTTAATTGTCTATGTCATCAACTGAACGGTTGGAAAGTCACTGGCCCTCGTAAATTTTTCTATCGCCTTTTTATAATAACGTGTAAAAATAGTAAAGTCTGAAATTAACTAGAAGAATTTTTTTAATACAGGATGCAAAAAAAGTGCGAAATGGGTGACTCCAGCGCCCTCAGGACACTTCACAATGGACGTTGGAATGGGAAAATTCAAGACATTATTTTTAAATAAATTATTACCCTAAATTAAATAATTGTAAGTTTCCACATTTCTATAACTACACCCATTTTTTTTAAAGTTCGTAACATTATAAATACTACAGGCAGCAGTGCCGCTTGGCAATGCTAACAAGCATGCGAGTGAGAAAAACAAATAGCAGTATAACCTTTCTCTCTCTTACTACGACGTGCTAGAGCGGTATATACCCCGCTTTGCATGCTGACTGGTCGACCAATTAGCACGTTGAAGCGAGAGAGAAAGGTTATACTGCAATTTTTCTCTCTCTCGCACACTTGTTCGCACTGCCGAGCGGCAGGGTTTCCTTAAGTAGGTATATGCTCGAAGATTCTAAGAAAGAAAAAAATAAATCTTAAACATAACAAAAAGTGTCTGAAAGATGGTTGTAGAGTACGCTACATATTTAACAATTTCTTATACTACATTGTTAGAGTAATTGCTCACATACCAATAAATATTTTTACTGCGTAAAGTAGTTACCAGCATTTTTATTTGTTTGGTCAACAAAGGTTTGATTCAACCCCACAAAAAACATTTATTGTTCAGTCACGCGCAGGTCCTGTCAAATAAACTCTTCCTAGACGATGGGTGACGATTTCTTTACTGTTCCAACCAAACTTGTGATCGTTCGTGAACCGTTTCCAAACGGTCATTTCGATCACCATGCAAAGTAAGAACGCTATGTTGACACAGAGGGCGTTTCAACTCTGACCCAACGAATAGAAGGTATAATATTGCGCATAAGCTGACACTCAAGGCAGAACAGCCAATACCTTTACAATCAGTAACTTGCTTACTACTCTAAGTATGGAACTTACCTACCTCCCTAGAGTTCCCACTCGTAATTCTAACCCTTCAGATCTTTTTCTTACTTCCAACTCTGAACCTACCAAGCTTTAGTAACTGCTCTCCTTGGTCGCTCAGATCATGGCTTGGTCACTGTATACACATTCTCAGGCAACTAATGAATGCATGCCGCCACGCACCGTCTGACACTACTCGGCCGACTGGAATGGTCTAAGAAATTTCTTTGCCATATACCCTTGGATCCTACCTGCTTATCGATTCACGATACTCCCGAAATTTGTAAACAACTTACCAAAACAATTCAACTGGGCATTGAAACCTATATTTCTCATACCAAAAAGAAACCCAAATCTTTAAATCACAAACCGTGGTTTTCTAAATCCTGTGAGAAAGCCAGACTATAAAAAATTTAAGGTCACAAAAAGCTTCTTAGAAACCCTAGTTTTAGAAGCACAATTTAACAATCGGATAAAAAATAAAGTTCTTTCTTGCTCGAATGGCAGTAAATCCTTCTGGTTCTTTGCCAAAAACATTAGACAGAACTTTTGCACAAATTCTTTTTCACCCCTAATTTTTAAAGATGAAATTGTTTCTACCTCTAAAGAAAAAGCCGAACTTTTTGCTAAACAATTTGCTACCAATTCTACCCTTAATATTCCCGGTAATCTTCTTTTTCCAACAGTTCTTCTGTTCCTCAAAAAGACTTATAAAATATATGACATATCGAAACTTTTGATCAGGTCTGGCATGATGGGCTCCTTAACAAACTTTCTTTCTATGGTCTTCCACCTAAGCTTTGTCTCTCCAGTTTTCTTTCTAATCGACGTATCTCAGTAAATGTAGATGGTCATTCATCCAGCTTTTACCAAATTTATGCTTGGGTGCCCCAGCGCACTAACTCTTCTTCATATTAACGATCTTCTCTTTTCCACGATCAACCCTATTTATAGTTTAGCTGACAATTGTACCCTCCACTCTAATATTTAATTTCTCAAACCAGCCTCTAAGCCCGATTTGGAAAACAAGCGCAGGTCAAAGCAGGTATCTCTTTTACAGGACCTTAAACTAATATTAGATTAGGGCGTCAAAAATATTTTCTAATTTAATGCCTCCAAAACACAGTGATGTTTGCTGTCGCGAAACAAGTCTGTCAATGCTCATCTGTTACATATGAGTGGTCAAGTTCTGCAAAACAGTTAATATAATATAATAAATATTTTCTACCACGGTAACAACTTTCTAGGTGTAGGAATATTTATTAACATGTAATAAGTTTTTAATGTCAAGTCCTAAGGTACTTATCGATAATATTTCATCGACCGCTTAAGTCAATATACAATTTTTGACTCATAATTTATATCGTTAATAAGATACCTAATATGGGGACTCTGCAATAAATACTCATCATTGGGACAAATTTAAATACAGTTGCACAATTAATTAATAAATAATCAGTAATAAAAAAGGTAAAACAAGCATCATGTTTATCGACCAAAGCATCGTTCACTAAAAGAATTAGTAAACGATGACCAAAGTCATGAATACGGTTTGAGAAATTCCACAATTTTACCTCCACGAAGCGCTAAAAATAAGGAAAAATTTGCTAAATCCGTATCAACTACAGCCGTAAGTTCTCTTCCGAAAAGTGGTTATTTCTTGACCTAAATCGGCTAACTATTTCAAGGGTCTACGTCACCACCCGTTCTTGTTTCTCTGTCTACGTATCTCCTGCGTAGTTTATTGGACACACTTTTAATATTGTAATGTAATATTTCAGCTGATTATGTATTATGTACTATAGAGATTTTAAAAGAAGAAAAAAGGAGCTTGCTGCCAGATCAGCTGGGCACGGGCTATAAGGGTTGAGTGACTGTCATAAGAATCGTATGTTCAGAATTCCGCAGTAAATTGTAGGTCTTGTCTGGATGAAATTACCCTACCGGTAATGAGAGGATTACAAAAGTAATATTTATTTTAAAAAAATGTTTATGGGGCCACCGTACGATCCGTTTTTGACTCTTAGATGATCTTATGCTGGGCAGCGTTTACACCCCGAAATTCATTCCAAGTAGAGTAACTCGGATGCAAGTTCTCGTAAATGTAAATTCAGCTTTAGTTCGATTTATATTGTAAAAGGTATGTTTTTTTCTCCAAAAGTTAATTCCAAACTAGTGGGGGACTGTATACAGGCCCTGGATAAAAGTCGGCTTGGCAAACAAACTTACGGTAGCCTGGGTACCAGGCCACGAGGGCCACCCAGGTAACGAAGAGGCCGACGAACTAGCCAAAGAGGATCAGCCATGGAAATGATAGGCCCTGAGCCATTCTGTGGAACCCTCGGCAGACCTCCTTAAAGCATCTATGAAGTGCTGGAGTAAAACAGAGAGTTTCAAAGCTGGTGGTTACAAACAGCAGGACAACGACAGGCAAAGCAGTTCATTAAGACCTGCTCGGCCAAGTTTACCTCGGACCTACTGAGCCCAGTCGTAAAGTCGTAAGGATAACGGTAGGTCAACTAATAGGGCATGGCAAACTCAACAAGCACCTGGAAAGAATAGACCTGGTGGAGGATAGCCTCTGTAGGTTCTGCCAGGAGGCTGAAGAAACAGCCGTACATGTGTGGTGCCACTGTGAAGCACTATGTAGGCTTAGGTTTACTGGCTTTGTGAGAAAAGCCAAAACCGGCAAGATTATGGAGTGGCCAAAATGTCAAGACTCTGGAGTCAAGGTTAAGAAGACGGGCCTGGACAAGGTACTCAAAGAACGATAGGAGAAACCACAATAAATCTGGTAAGGTTGTAGTGGTGGAGGTCATTTTGCCATCTCCGCTCAAATAATCTAATCCAAAGGGATGTTTATAACGCAAAAATATTCTTTTTCTATAAAAGATAATTTCAAAAAGTACAAGCAGATTCACGTAAATTATTTTAACAACCGTTTTTCAAGGCAAAAACAAATGAATTTTTAAACTATTACTTTGCGTTATTGAGCGCTCATACAGTTTAATATTTTTTTAACATTTTTCATTTTTAACCATATTTAGATGTAAAGTACCTAATATGTTCAAGGTTGGCTACCCATGTCCCGATGGAATGGAACTCACCCAGCTACTAGTAGAACTGGAAGAAACTTTATGCTGAATGCCGTTGTCCACCGAAAAACGCACTCTCAATAAGTGACGGCAAATGCTATCCTTTTTTACTAGTGGCCCATGCCGGGGCATACTATTTTGGACCAGATACTCAACTTAAAAATAACATCACTACGTAAGTTATTCATTTATTGCAACGTAATAGGTTATTTAGCTGTTTTTGGTGGACACAGTACTTTCCCATTTGCAGCTTCATTGGAGAACGTCATTATCAAGCGTAATAATAAATATATGTGACAAATAATTCGGTAGGTAGTTATTTTTATTATTTAGTACTAAAGAACCGTAAGTAAAGTAAGCGACAGTTTAATAACCCCGAATTTAAAGATTTAGAATGGGAGACCTTTAAAAAATCACAACAACCATATCGTGTGTCACATTTAAAAATAACAATTCGGCAAAAAGTACAGGGTTTCCCATAATAGGCTACCTATTTTGATATTGAAATAAATTCTTTTGAGATAGGTCAGTACTTTTTTTTTATATTATTATCTTCTATGCCATTGGGATTTGAATAAACATATTTTTAATCGAGTAGGCACCTGTCGCAAAATAGGAAAAAATGATTTTCGTGAAAGGTAATTTTTCTAATAAAGCATCATTTGGTTTGAACACATAATTTAATGTTTAGTTTTTAATTCTCATGGATTATCCAGGTCAACAACGAGTTTTTGGTGGAAACATAAAGAGTAACTTAATAGAAAATGAAGCGACAATAAATACCGCTAAAAACTCTAAAAGAGATCTGCGAGAAGTGTTTAATGGCAGACTCATTTCACTATTTGGGGATTTAAATTAGCTTTTAAGGTCCCCGGACTTAACTGCACCAGACTTTTTTTCTGTGGGGCTATTTAAAGGTTTTGCAACTCGTCCAGAAAACATCCAAGATCTTAAAGTCTGAATTCCTGAAGAGGTCCGGTGAATAGATCAGGTTTTCCTTCATCGTGTCATAAATCATTTCTTGTCAAATCTTGACAAGTGCATTGAAGTAAATGGCACTTACTTAAAAGACGTAATTTTTAAAAGTTTGGATAAGTCGTATGTTACAGTAAATCCCAAAGAGTGGTTGTAATTAAGTTTACCGAGCAATTAATATGGGTAGTCTATTATGGGGAATCCTGTAAAAATATAGTTTAAAGAATTATAGAAATCCAACCAGTGACGGGGTAATTAATATAATTAAAAAAACGGCTTAGTGTAGAATGGAAATACATTTTTGAATTGTCGAAGTGGTGAGGTAATTTAAGGATATTTAATTATTTTAAAAAATGCTAAGCAATGGTTACAAATATAGGAAAATATTATTTGTCACTCATCAAGTGAGTTAAGGGGTAGTAGAGTTCGATCGAAGCTTCAGCTTTGACACATTCGGTTGCAGCCAAAAAAAGCCGAAAATTTGGCTAAAGCCAAAATTTTTATCTAAGCCTTAAAAGGAGAAACGAAAAAAAGTATTACAGTCCATTCGCGCGAGGGAATGCTGGGTGGTAGTTAGGCTGTTAGGCAGTCGAATCAGACAATATGTAATGTCCACGAATTGTTGGTCTTACATATTGACCGATTCGACACACTTTCTGCATGCTTCTTCTTATGAACGTCAGTTTAATTAGGCTAATAATAAAATTTTATTTAACAACGATACAATAAAAATACTATTCAATTAAAATATTACTGACAAACCCAAAAATAGTTTTGCAATTTCCAAATTAGAACTGATACAGTCTTAGACATTATAACTGATATATTTTTACAACGATGCAGTGCCCTTTAGTTATATTGATTATTTATTTTAACATATAAAACGGAGTAAAATAAAATTTGCATAAGATTTTTTTTACTTTTATAGTCACTTCAAACTAAGATTCAATTTATTAATTAAATCTTTGTCCTAGGCCGAAAATTGTGGCAAAATCCGAATAATCCGCTTCGGCCAAAAATTGAGGTAAAGGTGGATTTAAGTATTTTAAAAGTCAAATATCCCCCAGCTATCCAAAGTATCAATTTAAAAATATTCTTATCAGAACTTGGACCAGTAGCGATGCGCTGGGTACTAAAAACACAGGATTTTCTTTTTTTCAACAGCGATGCACCACAGTATCAACTTGCTACAATATTTTGTCACAAAATACAGGTCAAGTGTGTATATTGGTAAAGTGCAATTAAACGCGGATCATGATGAGATGGTTTTAATTTTTAGAAAATCATAATATCCATCCGTTAATGTATTTACGTGCATATAATTCTTCATTATTTGTTTTGGTATTTATTTTAGGTCGAATCAGCAATTGGGAATTTGCAAACCAATTCCAAGTTGTCCGAGTTCTAATTCAATTTTTTGGATAAAGGATGAAAAGTGCTACCAAAAACTAACAAGGGGGCCATGTCCTAAAGGCCAGCTATTAACAGTTGGCCAAAATAAGATACCGACATGCACGTGCAACAAACAAAAGGAATTAAGGATATTTCGCCATGGGGATGGTAGATGTTATCAGCATTTTACCAGGGGACCATGCAAGGAAACCGGATTTTTGTTCCTACCAGATAAATCTTGCGGGTGTCATAGTTTCTTACCACACTATCATCCACTAACACAAAAATGTTACGAATTAGGTATGGCATAGTTTTTCATTGTGGTATCACACATATTAAATATTGTAGTGGTAGAGTCATAAAAGATGATTTTTTATTGTGATATGGGAATTTCCGAATGAGCATATAATAACTGTTTTTTTTTATTAACAATATTCAATATATTTAAAAATATAATAAATTGGTTAGATTATGTAATCGACTTCAGAAGTAGGTAACAAGTTTTGGCACAAATTAGGTATTTTAAAATCCCGAGGTACTACAATATGAACAGGGTTATCCAATGAAGAGTAAAAGGGCATATTTGTATCTTTTCCTCGTGTTTAAAAATTTGTAATATTGTGTACTTTTCCCGTATAATCTAAAAACACTTAAAAAACTAATTTGAATTGAAAAAAAATAAATACGACATAAAATTAACACCTAATAAATAACACACAATAAGGTGTCCCATTATGAAAATTTGAGTTTTATGTTGTATCTCTTCTGTTTCATTTTAAATCATTTTCCTAAGATGTTTTTGTAATTTAAAATATTTCTTGCGTGATTTTTCTTACATGCAATTAATTTTATTTAAAATTTATTTCTGCATTTTGTTTTGGCAATGAAGTTTACTAACTTTCTGAAATTTTTAAGCAACTTATTAAATTATTCTGCAAAATTCTCAACTATAATTTTTCATTTGTTATTTATAAATATATCTTAACCAGGGCCGTATCTAGGTATGGCTGCGCCCTTGGCGGGGCTTAACATATGCGCCCCCCCCACACACACCGAGGGATTTGAGGAGTATGGAATACCTCCCAACGAAACGAGACTTTCGTTTTTTTAAATAACCAATTTTGTTGTGGAATTTGTGTCAAATTCAACAACAAATTTACATGAAACCACTTTTTGTATCTAACTGAAAGAAGTGGAATGTAAATTAACTATACATCCTTATTTGTAAATGATTAAACTTAGAATAAATTTTCTTAACAATATCAGTATCAGTGCACATCTCACTAAAATTCGGGTTAAACTACCTTATGATTTATTCTAGTGGTTCCTAACAGGTGGCCCGCGAACAATAAAAAAAACAATCTAAAGATTTATTCCAAGAATTAACAGAAATTAGTTAATCCCCAATATTCTAAATTTTTCATTAGAGTGGTGTATGGAGAAAATCAACAATAAGAATATAAATAATTCAATTGTTATAAGCGTCCACAGTCACCTATTCACCCTTAGGAAAAGAGGTTGGCCGTCCACATATCCAGTGTCCCTAGGTTTTTTGCAAGACCTTTAAACGTAACTGTAAATTAGATTGGTTAAAACTTTTAAAAAACCAATGAAAATTAAGATTATAGAAAAAAATAAAAGTTTTTGTTAATAGTGCAACTATTTCAGTTTAAAGTCATAAAATGTCAAGGTTCGTCACGGTCCCCTACTCAAAAGCTTACAAATATAATGTTTTTTTATTTAAACATTGAATTTATTTAAATTTGGCTTTAATAAATGAAAAACAACCCTTTAAATTCTATGCTATCACATAAAAAATAAATATATTTTTAACTACTTTATAATAGTTTTTCTAAAAACATTGTCCTTTTAAATTATGTCAGGTTCGTCACAACCTATTTAACAATAAAAATTTAAAGGTATGACTAGTTTACTAGTTCCATTTATCTTTTAGTTAACCAAAGAGACGCTTACACTCTAAACACGCGGTCCAAAAAAGATATTTTATATTGAAAAATTTCAATTTAATTAGTGTTTCCAGTGACATTCAGGTGCGTATATTTTTTGCTTGTCAGTTACGCCACGCAAATAACTTGTGATTAATTAATTTTTTTAAAAAAACAAAAAATGCATTGCATAAAGTAAACAAAACCAAAAGTTAGGTTAAGTCCATTTTTCTGTACGGACTGTCGTCCATTGTCAAATGGTCCTAATTTTAATAAAATGTCAGGTTCGTCACAGTCAGGCGCGTCACAATTTATTCGTAGCGTAGCTGACATATCCGTGACGAACCTGACTTTAAAGTAAAATTAGTATTTTTTTAGATATGCCATTAACAGCAGCGGAACGCTCAAAGCGTTACAGGGAAAAGTTAAAAGAAAACCCACAAAAAAGACAAGAATACTTGGAAAAAAGCAAAAAAAGGGCTAAAAAATTTAAAAAGACCATACAGCAGCTTTCAGAAAGGGAACAGCGTTATCAAAGAAAAAAATGGAGACTGTACCAGCAAAAAAGTCGCCAAAAAAAATCCTTGTAGATAGACAGAATCAGTTTATTGATCAAAATACACCACCGGGAAGTCCGATGTCCTTGCCAGAGCCCTTACCAGTTCGTGCGCCTAGGAAGATATTGAAAACATGGATATAACTCTAGAAGTCGTAGTTATCTAGAGGCTAACAGATCCAGCGGAAGAAAGAGACTTCGCAAAGACAGAAGTGCGTCATATAGAAAAATTAGGCTTTTGGAAAAAGAATTGGAAAAGGCTAAGCAAAGTGCGGAAAAGTATAAAAAACGTTGTCAGCGATACAAAAGAAGAGCATTGTAGTTATGGCTCAGAAACCAGAAGAAGCTAGCCCTTTCAGCAAAGCCTTGCAAGATACCAAAGGATATAAGGTTCCAGAGACAGTTAAGAAGACTCTTGTGTTTCATAATGCACTGGTTGCCCAAATAAAAGAAAATTATGCAAATTCCAGCAGCGAAAAAGAAAAGCAAATTATATCGAGAGCGACCAAAGGATCCATAGTTAAAAATACAAATGTATAACACGAACTAAAAAAATTCTTAAATGTCATGCTTCCCCTAAAAAAATAAATAAAAAAGGGAGAAGTCGCGCTGCTTTGCACCCCATACATAAAAGAATAATACAATTCTTTAATCGAGATGATGTAACTACTTTAACACCAGGAAAAAAACAAACAATAACACGCTATAAAATTAAATATCAAAGGAGATTGCTAAATGACACAATGAAAATACTGTACGAAAAATATTGTAAAGAATACCCAGAACATAAAATAAGTTTTGCTACATTTTGCCGCCACAGACCCTGTTGGGTTGTGCAACCAAAACTTTCTGATAGAGATTCCTGTTTGTGTAAAAAACATTCCAACATGCAGCATAAACTAAATACGTTAGTAAACGAAAAATTGTGTACGGTACGCAACATTGAAAAAGTTTGTAATCTGGTTACATGTGATGCAACAGCAAAAAATTGTATGAAAAATATTTGTCTCGATTGCCAGAATAAGCCAGCTATTATGCTTACCGATAAAAACGATCCAAACAAATTAGTTTATTGGAATTTTGGAAGCTTGAAAAAGAGAAAAAACTAAAGCCGGAAAAACATTTACCCTAAGTAAAACAAAGCTAGTGCGTAATGTGGCACGCTCAAAGATCTGTGTACAAATTTTAATACTGAAATGAAAACAATATTTTGTTGGCATGTCTTTAAGAAAAATTATCAAACAAATCAAAGGCAAAAATGTATTGCAGAATTGACTTATGAAGAGGCCGCTGTACACATGGATTTTTCAGAGAACTACTCCTGCAAAATGAGTGCTGAGATACAGGATATGCATTTTGGTTCTTCACACAACCAGGCCAGTCTTCATACTGTTGTTGTTTACTATGAAAATAAACCAACAGAAAGTATATGCACTATTTCTTCTTGCACTCGCCATGACCCTTCATCTATTTGGGCCCACTTAGTACCTATTCTTAAAGAGTTAAGAGAAAATGGTATACAAAACGTTCACTTTTTAGTGATGGACCAACGTCTCAATACCGTAACAAACAAAATTTCTATTTTCTGAATACAGTTTTAAGAGAATACGGATTTTTGAATGCTACATGGAACTTTTCAGAAGCATCACACGGAAAAGGAGCACCTGATGGTGTTGGTGCTGCGGTGAAAAGAGTCGCCGACGGACTTGTATCTAAAGGAAATGATATTCCAGATGCCAAAGCGCTTTTTACATCTCTTCAGGGTAAAGTTAATGTAAAACTATATTGGATTGACTTAGATGAAATATCAAATTTTGATTCCAAGAAAGAAATAAACAGCACCTGTAAAATGATCAAAGGCATTATGAAAATAGGTCAAGTAATTCTTAGTGATTCAAAAGAAGGTCTTTATGGGCGTGAATTATCATGTTTTTGCAAAAAAATGCCTGCATCATGCTCCTGTCACACATTGCAAAAACTATATTATCAAGATATTAAAAGTGTGGAGATAGAAGACCACAATCCAGATACTACCCTTGAACCACAGATCTCTTCCGATATTTCCCAAGAAATAAAAATTGGCCAATGGGTGCTTGTCCAATATAATAGCATGTTATATCCAGGTATTGTTACTGACTATGATAATGAAGAATCTTATCAAGTTAAAGTTTTGCAGTCAGTTGGTTTTAATAAATACGTCTGGCCGGTAAAAGAAGACAAAATATGGTATAGCTTTGAAAACATTGTTCGCCCTATTGAACCACCATATAATGCAACTAAGCGAGTCTTACATTTTAAAAAAACCATTTTGGCTTGACAATGAAGAAGTTAACTGAGGTGAAACTCTGTTTTTGTTATCGATTATACCCTATTAGCTATTTGATGTTACTAAATTACTATGTTAAGTTGTTTCTTCCTATAATTATTAAAATTTATTTTAGTTTCGCTTTTTTTAAATTTAATTTTGCTACTCCTATAACCTCTTTAATTTGAAAAATACACAATTCCAGCGTTCAACGCTTTGTATAACGATATGATAAACAAAAACGTCTTTATAAAGTTATTGTGTGGCGTTTAACATATATTTACAGCAACATCAGGTTCGTTACGTAGCTGTCAACTTCGTCACTATTGTAAAAAATGTACTAAAAAAGGGTTTTTTATTATTATAAAGACTAATAGTACATCACACCTTTTTTCAAAATAAAAAGTTTTAAAATTTTAAATTCTTACGCTGCGCGCAAGGCAAATTTCATAGGATTTGACAAATTGTGACGAACCTGACACAATGTAATAGAAAAATATACTAAAAACATATTAAAAAGAAAAAAAATTGTACTGCTCTTACTTAAAACATGCTTAACATTTTATTTTAAGTTATTTTTTAATATTTTGACCTAAAATACGTTTTTAAAATTTGTCATTTTTCACTATTTGGTTGACGGCTTTAAATGAGAATAACCCTTAAAAAAAAATATACCATACACATCAAACAAGTACTCAAACAAGAAGTATTTGTACAAATTATTTTGATCCTGACCAATTTTACTCAACAGTTTGCGCAACCATTCAAACAGCCCCATAGACGGTCAAACTGTTTGCACAAACACTGAATTTGCGCAAATTGTTCGCACTGAGCACTGAAAACTGGTGACGCCATAACGAACTCACTATTCCATACCCTGAGCTAAAGGTAGATTTTTCACGCACACCTACAGCCTGCTTTGGCGTGAAGCTAACCTGTGCATAGGTTCAATAAATCTGTTGTTGTAATCTAACAGGAACAATTGGTGTAACTCATCAGAGCCACACTAATTTTAATTATAAACACTACTTTAAACAAAATGCGTGGCAATTTATTATTTTTCTTTGTTATTATCGTAGTTTTATTTTATTCTGCTTTGTCGAAAAAATGTATATTCTTATATGACAATAAAGCAATATTATTATATATGTTGTACGCAATTGGCAAAAACGGCCAGTGACCGAAATTTATACCCACAACGCGATGTGGATTTTACAAATTTTCTATATCGCGTTACGGATATATTTTATATACCCAAAACGCTTTGTGTGTAAATTTCAAAAATCCACGACGCGAAATCACGACAATCATCGAAGACACGCGACGGTTTTCGTGTTATGGGTAATAATAAATACCCACAAGCTGGAAATACATAACCTTACTTATTTTAATCGGTAGCAGTTGTCTATTTTGTTTATTTGTTTGTCCTTTGTCGAAGTTTTAAGTGAAATTTCGATAAAAATGGATGAATCAATCGAAAATCTTAAAAAAGAATTCGAAGATGGTTTAAATAAACTTTATATAGAATCAAACATTAGGTCCACACTCCTCTTAGAAGGGGATTATAAGAAGATTATTAGTGAAGTAAAAGAAGCACAAGAATTACGCAGATTGGGAAAACCACTTTTATCAAAACTTTATCGAAGGTTGAATCGATATGAAAAGATATTAAACTTTATGTTCATCGTGAACAATTATTTGATATTGTCCGACTAACTCAGAGGTTCCCAAACTTATTTCGTCTAACGCCCACTTTGAAAATCAGTTATTTTGTAACGCCCCCCATTTTTTTTTCACCATAAAAATCTCAATACCATATTAGTCTCGCCTGTAGTTTAATTAAACCTATATTCTAAAATCTAAACGACACTTTTTTTACCAGGGAGAGCACTAATAATAAAACTTTACAATATTAAGAGTATCTTTTATTTAAAATTAACATTAATCAACATTGAGCAATATTAAGGGTATCGGGGTAGGGGGCGGAATGGCGGGAGGGCGAATCGATTCATTTGATTCATTCACTTGTGCCTGTCGGACTCGGTCGGTTTTGGATTCCACAAAAAATGTGACAGTTATCTTAAATAAAGAAATGATTTACAAACAAAGTTCTTTTAATTGCCAAATAGGTATATAGCCAAAACTGACTCGAACCGCATAAATTGTTTGCCCAATACTTGTACACCTCTGGTACGGTGAGCAAAATCGAAATATAATAGTTCGCTTGCCACTTGCCAGGTCGTAGCACGAAAACAACCGATTTGTCGTCATAAAATACCGAATTACCGAATCTTCGAGTTCGAGTCCGATTCTGACTTAGTGACCTTATGAACGAAACGAATCATCCAAACTAGGTTCGTTTTTCATCGCAGAGCGATCGAGCAAGTGACTCAAAAAAGATTCGAATCCATTGAAAACGGGGAGTTAATTTATTTGAAACAGTGCACTGATTCGTTCTTTTTAAATGAATCGTTCGCGAACGACACACCTCTAGTCACGTCAGTCGCCGGTCGCAAGCCGCGTCTTTGTATTTGGGCACCTATACTCCGAAAACACGGACCGACGAACGTTGATGGACTAAAATACAGGATTGCACAAATAAATCGTACAAGATTTGTTCGCGCCAAACCTGAATTATAATTGAACCTTCTAATTTTAATTTTGTTTTTTCTTTATTTTTACTAGATTAGGTACAAAAAAAATCCCGCGTTCGGCAAGTGCTCAGCTTGGCAGCAACAATATATACCTATTTATTACGTCTTCTCGGAGGTGGAGACCTCACCTGCGACACTTAAAGACACAAATATTTTTGAGTGTTTGATGTGTGTAGTAGAAGGGTTTTAATTTCAGTGAATTTTAAAATATAAAGTAGCTGAAGTTACAAATCACCCATCGCCCCCTTAAATGACAACAGCGCCCCCAAATTTTTCTGGACCCCTTACCGCCCCCCTTTAGGCCCCCAGCGCCCACAAGGGGGCGTTATCGCCCACTTTGAGAAAGACTGGACTAACTCCAAGAAATGTGTTAGCCATTATTTCTGAAATTAATAATGATGGCTTCTATAAACTGAGTACTGAGAATGGGCCGCTAGACAGATTATTTTTAAGAAATGAACTTCTTTAAGCAGATTCGCAGTTCATGTCTCAATCAAATGATAATAATATCAAGAAAATACCCTTGCGAACTGCAGCAAATATGTCTTTTTAAGGTTCCGGTAAAGGTTTTCTCAGATGCAATTGTAAAAGATTTTGTGGTGATAATGATAATAAATGTTCCTGCAAACAACGAAACAAAAATTGTAACTCAAAATGGCATGGATCACTAACATGCAAGAATAAATAATAAAGATTAGTTTTATAAAAACTGTGTATTTCATAATTACATCTTAAGAACGTGTCAGTATTTTTATTTAACATATCTTTTGATTGATTTCTTCACATTACTTACGAACCTACATATTTTTCGCCTTATGGGTTTTTATTATTACCCATAACATGAAAACCGTCGCGTGTTTTCGATGATTGTCGTGATTTTGCGTCATGGCTTTTAGAAATTTACACACAACGCGTTTTGGGTATATAAAATATATCCGTAACGCAATGTGGAAAATTTGTAAAATCCACATCGCGTTGTGGGTATAAATTTCGGGCACTGGCCGTTTTCGCCAATTGCGTACAACATATATAAAGTTCATTATCCTTGAAATATAACAAAACTTGAACGATTAAAATGAAAACTCATAGACCACATAATGTACTGTGGTCTATAAATATTCGTTTTAATCGTTCAAGTTTTGTTATGTTCTCACAATTATTATCATTCGATTTTCGTTGATCCACTAAATTTGATTACCTAAAATTGAGCAGTGAGAGTGCACCTTAAGCGTTCCCCGTGATATTTGGCGACAACCAAACTAAAACTTCTCAAAATGCACACACTCGATATTTTTCTCATAGGTTATTATATCGACCACCGGTACCACAGGTTGGCTATTATACGGGGTGTCTCTAAAAGTTGAGGAAAAAATACGAATACAGGAAAAAAATTATTACCAACCGGCTAAAACTTCGCAAACGGCTTCATTTTGATGTGTTCTACAAGTTTTTTATCTACGAAAATTTTTGGAAAAACGGCTCTTTCAGGTTTTTAGCCGTCAAACATGCCGAACAGTTTGTTGTCGAACGAATTGCTGATGTATTAAAAGTGTATAACCAACCATTTCATTTGCAGTTTATTAAACAGATAACTAAATTCAATACTCGAAAGAATATGTGTCCTACAAAACTATCGCGTCAACCGTTAAATCCCCCAACCGCAATATGTTCAATTAATGAGTATATGAAAAGAAGGTGGGTAATGATCGGCCTTTTTTCGCCCATTCTTATTCGTCTTAATTTGGGTCTTTTATTATATTAATAATAAGTTCCAGATCTTTAGTTACATCTACAATGAATTGGTAAAAAAAACAGAAACACAAGTACCAAAAACATCTTTAAACTTGCCATATTTATTGAATTTTTGTCATTTTGGAAGTTTTGTTTTTTTTTAAACTAAAAGTTTCATGATGCGCTTAACGCACCAAAATAAATAAATGCCAGTTTCTAAGCTTATTAATTGTGATTTTAAAGACAAAAAAATTATGTGGTGCACAAAGCGCATCATACAATTATTTAAAATAAAAGATTAAAAAACGTCTAAAATGGCAAAAATTCGATAAAAAATTTCAAACTTGCATTTTTGGTACCTTGATTGATTTGGTATTTTAATTTTTTTACCAATTCGTTGTAGACGTAAATAACTACCAGTGATGGGACTTGAATAGGATTTTGTGACTCGAGTCAATCGAGCAATTTTACTACCTCACTCGCAGGGCCGTATTTAGACGGTGGCGAGATGGACATCCACCAAGGCCGCAGCTACCTGGGGGGCGCAAAATCGGCCATGGATTTTTTTTTATCAGTTGTCAGTATTGTTGTCATATTATTGTTATTTTTTATTGACAAAATTAATTTAATAAATATATTAAAACAGAACAATTTTATAAGAAATTTTCAACTTAGATACTTCATTTAATTATATTTAATACATTAACGGCCGAGTAATGATCGCTTTGTTAAAGTTAGCAATAGACTTAAAAATTATTAAATTTAACAAAGAGTGAAAAATGAAAAAACTTGACAACCCATCCCATTTTTAAACATTTTATGGTAACTAGATAACAAGAAATAGTTTAGTTCGGAATTTTGCGTTTAAAATCCATTAAGCCAATACAGCAGAACTTCTTCTAATTTGGGTTTTTACCAGGTTCTTTAAAAAATGCATACCTACTAAATTTTTTTGATAAGTTTCGGTAGGTAGATTCATCTAGAGTAGACAAAGTATTTGCTTTATTTTCGTAGAAAATTAATGTTTAAATTTAATAAATATTATTAAAACTCTTTATTTACAAGAATTTTATTACTTACTGCTCTTTAATTAATGGAATAGACACTGCTATAGGTTTTACTTTTAATGAAAATCAACGTTTTTACAATTAAAAAAGAACAAGGAAAACTTTTGATTATTAAACGTTTTAACATTCTTTTTACTACTGTTTTTTTACAACTAATGACATCTATACTTTTGTATTAGAAACAGGGTAACACTTCTAAGATCATAAATCCTAAAATCTAAAAGTACTGACATTTTTAATAACCAGAACCTAACTTATAAATTTTTTCTTTAACATTAATATCCATCAATTCTCGAAGTCCGATTTGTCGCAAGGGTGTAAAACTTGATCAACCAATTAGGCCCGGTTGTACAATGGACGGTCAACAAGTTAGCTGATCATCGGTTCAACGAAACAATCGTTGTCAAAGCGGTTCAGAGGTGATTGGTTGATCTGGAACGTCCGAATTTGGTCGTTCAAGATGAGTTCAACTCACTTTAGCAGTTCCTTTCCCGATCAGTGAAGTGCTCGCGATAAAGGAACTACTAGTTTTCCGGGAACGATGAGTCCTTCTTCTGGGGCTAAGCGCTGTGAACGAAGATTCCATATGTCCCTTTTAAGGGCCCCACGCACGGGGTTTTCTGAATGGCGGAAGCTGGTTGCGCGCTCAGCAGAAGGGGCAGTACTAACAGAAAACGGTTATCGTGATAACAGGACAGTCTCTGGTCGGACCGCCATTGTTTGTGCCCTGCATCGATAATTTTTGTCAAGAATTTAAGTTTGGAAAGTTCGGAATTTCTGGAGGTTACAGAACACTATCAAAGTTCCATCTACAAAGCCTGGGAAGCTCACGTTGATAACAACGGTCTGGAAAAGGGGAGACCTGGCTGACGTTCACCGACGGAGGCCAAGAATAAGTAAGCAGAAAGCAAAGCAAACTCCTTTAGAAATTGATTGCCTTGTGTTTAAATATTTTGTTGTTATATTTTTAAAGTTGATACCTATTCGGTTTTTATAATTAAAAATTGATCTTGTATGAAAAGAAGACAGACGACAAGGCTTTCAGAATAACTTATTAATGTTGCACACTCTCGGCCCCTATAAATATACAGAAATAGACCAGATCATTTGAATATTTGGAATGACAAATAATTCAAGGCCATATTTAGGTTAAAAAAAACAAGCTGTGAGATTTTAATATAGATGAAATTTTTAAACAAATTCCATCTGTTACAGATAAGTAAGATTTATATTGTTTAATTACATTTAATTTTAAGTTTAAATGTTCTATTTATTTTTTTTAGAAACCATGCACTAATTCCTAATGAAATGGTATGCATTGCTTTACGATTTCTAGCCACTGGGAGTTTTTTACAAGTTGTTTGAGATTTTGGAGGTATTGACAAGTCAACGGCAAGTTGAAAAATATCAATGGTTTAAGAATCAGTTGCTGAATTGGGGCTAAAATTGATAAAAATGCTAAGAACTGAATCTGAAATTACCATTGTGAGGCGAGGATTTTTTAGCATTGAAGCCATGGATGGCACGCATAATAAAATTCAATCTCCTGGAGGGGCAGATGCAGAAAATTACAGGAAACAGAAAAGAATTTATTTTTTTATACAATATGTAGCTATTTAGCATCTGTGATTTATTTTGTCAGTAGTGATTAAAAAAATGTAAAATTAAAACAAAAAAAACAAATACAATACAAATACATACTCATAATTATTATTAATGGCCAATTGCACCGTTGTGGTTTTCTGTTTTCTAACTAACGGACGTTTTGAATGTGACTATTGTCATAATATTTGACACCGTCTCAATGCAACTTAGTTTAAGAAGGGCTTAAAACTGCTTAAACCACAGTGGTGCAAAACGCCGTAAGTTGTTTTTTTTTAATAAAATCAAAATCCTTGATTATGTTAAGTTGTGGCAATTTTTTTCTTCTTTTCTTTGTGGGCTTTGCAACTGATAGTTGTGGTTAGTTGTGGTTAGCCTGCAGTGGTACAACACTCAAAATTCTGAACTGGGTTCAACAGTGAACTGCAGTTCAAGAAAACTTCTGTTGAACCATTGTTTGTACAACCAGGCCTTAGAGATTTTGCATCGCAATGAAAAGATGTTCTTGGTTTTAGATACAGCGCATATACATATAATAATTTTTTACACGCACGCTAGATGAGATAGGGTTTGGAATAGCTCAAGAGCGTTTTTTACGATTTCACATAATAATTGCCCTTATTGTTAAACTTTTCAGAGCAGACTCAGCTCTGAGGCGCAAAAAAATTTCGTCGCTTGAAATATGCTACCTTATATCTATCGCAACCTTCCACATATACTACTAGAGGCAGCCCTGCAACTTGGTGGTGCGAACACTACACGTAAGAAAAAAAGGAATAAGAGTACAACATTTTTCCCTCGCTCTACGTGCTGAGTAGCGGGCGGACGGGGCATATACTATTCTCCGCTGACTAATCACCACAAAAACCAAGAGAGAAAAGTTGTTGTGAGTGCTGTGAGACTTGATCGGACATGTATTTTGGTAAAATTATAATATTTAGTAATGAAAGCTGAAAACAATAGGACAGTTAGCGCCTAAATCATTAAGTTGAAACATTTTGCATGCTCTTGCGATGCAGAAGAGATTACACTTTCTTGAAGCTTACGTTCTTAGCTTGCATTACTAAATATTATAATTTTGATACAGGATTGATCAAGTCTCACAGTGTGCGTAAGAGAAGAGAGATCTCTTGGTTTTCGTGCTGCCTACTACTCAGCACGTAGAGCAAGGGGAAAATGTTGCACTCTTATTCTTATTCTTTTCATTGCGATGCAAAAATTTTTGATCAAGTTTTACAACCCTTAGTTCGTTTAACTTGGATATCGACAAGGGCCTTGCGGCGCAACGGGCTAATGCCATATCGGGTCTCTAACGGTATTTTTTAAGTACCGTATGTCATAGCTTTTAACAGAATTAACTTATGCTTATGAAAGAGGTTAGTTACCGGCTTGTATCCACAGATTATCCATATTAATAAAGAAAACTTGTATTAATAAAATGTAGTAGGCATGAATTATATTAGAGAACCTGTAAAAAACCCAAATTTAACGAAATTCTGCAGCATTGGTGATTTAAGCTATCGGTAATTATTGCATATACGGTTTTCTCCTGTTTTTGGATTATATGGAAAAAAAAATTATATAGTTATTTTCTAGTGTCCTCAGTGATTGCAAATAAACTACCGGAGAAGAGAAATTATGTGTTTTAATATATTTTTGTTTTATTTTAAAATTTAAAATTACCATTGATTTTCGGGGGAAAAAAATACGGGGAAAAAAAAATTTTTTTAAAAATTTTTTTTTTTTTAAAATTCCTTGATTTTCCATTAACGAAAACCCCCTTATGATAAGAAGGGTCAGCGCAGTGTTGCCAAATCGGGGGCTTTTTAAACGTTCCCGATTTTTCGAAAATATAATTGGGGGAAAAAAAAAGTTTTTTAAATAACCAGAATTAACCATGAGAACTTTTGACAAATGCAGAATCCCGTCGGTCATGGTTATTTTGGAGGCGTTAATTTTTTTTTTTCCAATTATATTTAGGAAAAGGAAAAAAATTTGATGACTCAAAATTATAAAATCCCAAACTTTAACTTTTTTGGGGGTTTTACTCAGAAAGAAGTATAATCAGATATTGATTTTTTCTAACCCATATTTTTTTTTTTAACTTAAAATTTTTTTTCCATTTTCTGCATATTTTGTCATTGTTTATGTTTGTGTGATTATTTTTTAATAATTTTTAATTTATACGTTTTTACCCCCCCCCACCCCAATTACCCGACCTAAAGTTTATTTGGTTGAATAAAAAAATTAAAAAAAAATTTCTCTCTCCGGTAGTATATTTGCTATCCTTAAGGATTAAATGTAATTTTATTAAAAAAAAATTTATAAAAACCAAAAAAGCAGAAAACCGTATATAATTGTTACCAAAATCATTGTGCTGCTTGTTTTGAAGAAAAATATAAAATTCTTTTTAAATTAACCAATTTTTTAATTCGGTAAGGTAAAATTTTTTTTTTTTTTATGTTTATTTGATTTTGAATGCAAAACCCCAACTTAATTATTTTTTTACAAATATTAACTTTGTTATACCCTGTTGCCAAGGGTGTTCATTTTTACCTCTTAGTTAAATTTAACCCATTGTTAAGTCCATGGCTAAGTTTAACAACGCGTTCATCATTCGGCCGTAAGAATGAAAAAATGTATGAATTATTAATAAAATATAAATTTATTCTGATACCTTTAGCGAGAATGCTCTTTGAATTTGTTTAATATTTAAGCTGCGGATAAATGGTATTTTATAAATTCGATGCAGGAAGAGGGAGTACTTGCTCTTTTAACTACCAATTGCTTAGAAAAAATTAAAAATTTTAATTAGTTTTATTCTGATGCGTCATACACATTTAAAAATAAAACAGACAGTAAATTTATTTCACAGCTAATTTATATATTTTGGAATCTTTCTACATGTTTCATAGCAAATATTTCAAATACTTTATAGTTTATGTAAATACATGTAATGTCAGTTTTTAGTCGAACATTTTGTTGCATAATTATTTAATTAATTAAAGTATAAATGTTACGTTTTAGTAGACCCGCTAAACACAGTATTTTTGTAACTACAATTTTATTGTTAAGAAAATTTATTTTAAGTTTAATCATCCGCAAATAAGAATGTATAGTTAACTTACATTCCGCTTCTTTCAGTTGTTTTATGTGAATCATGTCTATTTCAAATAGAAGGATAATATTTTCATATAAAGAAAATATAGAATTCGACACAAATTCCACCACAAAATTGGTATTTTAAAGAAACGAAATTCTTGGATCAAAAAACTCTAAACCTACAACTTTGCACTTTAATTTTGTTAAATTTCCGGGGAAAAAAACCCTCGGAATCCCCATTTTCATTGGAGGTATTACATACTCACCAAATCCTCCGGTGTGTGGGGGAGGGCGCGCAATTGTTAGCCCCCGCCAAGGGCGCAGACATATAATATATATATATATATATTTTTATATAAAATTATATAAATATATAATTATAATATATTATAATATTAAAAAATTTAAAAAATTTTTATAAATATAAAATAAAAACCATTTAAATTTTTTTTCATACATTTATTTTTTCTTGTTCTGTGGAAAAATTTCAAACATTTTTGAAAAAAATTATTTTTTCATCAAAGATAAAGTTTTAAAAAAATTTTCAAATCAAGTCAGGAGGTTTCGCCTATTTAATGCAAACAAACAAACAAGCAGATCTTTCCTCTTTATAATATTAGATATTTAAACTTATTATAAATATCATAAAATTGCTTTAATAAAAACATTGAATTTTTACAAATATGATGGGCAAAAAAAGGCCGATTTTAGTCACTGCCAAAGAAATGGTTGCTTATAAACTTTCAATACATCACCAGTTTGACATGTTCGGCGGCTTAAAGCTTAAAAACGCCGCTTTTCCAAAGAAATATTGTATACCTACATACGTAGGTATACAATATGGTAGGTACCTATCGTATACGGCCAGGGAAGTAAGGAAATAAATCGGAAATTTTTAGGGCCAGCAGATATCGAGATGCGGTTTTTTGCATTGTATTCGGAAAGCTTCCAGCAAAAAAGTCTATATGGTGTGGTTAAGCCATTTTTCGAAAAATGCATTCTGGTGCAATAAATGCATTTTGCAATTGCATAATTGCTTGCAATATTATAAAAACGACTGGAAACTCGGAAAAATCGCTCAAAAATCGTTTTCGGGGATTTTCGAGGATGCCTAGTGCTTCCTTGCATGCAAGCATTGCGATGACAATTGCTCAAACCAAAAAGGCACTTTCAATCAGGCCGAGGATAGTGACGAGGAAGAAGAGGAAGAAGGGGAAGAAGAAAAGTTTGAAGAAGATGTTTAGTATTTTAATTAAAAATTGAACTTTATGATGGATAATTTAATATTATTAAAAAGTACAATTTATTATTTAAATAAATTAAATAAATTATTTTCATAATTTGTGATTTTTCACTTTCTTTATTACCTTTCCTCGCAGAGCCACTCCCGAGCGCCCCTCGGTATTTCTAATGCCAGAATTAAATTCGGCATCCCCAATAAACCCCCGAGTAACCGTTTTTGGCTGATTTTCATAGACGCTCCAATTTCCTCTCCGATCACCCTCCGGGCACCCACGCAAAGCCACCCCCAAGCGCCCCCGTGTCGTTCTAATATCAGGATTGAATTCGGCATCCTCGAAAACCCCCGAGTTACGATTTTCGAGCGATTTTTCCGAGTTTCCAGTCGTTCTTATAATATTGCAAGTAATTATGCAATTGCAAAATGCATTTATTGCACCAGAATGCATTTTTCGCAAAATGGGATAACTACATCATATAGACTTTTTTCCTGGAAGCTTTCTGAACACAATGCAAAAAACCGATGGTCGATTTTGATCTAAAATTGCCCTGGACTGGTAAAGAAGTTGTAGGACAGGTTAAATAGAAACCGTTCGCAAAGTTTCAGCTGGTTGGTAATAGTTTCACTGGTCCACAAAAAATGTGGTGTGTGCTGGGCGTCGGACCAAGATTTTCTGGCGTATTTTTTTTCGCTGAACATGAATCTAAAGTTAAAATTGGCGGTCAAACAGCAAAAGTCGAGAAAAACCCAAAAAAACCGATTAGGTACATTTACCGCCAGAAACTTGCTACCACTGGATGTTTGGACTACGACTATATAAACTAAAAGAGATACAAAAATTTTATAAAATAAAAAATTAAGCTTTTTAATTTGTCCATATAAAAAGTTTTATAAACAGTTTTGATAAGATAAATAATAAAGGAGATATAAACGAAAATTTAATTTTGACAAAAAATTTTAGTTTAAAATTTGATTTTTATTTAATTAACGTGATTGATAAAAAAAAATAAAAAAACATTTTTTTTTCAGGAAAAAGTCCTGAAAATTCGAATTTTTGATTCTAACTCGATATACAATGCATTTAGACAAAAAGGTTATATAACTTAAATTAAAGGTCTTGGAAAAATACATAGTTTATGTCTTATCAAGTTTCATATATCTTTTATAGTTTTTGAGATATTGACTTTTTAAATTAAACAAAATATCGTTAATATCTGAAATTACGCCTATTCTCGATTTTTTGCTGTTTGACCCCCAGTTTTGACTTCAGATTCGTATTCAGAGGAAAAAAATTCCCCAGAAAATTTTAGACCGACACCCAGCACATACCACTTTTGTTGTGAAACTGTGTTTTTTTCCTTATGGTATGCTGCGGTTTATTACAGGCGCATACAGGGCCAATAAGGCATCGTCCAACAATAGGAAAACTTTTTAAAAGATTTATTTAATCCTTCTAGATAGTAAATACGTACAGGGTGTCCCATTTTCGACACTTTTATTGGGTATATCCGTAATCGCTAGTACGATCAAAAAAGTAATATATGCGTCTGTGCTCTTTTTGGGTCAAACTAAAAATGGTAAAATCAAAGTTTGAAAATGTTCGCTCGCTTAAGAGATACGGGGGATAATCTAAAAATTGTAATCAAAGACTAAGCCTGTTATGAAAATAAAAATGCCAAAGAAAATGTATTATTAATAGTGTAGTTAATTTTTTAACTTAACTTTGTAGAATTTCACCTAACCATCTTGGACCGGTTTTGATCATATCAGATCTATCAGACAAGCTAGTCAAGGTAAAAAACTCTAAAATCTAATACCTTATTATCGCATTGAAACACATGAATGGGTAACAGACGGCGCCATCACTGACAAAAGGGCGAAGATACTCTTCACTTACAGTTGACTTGCCGAGCTGAAATAATGTTACAAACATTTGGAAATGTATCCCAATACTTGTACGGACTATTAACAATAGTGTAGTTAATTTCTTAACTAACTTTGTAGAGATTTCACCTAACGACATCTTGTGACCGGTTTCGATCTATATCAGATCTCATCAGAACTACACTATTGTTAATAGTCCGTACAAGTATTGGGCATACATTTCCAAATGTTTGTAACATTATTTCAGCTCGGCAAGTCAGTGACACCGTAAGTTGAGAGGAGTATGCTGCCCTTTTGGTCAGAGATGGCGTTGCCGTCTGTTACCCATTCATGTGTTTCAATGCGTACCTGAATAAGGTATTAGGATTTTAGAGATTTTACCTTGACTAGCTTGTCTGATGAGATCTGATATAGATCGAAACCTCCCAATTCGTTAGGTGAAATCCTACAAAGTTAGTTAAGAAATTAACTACACTATTAATAGTCCGTACAAGTATTGGGCATACATTTCCAAATGTTTGTAACATTATTTCAGCTCGGCAAGTCAGTGACACCGTAAGTTGAGAGGAGTATGCTTCGCCCTTTGGTCAGTAGATGGCGTTGCCGTCTGTTACCCATTCATGTGTTTCAATGCGTACTGAATAAGGTATTAGGTTTTTAGAGATTTTTACCTTTGACTAGCTTGTCTGATGAGATCTGATATAGATCGAAACCGGTCACAAGATGTCGTTAGGTGAAATCTCTACAAAGTTAGTTAAGAAATTAACTACACTATTGTTAATAGTCCGTACAAGTATTGGGCATACATTTCCAAATGTTTGTAACATCATTTCAGCTCGGCAAGTCAGTGACACCGTAAGTTGAGAGGAGTATGCTTCGCCCCTTTGGTCAGTAGATGGCGTTGCCCTCTGTTACCCATTCATGTGTTTCAATGGTACTGAATAAGGTATTAGGATTTTTAGAGATTTTACCTTTGACTAGCTTGTCTGATGAGATCTGATATAGATCGAAACCGGTCACAAGATGTCGTTAGGTGAAATTCTACAAGTTAGTTAAGAAATTAACTACACTATTGTTAATAGTCCGTACAAGTATTGGGCATACATTTCCAAATGTTTGTAACATTATTTCAGCTCGGCAAGTCAGTGACACCGTAAGTTGAGAGGAGTATGCTTCGCCCTTTGGTCAGTAGATGGCGTTGCCGTCTGTTACCCATTCATGTGTTTCAATGCGTACTGAATAAGGTATTAGGATTTTTTGAGATTTTTACCTTTGACTAGCTTGTCTGATGAGATCTGATATAGATCGAAACCGGTCACAAGATGTCGTTAGGTGAAATTCAAAAAAGTTGGTAAGAAATTAACTACACTATTGTTAATAGTCCGTACAAGTATTGGGCATACATTTCCAAATTTTTGAAACAATTTCAGCTCGGCAAGTCAGTGACACCGTAAGTTGGGGAGGAGTATGCTTCGACCTTTGGTCAGTAGATGGCGTTGCCGTCTGTTACCCATTCATGTGTTTCAATGCGTACTGAATAAGGTATTAGGATTTTTTAGAGATTTTTACCTTTGACTAGCTTGTCTGATGAGATCGATATAGATCGAAACCGGCCCAAAGATGTCGTTAGGTGAAATCTCTACAAAGTTGGTTAAAGAAATTTAACTACACTATTGTTAATAGTCCGTACAAGTATTGGGCATACATTTCCAAATGTTTGTAACATTATTTCAGCTCGGCAAGTCAGTGACACCGTAAGTTGAGAGGAGTATGCTTCGCCCTCTGGTCAGTAGATGGCGTTGCCGTCTGTTACCAATTCATGTGTTTAAATGTATTATTCTATTTCACACCTGTGGGAAGTGCTTTTTGGACAGCAGTATCCTGTTTTTTGGATTTATAACCCAATTTCTAGTTGTAGTTCTTTAATCTTTATATCTTTAAAAAATGCCGTTTCTGGATACGCGATTGAAAATAAACTCTTCTTAAAAACTTGCAAAGAAGAATGGAAGTTTATTAGAAAAGTTTTTTTTTCAATTGCTATCCAGAAACAGCATTTTTGAAATATCCATTCCATCTTAACACAATTTTCCTTTGCGCTTGAATCAGTAAATCAGTAATCACTTTTACACCAAATACAATTACAGACAAATGCATTTTTTCGCCATTTTTAATAAAGTAGTTAAATGTGTTAACCAATTATTTTAGTGGGTCCACTAAAGTTGATCGACTAAAATCGAACTGTAAGAATGCGTCTTTATTAACTTTAGTAGATCAACCAATGTCGAATAAAAAACCCTGTAACAACATAAGTTTTACCAACAAAACTTAAACGATTAAAATGAAAACTTATATTCTCACTGGGTCTTTCATTTGATTTTCGTTGACCCACTAAAGTTGCTAAACTAAAATCCAACAGTGAGAATGTGTATTTAAGCCGTATACTTACGGTTCAATTTCAGTTGATCATTCATCAAGACTGAGGCCTAAGTACTGACGTACCGTGGGTGTTTTGAGTGTGGTGAGAGAGAGTTTGTTCACACGGGACTTAAATATTTGGAAACTGGGAGAAGAAAGGAAAACTTCTTCTGGTAGCAGATTCCATAGTCTAGACACTCTAGGGATAAAAGAACGAAGAAAGTTGAAAGTCCGGGGCCTCTCCAGTTGAACTATAAAAGGATGCATAAAAGTTGTACTACATGTTGCTCTGTTGGGAGCTGCCAGAGAAGGAATTATATTGGCCAACTCCTCTGAGCATAAGCCGTGAAAATACCTATAAAAGAGCGACAGATCCCCCACAGTTCGTCGGTGGGCAAGAGGAGGAAGCTTTTCTGTAAGCGTAAAAGTTGATCAACTTTAATAGTTAAAGGAAAAACCCTGTGACAACATAAATTTTATCAACAAATTTTAAACGATTAAAATGGAAACTTAATTTCTCATTGGGTTTTTTATTCGATTTTCGTTAATTTACCAAAATTAATCAACTAAAATCGAGCTGTGAGAATAGGCATTTAAGCCCTATACTCACGGTTCAATTTTAGTGGAACAACGATGATCTTATAAAAAACCCTGTGATAACATAAGTTTTATCAACAAAACATACACGATTAATATAGAAACTTAAATTCTCAGAGGGTTTTTTGTTCGATTTTCGTTGATGTACTAGTTAAGTTAATCAACTAAAATCGAACTGGCTTTATTCATTTAAGCCGTATACTCACGGTTCAATTTTAGTGAAACAACGATACTCTTATAAAAAAAAACCCTGTGACAACATAAGTTTTAACAACAAAACATACACGATTAATTTAGAAACTTAAATTCTCAGAGGGTTTTTGTTCAATTTTCGTTTATTACTAGTTAAGTTAATCAACTAAAATCGAACTGTGAGCATGCGCATTTAAGCCGTATACTCACGGTTCAATTTTAAGTGGAACAACGATAATCTTATAAAAAACCCTGTGACAACATAAGTTTTATCAACAAAACATACACGATTAATTTAGAAACTTAAATTCTCAAGAGGTTTTTGTTCGATTTTCGTTGATGTACTAGTTAAGTTAATCAACTAAAATCGAACTGTGAGCATGCGCATTTAAAGCCGTATACTCACGATTCAATTTTAGTGGAACAACGATAATCTTATAAAAACCTGTGAAACATAAGTTTTATCAACAAAACATACACGATTAATATAGAAACTTAAATTCTCAGAGGGTTTTTGTTCGATTTTCGTTGATGTACTAGTTAGTTAATCAACTAAAATCGAACTGTGAGCATGCGCATTTAAGCCGTATACTCACGATTCAATTTTAGTGGAACAACGATAATCTTATAAAAAAACCTTGTGACAACATAAGTTTTAACAACAAAACATACACGATTAATATAGAAACTTAAATTCTCAGAGGGTTTTTTGTTCGATTTTCGTTGATGTACTAGTTAAGTTAATCAACTAAAATCAAACTGTGAGCATGCGCATTTAAGCCGTATACTCACGGTTCAATTTTAGTGGAACAACGATAATCTTATAAAAAACCCTGTGACAACATAAGTTTTATCAACAAAACATACACGATTAATATAGAAACTTAAATTCTCAGAGGGTTTTTTGTTCGATTTTCGTTGATGTACTAGTTAAGTTAATCAACTAAAATCGAACTGTGAGCATGCGCATTTAAGCCGTATACTCACGGTTCAATTTTAGTGGAACAACGATAATCTTATAAAAAAACCTTGTGACAACATAAGTTTTAACAACAAAACATACACGATTAATATAGAAACTTAAATTCTCAGAGGTTTTTGTTCGATTTTCGTTGATGACTAGTTAAGTTAATCAACTAAAATCGAACTGTGAGCATGCGCATTTAAGCCGTATACTCACGATTCAATTTTAGTGGAACAACGATAATCTTATAAAAAACCCTGTGACAACATAAGTTTTATCAACAAAACATACACGATTAATATAGAAACTTAAATTCTCAGAGGGTTTTGTTCGATTTTCGTTGATGTACTAGTTAAGTTAATCACTAAAATCGAACTGGGCATGCGCATTTAAGCCGTATACTCACGGTTCAATTTTAGTGGAACAACGATAATCTTATAAAAAACCTTGTGACAACATAAGTTTTAACAACAAAACATACACGATTAATATAGAAACAAAATTACTCAGAGGGTTTTTGTTCCGATTTTCGTTGATGTACTAGTTAAGTTAATCAACTAAAATCGAACTGTGGCTATGCGCATTTAAGCCGTATACTCACGATTCAATTTTAGTGGAACAACGATAATCTTATAAAAACCCTGTGACAACATAGTTTTATCAACAAAACATACACGATTAATATAGAAACTTAAATTCTCAGAGGGTTTTTTGTTCGATTTTCGTTGATGTACTAGTTAAGTTAATCAACTAAAATCGAACTGTGAGCATGCGCATTTAAGCCGTATACTCACGGTTCAATTTTAGTGGAACAACGATAATCTTATAAAAAAACCTTTTTGACAACATAAATTTTAATAACAAAACATACACGATTAATATAGAAACTTAAATTCTCAGAGGGTTTTTGTTCGATTTTCGTTGATGTACTAGTTAAGTTAATCAACTAAAATCGAACTGTGGCTATGCGCATTTAAGCCGTATACTCGCGGTTCAATTTTAGTGGAACAACGATAATCTTATAAAAAACCCTGTGACAACATAAGTTTTATCAACAAAACATACACGATTAATATAGAAACTTAAATTCTCAGAGGGTTTTTTGTTCGATTTTCGTTGATGTACTAGTTAAGTTAATCAACTAAAATCAAACTGTGAGCATGCGCATTTAAGCCCTATACTCACGGTTCAATTTTAGTGGAACAACGATAATCTTATAGAAAACCCTGTGACAACATAAGTTTTATCAACAAAACATACACGATTAATATAGAAACTTAAATTCTCAGGGTTTTTGTTCGATTTTCGTTGATGTACTAGTTAAGTTAATCAACTAAAATCGAACTGTGATCATGCCATTTAAGCCGTATATTCACGGTTCAATTTTAGTGAAATAACGAAAATCTAATAAAAAAAACCCTGTGACAAAATAGGTTCACTAAAGTTAGTCAACTAAAATCGAACTGTGAGAATGTGCATTTAAGCCGTATACTCACGGTTCAATTTTAGTTGATCAACTAACCACAACTAACCAAAGGCTAAGGCCCAAGTATTATCGTACCGTGGGTGTCTTAAGTGTGGTGAGAGGGAGTTTAATTTACACGGAACTTAAATATTTGGAGATTGGGAGGAGAAGGGAAAACTTTTGCGGATAGCAAGTTTCAAAGTCTGGACATTCTAGGGATAAAATAACGTCCAGGGCCTCTTCAGTTGAACTGTAAAAGGATGCATAAAAATTGCACTACGTGTTGCTCTGTTGGGAGCTGCCAGAGAAGGAATTATACTAGGCAACTCCTCTGAGCATAAACCGTAGAAATGAGAGCGACAGATCCCCACAACTTTATCGACTTTAATGGATTACCGAAAATGAAAAACCCTGTGACGACATCAGTTTTATCAACAGAAGATAAATGATTAAAATGGAAAATTATTCTTTCACATGGTTTTTTATTCGATTTTTGTTGATCCACCAAAGTTGATGAACTAAAATCGAACTGTGACAATGCAACTTTAGCGCCGCGTCGCCTGGGTGCATTTTATTAGTAATTGGCAACAATATTTTACTTATTAACAAAAAAAACATAAAAGTGGAGACCCCAGATAAGCTGATAAAGAGACAAGCGAATTTCGCTGATAAGAACTGTCTGATAAGAGACAAACAAAACACGTGTAAATACATGAAATCTAGTTTTTTATGAAACATCCGATTCTGCGTTAGTGTAATTATTTAAATCTAATTTGTTATATTTAAATTATATTGCCGAATCGACCGTTGAAGTGTAAACTTAACCCGTATTACAAATTTCCTTTTTTGATTGTTGCCGGTTGCTGTAGTTCGGACAAGTGCGCGGCGATGGAAGCATCGTGTTCATCGCCATCGGCGCGACTGAAAAAACTCGCGAAGATCAGGCCGGATTCGCAGAAAATAGATCTACTGACTATCCCTGAGAATGGTTGTGTTGAAAAATTCGAAACGCCTTTTCGAGGCGATAGCGAAACAGTGAACGTTAGTTTTAGGGATATTGTTTGTAGTGTAAGCGAAGGGTTGTTTACTCGAAGTAAGTACATTTCTTTGTGATCTGTATGTATCTTTTTATTGAGACTGGTTTATTTTTTTGAATTTATTGATGGTTAAGTTGAAAAAAAAAACAATAATGTTGGTGCTTTAAAAAGTTTATTTTTGTTCATAATTTTTTTCATTTAAAATTTACAAAAAAAGTTTTAGTGATTGATTATTACTTGGTAAGGATCTGAATTTTATACAGAATAATAATAAGAACTATAACCTATTTATCAATAATAATAACAATATACAGGGTCAGGCAACGAGGATAGAAAGGGTCATATTTTAGGCTATTGACAATATACTTTAGAAAGAAACTACAACTTTAAAGGGGTTGGTAATTTTTCAGAAGTGGTGCTCCAGACAGAAGCCAATAAAAAAAAATTCACTCTAAGAAACTATTCTATGGGGTAGAAATAAATATTTGGAGGTGGGGGAGCCAGTTTTTGCGGGTTAATTTGAAAAAAAAATCATTCTTTTTTTTTACTTTAAAAAAAAAACAAGGTTTCTATATTTGTTAACGTGTATAATTTTATATAAACGACAATTTAATCACTTTAAAGGGCGTCAAAAAAGCATATTTCAAGTATTAACACACTCAAAAAATGGCTTTTGGACAAACCAAAATTTTAAAGAATGAGCTATTTCTAGTACTAAGAGAAAAAAAGGACAGATCATTTCTTTTTCAATTTTTTTTTGGTTATAAATTATTATTAAAAATATCTTCCCCCAATTACAAAGTTTCCATTGTTATGAATAGAAATGGTCCCCAGGGGGTAATTTTTTTTTTTGATCGAGTTTTGTCTGAAGCTCCACTTCTAAACAAAAACCAAGGGGTATTATTGTTTCATACGTTCAATTGACCACAAAATATGTTAAAAACGCGGTTGCTACCATTT